>CAMTDV010000009.1:4367500-4967500 GCA_947069175.1 Scalesia atractyloides
CGCAAAACTTGCCAAACCTCAAGGACGAAAATGACATTTTACTCTTCAGAAAATGTCCACAGGGTTTTTTATAACAATTTTGCCCTAGGGGCAAACAAATAATTATTCTGACATATAATAAGAGTTGCGCTTTTTATAAGTGGGATAAAAAAGAGTACCTTGTTACGGACACTACAGAATCCACTAAACTGCAATGTAGCTTCTAAAAGAGAATCAATTAAACTTCCCGCAAGTCCCGCTAAAGCCGAAAGAGGTATGACTAATGTTGCTTCAAAAAAGAATCATTTGTGCAACTTTTTGTGAAAAATCCAGGTACAACAAACGCTAATCCGATCACACTTCCTGCTGCGGCAGCTGCTAGAAGACCAGCTTTTGTTATACCACCGTTTGTACCCCTACGAACCACCTGTTAAGCAAGAATGGATAAGACTAGAGGTTACAGAACATGTGCGTGGGGAGGTTGTGTAACACATCAAAATGGGATCAGACTGAAATGGGTTGGGTGGGTCAACCCATTTGACTATAAATTGCAATTCTAAGCAGAGAACCTCATAATCACTTGTACGTAGTACTGACCAGATATAACCGCCTTATGTATCATAGTTAAAGCAATAGGTACAAGTGTTTATGCAGTTCTCTACTTTAAACTGATTTTGTATTGAACGACCCCGCACTCTCTATGACCAGATATAACCTTATGTATCACTTGTTGTTGTTGATGATGATGAATAGTATCCACACTTTTTAATTTTCCCCTTAACTTTAAATATTGACACTTACACCCCCTCAACTTTCTAAAAATTTTGTAATATGTCATTTTAATCCCCTTGAGTTTCTAAAGTTTCAAGTTTACCCCCCATACTTTCATTCTTTAATTAAAAAAAACACTATTTCTTACGTGCTTATTTTTATGTACGTGTCGGTATAAATTCAAGTTGCTTTACGTTTCAATGTAGATTTTTTTTTCGGATACAAGTCAGGTCAAATATAATACGTTTTAAATGCTTACTTTATGTGCGTACTTAATTTTTTTTTTCTGGAAAACGAGTTGGGTAAAATATAAATACGTTTTCATGCTTTTCTATGTACGTTTTTAGATGGTCTACGTTTTGACGTAAATTTTGTTTGGAAACGAGTCTGGTCAAATACAATATGTTTTCATTCCATGGTATAAATTCGAGATACTATACATTTCGACGCCGCCGCGACCGCGGTGAGTAAAGTTACTAGTATATTTTGAACTTTGGAAGGATGTTTGAATTCATCCTTATATTTAAGAAGAAAGGATAAAAAGCTCTCACCTTAAATGTAGTAATCAAGCGTGGTTGTTCATCACTGAGTACCCCAAGCTCAGAGGACCAAGTGTCACCATTAGACATGAGTAATGCCCAATTATGTCACCAACAATAGATGTTATGATATAGGATTCTCTTGAATCCAAACAAATATCTTGTGATGATTTCAACTTCCAAAATGCTATAACCAAGATAGTCGCAATTCCACTGTTTGAAAAAACTTGTATCCTGATAGAGAAGATGGGCAAACATATTTAAACGTGCAGCATAACTAACATATGCAAATTATTGTATTAGTATGTATGGAAAAAAGAGGGTTAATGTCATAGAATAACAACTTAGTTTCATGGCCAAATTTGGTAACTATACTCAACAACATCGAGAGTCGGTAATTATACATACACACACCTAGTCTGTTTCATTACGCCCGCTTGCGGTATGCGCATATAATGTATATATGCGTGGGCCCTCGGGGGCAAAAGTGAAAGTGCACTAATTTTAACGTTATTTTACTAATTTCGTGAAAATAACGTTAAAAAGAGAGGGGCGGTTAATCATGCATCATGTGGTGGCGTTGATAGCCGAAAGACAAAGGGGTACATGCACTAATTGGCTTTTGTCCTAATTGCTGAGTGTTATGTGTCTTATGTCCAAGGCTTGATGCAAAGCAGCAAAACTACTATTGAGCCGGGGGTCTCACTGGAAGCAGCCTCTCTATTCCTATGGGGTAGAGGTAAGGCTGTCTACATCTTACCCTCCTCAGACCCTACCTTAGCGTTGCTATTGGTGGGATTTACTGAGTATGATGATGATGACACCTAGTCTGATTTCTGATCATCTATGATGACTGGTTTCATTGCTTATGTTGCACGTTATGATGAGATGGCTTATCACTTAATTATCAAAAGTCCAAAGAAACACAATCACCAAACTAGCCATTTTCTAAGGGTTACCTGTTACCAGTTGTCATAATATCAATAGTAGAAGTTCACCGGGTGTTATCAAATCAATATTTGCAAGGGTTAATGTCTTAATATAGCAACTTACTTATCTCAACATTTGTCATCATAATGTAGTCATTAAACTTCATAAAATGTTTCAATAGTGTGCAACACATATGAGAAAGTTGCTATTATTTGATATTGTAATGATGATAATGAAACACTTTTAATAAAGGTGCGTTATACTTCATCGAGACACTCAATACTGCTTATCTGCTTTAAAAAAAACAGAATAATCAGATAAGGTGTTTGAGTTAAGTATGGAATAGCAGGTAAGTAAGATGCAGTATAATGACATTAGCACTCAACCTTGGTTTTAAAAAGCGCGTAGCCATCCGATGCATTTTGATCGCAAAATACGATACATAAGCGCGTGCATCACGTATGCAAGGCGTTCAATATTACAAAAAAATACTAAAAAGTTATTTATAGATAGAACTTGTTAACATTTAAACATTAAAATAGAAAAATAGACAAGTTTGACAAAAAGACTTTTCAAATAATCAAGGGAAATTTACCAAATAATTGCCATTGATAAAAAGTTATCTATAGATGGTTTAACTTTTTCAAATAATCAAGGGAAAATTACCAAAATAGACGAGTTTGACAAAACACTTTTCCAAAATAGACACAACTTTTTAGCATTTTCAAAACTATTTAAACCAATCAAAATATCAGATTGCGCCAATCAGTTCCACCGGCTGAGACAACGATACTTAGCTGGCGGCTAGTGGCTTTTTAATGTTTAGCCGGCGGCTAGAAGGCTTAGCCGGCGCTTTCTTTGTTTAGTCAGCGGCTAACTTGGCTATTTTGGAAAACTTTTTGGTCAAATAACTATTTTGAAAAGTTTTTAGTCAAAGTTGTTTATTTTGGTATTTTTTCCAATAATCAAACACATTGATAAATCGATGGTCAGATTTGTTCAATCAGATTTGAAAAACTCAAACCCATTGCGATCATGATCCAATTTAGTGGTCAACTGCATAAGGCGCCACATAATGTGATGCGCGCATTATGCCCTCCCGATGTGCTATTTTAAAACGAAGCCCTCAACTAACAGCATACTTAACAAAGTAGGCTCTTATCACTGTTCATAATCCAATCTAACAGTAAACACATTTGACTCTGCTCATATCATAATCATAAATAACTACAAAATACCATCATAAGCAGAATAAAAACTTGAAAATCAGTACCAGTTTCGTTGACCTCATGCTTTGAATTCAGCATCAACACTACGTTTTCTCTCCTCTCCTACTTTCGTAAGCTTCGATGAAGTAAAGAAGAATGCTAACAACATCGCTCCAAATCTAGAAAAACAAGAAAATTAACCAAACACACATACAAAAACAACGAATTAGCGGCTACAAACACAAATTCGAAACCAAAACAGGAAATTAATCACTCGCATACGCAAAAAAAATAACAAATTAATCACTTGCACATACAAAAACAACAAATTAACCGCTACAAACACAATTTTGAAACCAAAACAACAAATTAACCACTCGCATATACAAAAACAACACCTTAACCACTTGCACATACAAAAACAAAAAAAATAACCGCTACAAACACAATTCGAAATCAAAACAACAATTTAACCACTAGTATATACAAAAACAACAAAATTAACAACTCGCACAAACAAAAACAACAAATTAACCACTACAAACACAAATTCAAAACCAAAACAACAAATTAACGCATATACAAAAACAACAAATTAACCACTCGCATATACAAAGACAACAAATTAACTACTCACACATACAACACACAACAACAACAACAACAACTGTATCCAATAAATCCACAAATAGCGAGCTACTGGGTGGGTGACATGTAAAGAAACCTTGCCTCTGTTCCTGGGAATAGAGAGGCTGCTTCCAGAGAGACCCCAACTTTTAAACAAACAACATACATACAAACAAACAAACATAACTAAAATGGTAGAAGTAGAGAACTACCAAATAACAAAAGAAGTGATATGATCATTGAATTGTAGAGTTATGGCATGGTTTTCAGTAAACAAGGATGTGAGTTTTTATTTCATGGACTAAAGGTACTAGTACTTTCTATTTCAGTTATTGGCTATAGAGACAGGAAATTGTTCTTATCTCACATTATCTATAGAAATCAATTACTGGTCTAATTTTTTTTTATTTGAAGTGATGCTTAATATCTATATTTTCCAAACTATATAATGCTAAAATTTTATACAAACTATGGTTTCGTTTAGGACCCAACCGGTTCGAAAGAGGAAGGGGTCATTTGGATTGGGCTGCCTTTGATTTGTTAGTATTAGTTTTTCAATTTTCCAGTTAGAATATATAAATGCTTGGCAAAGTGGACATGTCGGATTGGGTGTCGGGTCAAATTGGGCCCAACCTAAATAGATTCTAAGCAAGACGAGTTCGGAAAAAAACTCGGGTCAAAACAAGTTATGCATGCAATGGACACAAATTAAAGAGTCCCTTTTACAAAAAGAAAAAAAATGACAAATCGGCATATTAAGTCAGTTATGTGACTTTCAATGGCATTTTCATCAAAACTCACTATTGAAGCCTTTACACTTCATACTTATGCTCAACAAGTTTTAGATATTGTTGAAAACAAGTTTTAACCATTTATGTATGAATTCAACATATGTTTAAGTCGGTAGTAACATATAGCCTATCATGTGATCGAACATATTTTGTAGGAATGACAGTTGTAACATTTATTCCTATTAATACAAAAATTGTGGATTTTAACATGGTAGGCATCTTTCAAAAAAGTTTTTTAAATTTTAATTTTATATTTGAAAGTTGAATATGATTATCTTTCTGAAATTAGTATAAATTGTGAAATGAGTGTGTGAATACCAAATTAATATATGATTTGATTATTTGGAAAACTCAAAATCCTCTTTTGTATTTTCCCAATTTAAATGGTGGTCGAATGTATTGGTTAAATTCAGTTGTTAATATTTTTTTTACCTTTTATACTTTTTGTGAACATGCTTCCAATGAAAGCTTAGTTACCTTTTGATGTTATTTAATATTTGTCTTTTAATTTGCAGATCTATAGTGATGGTCGTAGCCAGAAATTCTAGATGGCTCTGAGAAAGAGTAACTGTTGTTCGTCTCGAGACAATTTAGTTCTTAATAAAAGTAAAAAAATATATAATGTTTTATACTTCGATGCATTTTAACTATATTTTCACTTTGTCAATAAGTAATTTATGTAATCTGTTACTTTTGTATTTATATTATTTATATACACTTTGTGATAATGTAGATTAAATTTTTCGACCCGCGAAGTTTGGGGTGATAACCTAGTATGCATATATACAGGAAGACAATCACATGCAAAGTCCACCTAAAGCGTAACTCTAAGGACCAGCTAAGGCATTACTATAACCTCGCCTAAAAATCCTTAACCTTAATTTTATGTCCACGAACTTCTGTCCTGGACCATGTCCTCTGCGAGTCTACTAAATCCTGACTAATTCCGCTCATCCTAAGTCAATTTGGGTCTACCCTACTCACACATACAATAACAACATATTAACCCGAACACAAATTCGGAACCAAACCAACAAAATTAACCACTAGCACACACACAAACAACAAATTAACCACTCACACATACAAAAACAACAAATTAACCGCTTAAAACACAAATTCAAAACCAAAAAAACAATGTAATCACTCACATACACAAAAACAACAAATTATCCGCTACAAACACAAATTCGAAACCAAAACATCAAAATTAACCAGCAACACATACAAAAACAACAACTTAACCACTCATACATGCAAAAACAACAAATTAACCGCTACAACCACAAATTTAAAAGCAAATCAACCTGTAATTGACAGAGAGATGAACCGCCAATGACGAAAAAACCGGCGAATGCACCGGAAACATCTCGAGAGTTTTTCCGGTAAGAATTAACGGCGATAAATAATGAAATTAGAACAGCGATCATCACTTGCAGCGTTTGATTATCCATTTGTGAACTGATTTTGAACCCTAACAACAGTGGAATAACTGAAAACCTAACTAAAGTTTAATCAGTTAGAGTTTTGTTGGTGTTGTTGATGCAACTTATTTGCTGTTGCTTTTGGCGTGTTGTGGTACGTGAGGTCAACAAAGTTTAGCCGTCTTCCTTAGTCTATTTCTTCATGCTCAATTATGTATTTTTTATTGTATATTTTAAGGCAAGTTAATGTTTAATAATAATAATAATAATAATAATAATGATAAATTAAGGGTATACACCAACATGTGATTTTTTTGTTCAAGTTGTATAAGGGTATACACCAACAACATGTAATTTTTTTGTTAAAGTTGTATCACAAGATCAAACGAGTAGTATGATTTTGTTAGTGATTATATCGCATTAAGGTGCTGAAGAATTGGATCACTTTAAAATAATAAACTTAAATAATGGCACTAAAGAGGGAATGGTACCTTATATTTCCGCAAATGAACTCATATTATAAGAGCATTAATTCCACTAAAGAGGGAATGGTACCTTATTTTCGCAAATGAACTCAAATTATAAGAGCATTCACATCAGGTTATGTATATATTTTTTAAGTCTAAAAATAATAAATGTTTATTTAATAACAATAAATCAAGGGTACTCAAGCCAACAACGACACATCATCAACAAGTTAACAACGATACATCAACAACAACATGTAATTTTTTTTCATACGGTTCATATACATGTGAATTTTACATACGGTTCATATGCAAACGGCAATTTTGGCAAGAAATTCAAGCCAATTAGAATAGGGTCTCGTATTCATCCAATGACGATGATGAAAGAATAATATTGTGTTTTATTGTGTTGAGTTTGTAGAGTAGAACAAATATGAATAGAATACTTGATAATTTAAGTGCAAAAAATGGATATTAAATTTTTTTTTAAATAACACTCATATAGTAGCTCCACAATGTGTCGCTCTTGGTATCACAACAGGTTCCCCATCCAAGTTTTCATCGTGATTCCCATCATGCCCCATTAGTGGCAGTGTCTAACTCGATGAACTCAATGAGACATCCGGAGACCACCCTCCCCCCCCCCCCCCCCCCGTGCGTTATTTGTTAGTGTACCATACACATAACTCGTATGGCCATTTCCGCACTATTATATGATACATGACCATTTTGCTCTATCATACACCCGTATGATTATTTTCATTCTATCCTACCCCCCTCCCGTCATATATATTCCCGCCCTATCATAAACCCCGTATTACTATTTTCGCCATATCATACGGTTTGTATGACCATTTTCGCCCTGACGCCCTATCATACGACTTGTATGATCATTTTCGCCATAACATGTCTGTAATGTCTGTTTATGGTGATTATTTAGCATTGACCTAAATTAAATGCCCACATCTTAGATGCCTTGAGCTAATAATTTTTTTTTTATGTCTTATGATTTTCAAATAGCTCACGGTTTTCGCTTGAAACTCATTTGAATATAACTCAAGAGAACCTCTTTGAAATCAAGCCATATGATTTTCAAGCCAAGCCAACATGATATTGTTCGTTAACTCCTTAAATTAAGTAAGCTCTTGAAGAAACCCAACTTTTAGAAGCCAAAAACATCCATCCACTATTATTATTGATATATCTATTCAAATACATTTAAGAAACATAAAATCATTATAATTTTACAATATACAAGCTGCCTCAAGCATTATATGACTCGAGTTTGAGATTAAACTCCAGCTACTTAAATTTTTTGAGCGAGTCGGTTGGCTTGTTTAATTTTAACTCGAGCCTGATCTGAAACTTACTCGACTTGCTTGTTAAACAAGTATACAACCCTTGTTGAGTAAAAATGATTTGATATTTATAACTAAGCTAAAATAGGACCACATTCGGCTCGCTCCTAGCTTGAGCAAGTTCGTAGCTTGACAAACTAACTTCTATATCTCTGTTTTAATTTATTGATTATGTATATTTTTATATTTTTTAAGTCAATAAATATTATGTCAACAGTAATTTAAATCATAAAACTCTCAATAAATTTAATAATACAGTATCAAATTATCAATACATAGAAATATAAGTATATTTATACACGCTAACAAACAAGTTAATTGAGCCAAACCAACTTGTGATGCAAACTAGTTCAAGTTTTTTATACAAAATATAAAACACAATTCTTTTTAGCAATAAACTTCTTTTAATTCCCGTCGTCTGTGAGATCTTAACTCAAGACCTCGGTTTCGTCTTTGCGAGTGAACCAACACTCCATTGATTCATATGAACACAATCAACTCTGGTATTAACGAGCTAAATTTTACGAGAGACATCACATATCACATATATTTTACATTAGTTTTTATAGTTCTATATTTTCCACGTGACAATATTGATGTTATAGTATATGGCATAATGACACTCATTATTATTATATTTATATTTATATAATATAATTATACAAAATCATGTACCCATATGCTCCGCTAATCTAGCACATGTACCATTGCATCCAGTATAAAAATGTTCATAAATTGGTACATTAGTTCAATATAGTAAATAGAAAAGATTATGACTTTTATAATATTAAAAAACATAAATCTTAACGCAAGATAAGGACAAATGAACATGATTTATATTTAAGCTTAATTTAGTTTCTCCTAACATGCATAGATGGAGACAAAACTATTAATATAAGAATTTTTTTAACGTAGATAGGTAACTCTATGGTATGAGTAAAGGGCTTGCCAGTATCCGTCCTATAAATTATAGTTCCATACGCGGCCTATCATCACCCCTAACCCGATAGATAAATGGAATCGACTTAACTACAAGAGATAATACAATGTTGTGAAGATGATGAAAGCTTTCGATGTTGTTAACGGCAATTTAACACTATTAGATATTTGAGTTGACACCTTTTCACAAACAATAAGGTATACCATTGGATATTTCCTATTGGTTTGAAATGTAAGCAAGTTCATAAAGACATAAATGGATGAGTCCTAATTTAGTGAATTTAAATGGCTTATCAATGTTTTAAAATCCGGTTTTTATATCGTACCGGATTTGGCTCAAAAACAGTTTAACCGGGTGTATCGGGCGGTTCAACCGGGTATACCGGGGATTTAAGCGGTTCTACCGGATGGTTCAACCGGTACAACCGGCCGGTTTGAACCGGTTTTTAAATTGATTGGTAAATTTAGAGGTTAAATGATGGTCAAGTCTTAATCAACAATCAAACCGAATAGAAAAGATGAAGAAAAGAATTTAGATCGAATAACTCTCAATCTTATTAATCAGAAAATAACTCAAAACTAAATTACCCTTCTCTTAATCGAGGTTGATTCCGGTACAAACCATATTTATCCTACAAACCATAAGAACAGATCCTAGCACTTAAAAAAGTTAAATTAGCACATACCAAAATAATACATACATAAAAGTAGCACGTTTGAATTATATTAGCATATGAAAATTAAAAAAGATAATTGATTTTAGCACATGAATCATATCAACACATTTCTTAATCAGCACATTGAAAACAAAAGGAAGATCCAAATAAAGAATTCATTGCTTGTTAGCATAGTTATAGGGAATTCAATATAATTGATATTATTTAGGTTATTATTTTATCATTTTTCTATAATTGGTTGGATGACACGTGGCACTTTTTAAATGGTTCTTACAATTTGTATGCGAAATTGATAGGAAAATCGAAATTTGCTTGGATAAATCTGAAGTCGTGTAATCACTTTCAGATCAAACAATTGGAGTGACTACCAATCTTTGATCGGATAAAATCAGATTTAATTCTAGATTTCTGTATGGGATTTTGATTGTGAGATTTTGGGGATTAGTTTCGAATCAAAATTCGTCCAGGGTTTTTTCTTTGAAAAATTTGGGAGCGTATTTTCAGTTTTTCACAACTGCTTGCAATTTCAATTTTTGAACAAAAACAGCTCGACCCCAGCCAGGGGCTCTGCCCCTTGGACCCGCTCCCAGTGGGCGCTGCCCCCTTGGATCCCCGTTAGTCCCGATGACATTCAAATAAGCGTGCACTCTTATTTGAACGTCACACGCAATCTCAAATTACACTAAAATATCCAACATACCTCCCCTATTTTAATGTAATCAAGGATTACCTAACTTGTTCACAGCAATCAAACAAACTAATGCATAAATGAAATGTCGTGACGATTGAATTTCATATTAGTATATTACACCTTCCAAATATTCGAATTTAAGGTATCTCTAAGGATTGAACCCTTAATATCCATACTGATTACATGAAGATAATATACACATTAGTTTACATACATGATCAAACTTGACACTATCTTTTACTAGCCTATGTCCTTATCCTTCATAAGCATATCAAACCAGTCAAGCTTCTTGAAGCAGCTAAACTTCATGCTCATATAGGTAGCTCTTTTACTCTTGCACCTGCAAATGCAATTTTTCAAAAGAGCTATAAGAAGATATACCTAACCTTACTTAACTTGCAATCTAAACACATACCTTTAGAATAATTTTAATGTTGTGTTCCAAACTCTAGATTTTAAGCTTTCCACATTGAATTATGCACCCAACGTCATATTAGGTGGGAATTGGGTATCTTAACATGAGAGTTTTCAGATGGACTTTAACCCTAGTCCCCAGCTGATCCTTTCACGAGATCTCTAGTTAACCCTTTGGTTAAGTGATCAGCTAAGTTATGTTGAGTTCTCACATACTCAACCGAAATCGCACCATGCATGATGAGCTCACGAAACATGTTATGTCTCACACCTAAGTGTCTTGACTTGCCATTATACATTTGACTATACGCCTTAGCCAGTGTAGCTTCACATCACACCTTATAGAAATGGGAGCCATTGGTTTTGGCCACAATGGAATCTCATAAATCAAGTTTCTTAGCCACTCAGCTTCTTTGCCAGCTGCGGCTAACGCTACAAACTCAGACTCCATTTTGAATCAGTTATGCAAGTCTGTTTCTTTGAAGCCCAAGAAATGGCACCTCCCCCAAGTAGGAATACCCAACCACTTGTGGAAGAATGATCTTCCTTATTGTTTATCCAACTTGCATCTGAATATCCTTCAATCACTGAAGGAAAACCAATGTAAGTTAGACCATAATCCATGGTTCCTTTCAAGTATTTGAATACTTGACCTAGTGCTTGCCAGTGATGAGTACTAGGATTGCTAGTAAACCTACTAAGTTTTCCAACAGCATACGCTATATCTGGTCTGGTGCAGATCATAGCGTACATAAGTGATCCAATCACTCTTGAGTACTCAAGTGGAGATACTGCAATGCCTTTATTAGGTAATAGCTTCAGACTAGGATCAACAGGAGTACTTGCGGGAGAACAATCCTTGAAATTGAACTTGTTCAAGATCTTCTCAATATAGTGTGATTGAGAGATTGAAATGCCCATGTTCTCACGTTTGATTTTAATACCTAAAATCACCTCAGCCTCCCCCATATCTTTCATAGCAAACATAGATGATAAAAATTATTTTGTTCTATTAACTTGATCTTGGTTAGTGCCAAAAATCAACATATCATCTACATACAAACAGATCAAGACTCCGTTTCCAGAAGCATCAAACTTGCTATAAACACATTTATCTGCTTGGTTTAAAGCAACATCAAACTTTTGATGCCACTGTTTGGGTGCTTGCTTCAAACCATAAAGAGATTTAATTAGTTTACACACCTTGTTTTCACTTCCAGGCATAACAAACCCTTCTGGCTATTTCATGTAAATCTCCTCACCTAATTCACCATTTAGAAATGCAGTTTTCACATCCATTTGGTGAATTACAAGATTATGTATAGCAGCAAGTGCTAATAATAATCTAATGGTGGATATCCTTGCTACAAGAGCATATATATCAAAGAAGTCAATACCCTCCTTTTGTCTAAACCCTTGGATTACTAATCTGGCTTTGAACTTATGAATAGTACCATCCACCTTCATCTTCCTCTTGAAGATCCATTTACTTCCCAATGGTTTACAACCAGGAGGTAAATCCACCAATTTCCAAGTGTTATTTTGCAAAATAGAATCCATTTCATCTTGGATGGCTTCTTTCCAAAATGAAACATCCCGTGAAGCCATTGCTTCACTATATGTCTTTGGATCCTCATCAACATGGAAGCAATATTGATATTGAAAATCAATATCAATCCTAGATCCCTCAACTAAGTAGAGTTGAAAATCGTCACCATAAGACTTGGCATTTCTTTCTCTTGAACTCCTTCTTGGTTCAGTGCTAGTTGAAGGCATGATTTCTTTTTCACTAGAAATCTTAAGAGAAGGATTCATATCCTTTAGCCTAGGTATAGATGTGAATCTTTCTTCCATCATATTCTACATTTCCACTTCTTGCGTCAATAACCATATGTACTGAAACGTGGTCATTTGGTTCTATTACATAGAATCGTGAGCAAAGTGATGCTCAGCATATCCAATGAAAATGCATTCTATACCTCTTTCCCCTAAGTTTCTTATCTTAGGATCATTGAGCCTAACCACGCTCTACAACCCCAAACTCTTAGTTTTTGCAACTCGGGTGGCTTTTTATACCAAAGCTCAAAAGGGGTTGTTTTGTTCCTTTTATTAGGAACCCGGTTTAACAAATAACAGGCTGTCAACATAGCCTCTCCCAAAACCCATTATTTAAACCCGAATGGGACAACATGGTATTAACCATCTCTTTTAGCGTCCTATTCTTCCTTTCCGCCACACTATTTTGTTCCGGTGTGTAAGGAGCTGTGGTAAGGTGTATTATTCCAGTTGATTGGACATATTCCGGATCAAAATACTCACCACCTCTATCCGTATGTAGGGTTTTGTTCAATTCACTTCGATGAAGCTCCATTTCTTGTTTATAGATTTTAAACTTTTCCAGAGCTTCATCTTTTGCATGTAATAAGTAAACGTAACAGAATCTAGTAGCATCATCTATAAAGGTTACAACATACTTCTTGTTACCTAATGATGGTGTACCATGAAAATAACATAGATCACTATGTATCAAATCTAATAGTGTACTTTCTCTAGTAACATGTTGCATGAATGGTTTTCCAGTTATTTTATTCAACTTGCAGATATGGCATTTTTCATTTGTTAAATTAATTGCCGGAATTAAGCTCATTTTAGACATTTCCATAAGTCGTTTATAATGTACATGTCCTAGTCTAGCATGCCATAATTCAGATTTTGACGAATTTACACTAGATGACGAATCAATCATACAAACAGAATTATCACTAAACGGCACTTCTAGATTTAACATAATCATACCATTACATAGATAACCAAATCCGATAAAAGAACCATGTCTTGACAAGATATACTTGTCACATTCTAACACTTGTTTGTACCCGCAATTATTTAATACGATACCGGCTAACAAGTTTTTCCGAATGCCGGGTACATACAATACATTACTTAAACTTATAGTTTTTTCCCGAAGTAACTACTAATACTACACTTCCAATTCCGTGGATTGGATCGGTTGCAACATTTCCCATCTTTAAAACAAATCCATCTTCAATTAAGGTAAGGTCCTTGAACCATCTTCGATCCTTACATACGTGACTTGTTGCTCCCGAATCGTACCACCAAGCAACAGAATCATATTGCACATAAAATGCTTCAGAAATTAGTGACACATAATTCACATCCGAATTATAATTAAAGTTTAATTTCTGACCTTGTTGCTTTGGATCCTTCGAGGATCCACTAGTACCAGCTTCATTCTTGGCTTTACCAACATGACAATCTCTCTTGAAGTGTCCCGGTTTACCACACTTCCAACAACCTCTTGGTCTGTTTTGCATACTTCATAGCCTTGTTCTTCTTGGTAGGCCCACTTTGAAACTTCCTTTTGTTATTTCGCTTGTTAGAACTTTTAAAAAACCATGTTAACAGAAGACCCACCAACGTGTTTATCTTTGTTAACATTTTCCATGGCCCGACAAGACTCCTCAATTCGAAAACAACTTCCAAGTTCAACCAGATTCATTTCCTCCTTCTTATGTTTATAAGTATGTTTAAAATCTTTCCATGAAGGAGGAAGTTTATCAATGATAGATGGAACAGAATTGATTCATCCATCTTCAAACCATGTTGTTCAAATTGACCCAGAATTCTTATACATTCATTGTATTGCTCCATGATGGGTCTACCATCAACCATTTTATAATTCATAAAATCACTGACTAAGAATTTCTGACTAGATGTGTCTTCAGCCATGTATTTGGCCTCTAGTAATTCCCACAGTTCTTTTGCATATTCAACATTTTGATAAATATCGAAAAGAGAGTCACACATACCATTCAGAATATGCCCACGACAGATGTAATCAGCATTCAACCACTTTCCACGCTTCCTAGTTTGTTCCAGCGGTTCATCCACCACTTCCTCGGGCATCGGGGTACTCAGAACGTACACCACTTTCAAAGTCATCAACAGAAAATGCATCTTCTTTTGCCACCGACGAAAGTCTTGCCATTCAAACTTGTCCAATTTTGCAAATTTGTTCGTCATAGCCTTCGAAGATTCACCACCGCTTGTCATCTTCACTAAGATTGTTTGATCTTTGATTTGCTTGGATAAATCTGAAGTCGTGTAATCACTTTCAGATCAAACAATTGGAGTGGCTGCCAATCTTTGATCGGATAAAATCAGATTTGATTCTAGATTTCTATATGTGATTTTGATTGTGAGATTTTGGGGATAGTTTCGAATCAAAATTCGTCCAGGGTTTTTTTCTGAAAAATTTAGGAGCGTATTTTCAGTTTTTCACAACTGCTTGCAGTTTCAATTTTTGAACAAAAACAGCTCGACCCCAGCCAGGGGCTCTGCCCTTGGACCCGCCAGGGCTGCGCCCCTTGGACCTGCTCCCAGGGGCGCTGCCCCCTTGGATCCCCCGTTAGTCCCGATGACATTCAAATAAGCGTGCACTCTTATTTGAACATCTACCAGAGCTAGCATGCTATCTATACTACCAAAATATGCACCTTAACCACAACATTTTTAGATCTAAGTTGTAGTCTTTAGGGTTTTAGAAGGGATAATCTGCTTTTTATGGTAATCATCACTTAGGTGGTTGTGTTTTTTATTTGAATGCATGGTCTTTTAACTTGGAACATTATTTTGTTGAATTATACATTATTTAATTACTAGTCGATTTCATTTTGATTTTAACAGCTGTCGAGCCAAGTCTTCGCTTGCCAACCATCGAAGCCGCCATCAATCATCTTTTTTTTTGTTTCGACCCGGCTATGAGCTCAAGTTGTAAAGAGTTAAATGAGTTAAAACGGGTTTAAATTTCAGCTCAAAAGGATTTCAAGCTCAAGCCAGAGCGGACCATATCTTGGCTTGAGCTTGTGAACATTCCTATCCGTGGGTCTTTAATCCGTTGGAATTCACTGAAATCGGAATCTGAGTTTATCATTCATACCTTGCCGTCGTTTTGTTCAAACATTATGTCCGTGTTTCTCTAGGCTATCAGTTGCTATATACCACCACTCAAGCATGATGTTTCAAACTGAATCTATTGAAGAAGTTTTCTAGCACATGGTACATGTACTCATTTCTACAATTTGGGGGGGGGGGGGGGGGGGGGGGGGGGGGGTTGTGACTTTTTCTTGAATTTTAAAAGTCAGCTGGAACTCTATTCTGTGTTATATTTCGAGGCAAATTTTAGTGTTTCTGGGCCTGTATACAATGACAAAAAAGTCAACATGAAATGCGTAAGAAAGAAAATGAGACCCAAAAAATTAAAAGGTGTCATGATGGGTCGGGTTAGGTAACGAGTCGACTCAGGTCAAACAAGGTAAACGTTTGAAGCTCGTCAAGGCGGGCTGTTTGCTGATTCTGTTTTTACTAAAAAGAATTTGGAAACTCGTGGGATACTTTTAACCCGTTTGATCCCTTCTCCTTTTAGGTACATTTAAGACTTGACCCATTCGACCTGTTAGAACTAAATAAACCCGTTTTCACATAAACGGGCCAGTCAGAGAAAATTTGTTCAGAAACGCTTGTGAATGTGAAGATAGTCTTCCTACTATTTACCTGCGTTTACATTATGTACATATCAAGAGGAAAGTCGGCATGATTCATTGGTTTGCGAACTTTTTTACTCTAACCGATAGTTGCTTCAGGAATTTCTCATTAGCAAAAGTTAACGGAAGCTGTTCGTTATCGAATAACTCTTCCCAATCCGCGTTTTCTTGACTTGAAGTGTCCTCTGAAGATGTTTTGGGCTCGTTTGGTATATCGCGATACAAATGTTTTAATATGAATAGTGCGGTATCACAGTCTCTCCAGTATTTTCTGCAAAAAAAGAAAAAGAAAAAACAAAGAGAAAAGAGAGGAAATTTTAATGTCTAAACGCCACTGGATAATTATGAATAATTGATGCATTAAGTATGGTTTACCAAAACAATATTGTTAAAATAATATCTAAAGCTTTGAATGAAAAAGATTTAGAAAATTGTAATATTGTCAACTTATATGCAATGAAAATAGACTGTAGGCGACTTTCAACTTGTTTGACACATTCGACCCATTTTGATATGTTTCTACGTTTAGCTTACATTTTTATTTGACCGTTTGAGATATTATGCAACCTGCTCACAAGTATACAGGTCAAAATCGCCACCTCTACCGTTGTGTGTTAAATTGTTTACCACATAACGCCATGCTTCAAATGCAGTTATTAAAATAAATTTCAACAAGCTTAAAACAGATGAATTATCTCAAAGGTATGATAGGAGTAATATATACTTACGTATGTGCTCCGACAGCTGATATGTATTGATGCTCAAATGTTTTATTCTGCATTCTCAAAATTCATAAGGTTCAGAAAATGTGTTTGTGAATTGCTAATGTGTTAATGTAATTACAAATTAATATTATTAGGAGAATAAACAATTTTTCAATAAAACGATTTAGACAATTTTGTGCATTTTATACATTTTGAATAATTGATAACCCTCTTGACTCACTCAACCTGGTTCCTATTTAGTTCAATCTGTTCGCTAAACCTGTTCGAGTCGCAAACTTTTAGAGATAAACAATAACCCATATTTGAAAGTCGCGGAAAAGTTACGTCGTCGTATACCAAAGCCAAGTTATTCTAACAAATTTACACGAAAACATATATAAAGATAAAAACAACGGCCGCGCATTGCAGCGGGTTGGTTTAAACATAGATAAGAAAAGCACGTCGCAATGGTGTATTTAGAGATGAGCGCCGGGTGGTTTAAAAAAACGAACGGTTAAAAACAACCGGTTTGTTAAAAAAAACGTTACAAAAAATAACTCGCATGGAGCATTACGAAACCGTTAAAAAATTTCAATCCAAAAGTGATAAATTTATTAAAGTTCAAGGGTTGTAGTGTAATGCGGTTAAAGAAAAGGGAAAAAAAACTTTACTAAGTTCAGGGGCTGTAGTGTAAATTGGTTTGAAAAGGTAAAGTATAACTTTGTTAAAGTTGAGGGGCCAAATGTTAAACTTATTAAAGATGAAGGGGTGTAATTGAAAATTGTCCATTAAAAGATAAATATGAAAGTAACGTTAAGCACCCATAAATGTTACTATAACAAAAAACATACTTGAAGTACATGATCAACTCGCCCATCTTGACTCCCTGTTAACCTCTCCAACATTATCGAACCATACGATCTCTCAAGTTCTTCAGGTTCGTCGGACGTTTCTGCTTAACAAAACACATACAAGTAATTCACTTTATTAAAAAAAATTCATGACATCATATTTGCACTTTCAAAACTCGAAAAGTATCATATATACTCATTTGATAGTAAATAAAACAAAATTAGTTACTTATTACAACCAGTTTCACCCATTAAACAAAAAAAAATTGTGCAGTTACCTTCGTGATCATCATTGTCCTTTGATTGACATATTGTGAGTACTTTAACCTAAAAAGAATAATTCCTGTTTAAAGCATTTTGTAAAAAAAAGGATGCATGCCATTTTGAGGCGAATTAGTGAAAACCACCTTTGCTACGCTCATTTGATCAACCACCACTTGAGAACGTGATGCAACTCCTCCTACAAATTCCTGCGCACGTAACATGGCAAAATCGGTCAGTTGATCAAGAATTGTCATTTATTTATTTATTTCATTAAGACCACCCATGTACTGAATCTACTTTATAGGCCTGTTTTCATTTATTATGCCAATTTCATCCAAAAGGAACATATATTTTCACGAATGGTTCATGAACGCTTACCGAACGGGATTTTCTGTTCGTGTTCGTTCATTAGGATGAACGTGTTCATGAACGGTTCACGAACATAAACGAACACAAATAAAATAGATAAGAACTAAAGAATATAAAAACTTTAGATAAAATAAAGAAATGTACAAAAATCTTTAATGAACAACATTAACAAACATAATGAATGAATGCTCATGAACACATTACCGAACGTTCACGAACACAATTGAACGAACGAGACCTCTGTTCATGTTCGTTCATTTAACTAATGGAACAAAATTTCTTGTTCATGTTCGTTCACTTATTAAACGAACAAACGTAAACAAACTTACCGCCAAACGGTTCACGAACTGCTCAAAGAACGTTCGGTTCGTTTACAGCCCAAGTAGTTTCAACATATCATCATCATCATTATCATACTCATTAAAATATTAAATCCCACCAACAGCAAAGCTAAGGTAGGGTCTGAGGAGGGTAGATGTAGAAAGCCTTACCCCTACCCGTAGGAATAGAGAGGTTGCTTTCAATGAGACCCCCGGCTCGATTGTAGTTTTGTATCAAGCCTTGGACGTAAGGCACAAAAACACTCAAACAATCGGAACAAAGACCGATTGGTGCATGTACCCCCGTGTCTTTCAGCTATCAACGCCACCACATGATGCATGATTAACCATCCGCCTCTTTTAACATTATTTTCACAAAATTAGTAAAATAGCGCTAAAGTTAGTACCATTTCACTTTTGCCCCCAAACACCCACACATATCTATATATATATATTATATGTGCACACCGCAAGCGGGGCATAGTAGTTTCAACATATGGGTGGCCTTAATGCAAAAGGTTCAATACATGGATGTCCTCTGCATGGCCTGTCCGGTTTTTTATTAACAATGAATGTGCTACTTATGTGTTATGATTGCTAAAATAAAATAAATCTTCCAATAAGATATGTGTGTGTGTTAAAGGAAAGACTTTGGGCAACTTTTATCGCATTTGGCGCCATTATCTTTTTAGTTGAACTATCATATATTACCATTTGACCCGTTTGAGATTAAATACAATCTAAATTGGCATGTTCATAAGTATATGCATGGAATGTGTACCTGGTATGCAACATGCAGTCTCTTTCCACCTCTGTGATAAGGGATAATGACCGGACGTTTGTCTATATACTCTTTACAAACAAGTGGTTCAACTCTGAGCAAAAGACCATTTTAAAGCCCGATGTCAAAACATAACCGTATTTTTAATGACGTTAAAAGGAGCCAAATTTGACCTATCAAAACTAAGATCTTTTCATATAAAAAACAAGAACCATGAAAGCAGAGTACAAGTTCAAAAAGAAATTGTCATATTAATATACTAGTTTATTGAACTTGTAGCATAAATTAAAACTTGCATTGGTTTTTAATCTAGCTATAAAATAGGACTGAATATAAATAGTAACTCTTATTTGATTTCTTATAATTTATAAAGAGTGAGTACACGGATGGTCCCTGTGGTTAATCAAAATTTTGGATTTAGTCTCTAGTTTTTCAAAAGTACATGGATGGTCCGTGTAGTTTTTCAAAAGTACACGGATGGTCCCTGTGGTTTGCACTTCGTAACGTATTTAGTCCCCAACTTTTGCCAAAAAGTACATGGATGGTCCCTTTCATATGCACTTTTTAACACATTTAGTCACTAAACATTGGGGACTAAATGCGTTACAAAGTGCAATCCGCTAAGACTATCCATGTACTTTTTGGCAAAAGTTGGGGACTAAATGCGTTACAAAGTGCAAACCACAAGACAATCCGTGTACTTTAAAAAGGCAGGGACTAAATCCAAAATTTTGGTTAACCACATGGACCATACGTGTACTTTACTCTATGATATATAAAGGGAAAGATAAGCAAAGGGTTGAAAGATACCTGTATGCCACTGGATCATGAGGATGAAAAACGTTAAACATTTGACGACAACATGGCATTTCTTCAATTATATTTTCATCTTCCCAATAATCTATTCCTTTTCCTATGGAATATTAAAAACAAAATAAAAAAAAGTAAGAGCAAAATAAAAAGTACAAATTCACACCATATTACTATGCAGCAAGTCCATTGGAGTAAGGATGCACATTAATAACATGGTTGATACATTAAATTGTAAAAATGTGTATAGATTTGATGAAAGTGTTTGGTAGTTCATACTTCATATAAAGTGACACCTTACAATGTCAAATAGTCAAATGAACACCAATAATGACTATTAGGGCTGTAAACGCACAGATATCTTCGTGTTCGTTCATTAAGGAAATGAACGTGTTCACCAACACTTACCAAACGCAAATGAACAATGTTCGTGAACATAAATGAACACAAACAACGTTTAGGAACACATATGAATACACAGTTACACGTGAACATATATTCATTTTGAAATAAAATCCACATTTTTCATCACAAAGATTAAAAGAATCTTCCAAAAAATATATAATCACTTAACAAAATTATCCAAACACTAAAGACATAATTATCAGAATAAACAATCTAAAGAAATAGTTAAAAGACCTATTTGTTTATTTTCAAAAGTTTGAACTTACACCAAATTTGGTTTACTCGTAATTAATATTCTTTTAAGGATAATATAATAATTACCAATTCCAATGCGAACATTGCGTAAAGCAAGAAATACACCAAGTGGAGACCCGACCGCATAGAATGTATCCACCTGGCATGAATACGAAGTAGGATAAGGATCAAAAGCAAGATTTTTCAATTATTTTATTTCAGAATACCATATATATCCATATTTGACGAGTTGAAACAGAAAACACATATAGAAACATAAATAAATGTTACCTTGAACAACAACTTGGTGTACTTTATATGGGGGGTGTAACTCTTCCGAGAATCATTTTTTGAAGATGGAAAACTCTCGGACACGCTTTCGTTTCTTGAGGTTGAAGTTTCCTGCTTATTAGCTGTTTAGAATACACAGTTAGAAACCTTTATCATGTTAACATTTTTTAAAGGAAAAATACATGGTAAAAATTATCTATTCTATAAAGTAAAACATTATTAAATGGTAAAAATTATCCTATAAGTTGTTTTCAATAATCAAGTTAATAAATATGATGGGTTTTTATTTATAGAGAAAGTTTAAAATACAAAAGGCTCTTAATGTGCGACCGGTACACGACCACCAAATAACGTGTAACTAGCATATGACATGCGTAATTAGGGTTGAAACAACCCATGTGGGTTATGATTTTTTGTAACGTGTGTAATTATGTATATAACACGTGTAATTTCGAATCTTGTGGTCGCATACCAGTCGCAAGTTAAGGGGCTATTGTACGATAACCCACCCCTTTATTTATAGATATAAAAAAAAACTATTTGTCACTCTATCTCTCTCTCTATTTGTTTTAAATAATAATTAAATTAAAATTTAATCTAATCTAATTTACAACCCAACTTTCTAAAACATACAAATTTTTTAAAACCAATCATACATTTTCTCTAATCTTTCAAACCCATGCCCATTTTCTTTCCAAAATAAAATAGAGTGTAGATGACATTCAAACCCGTTTCACCCACTAACCCGTTTGACCATCCCCCTTTTAGCTAATTTGTTTATTTGGTCTATGTGACCCATTAAGAATAAAAACACAACCCAAATCGACCCGTTTATAAGTAAATAGGTAGCAATAGCCACCTCTAGCTCCGGAGTTTGTACCTTCAGCTATTTGTGATTCTAATTCTCTAACTCTAGCGTTCAAATAATCAATCTGCAAGAATAAAAACACTAATAATTAGAATGAAACAAAAAATCATTTATAAATGAGTAAAATGCCATTTCGTCCCTGAGGTTTGGCCACTTTTGTGACTTTCGTCCAAAGGTTTGTTTATTCGCATCTGGATCCAAAAGGTTTCAAATATTGCCATTTTCATCCGACTCGTTAACTCCATCCATATATCTCTGTTAAATGAGGGGCATTTCCGACTCTTTATTTCTTAATTGTGTATTATATTTTAATAAAAAAGACGGAAATGGCCACATGTAACGGAGAAAAATGGATGGAGTTAAAGAGTCGGATGAGAATGGCAAGATTTCAAACCTTTTGGATCTAAATACAAAAAAACAAACCTTTGGATGGAAGTCGCAAAAGTGGCTAAACCTCAAGGAAGAAGATGGCATTTTACTCTTTACAAAATTCAAGGAAAATAGGAGTGTTAAACTTCATGACCTCTTCCTTCAACGACTTGATTACTACGCTTTCATCCTTCTCGTTAATTTCCTCATCAACTTGACTTGAGTCGCTCGTTAACAGTTCATTATTCTCAGATTGCATTTCAATTGGATCATCACCAGATTTGACTACAACTTCAACTAAAACAGGAGTCTCGTCTTTCTCGGAATTCGTTGCTATTGACAGCTTTCCATTTATGCCCTCCGTGTGAGAAGCTACCGTATCCATACCCTCGTTGTTCGTGACTACATCTTTTTCCGGTGAATATACGGAAGAATTACACTCGGGAGATATTTCATGGGGTTGGTCTTTGTACATCCATTCCATTGGGAACGGCGAAGATAGAGTTTCTTGGTGACAAAGTATGTCATAAGAGAGTACACTTCCTAAGGAATGGCCATATAACGACACCTGCAAAAATAAAATATAAAAACATATAAATAACGGGTCAAAACAGGTCAGGTAGGGCCTGGTTGACAAGCAAACACCTTTTGTCTTATATTTTCTTTTTACTTGATAAATAATTAATCTGCTAGATATGATTACAACCATAATCTAGTTTTTCTAATACAATTAGAGTAAAGTACACGGATGGTCCTTGTGGTTGAACTAAATTTGGATTTGGTCCCTAGCTTTTCAAAAGTACATGGATGGTCCCTGTGGTTTGCACTTTGTAACGCATTTAGTCTCTAACTTGGACCTATTAAAACCTTTAGATTTGTTAGCTGGAGACTAAATGGTAAAAAATGCAAACCACAGGGGCCATCTATGTATTTTTGGAAAGCTAGGACCAAATCCAAAATATTGGTAAACCACAGGGACCATCCGTGTACTTTACTTTAAAATTATTTAGAAGGTTTTATGCATCTTAAATATACTCATTTAAGTTTGTATCTGTTTTGAGATACGATATACACCGAAATCGACCTATTCATCATAAATAGATCCAAAAAGTTTAATTATTTATGCGGGTCAAAACGGGTCAGGTCAGGTTGGTCCATGAACACCTTTGTCATTAATTTCTTAATTTGTACAAATATTTAATCTTGATGTTTAGATTACAGTAATAATCTAGGTTTTTTGAAATAAAACTATTTAGAAGGTTTCTTTGCGTTTACACACACTTTGGGTGAATTTGAAACCATTTCAATTTTACCTATGTTAAAGTTCTAACAATTCAAATATTAATCTCGTGCTAGGAAAGTAGCAGTGGTAAATGTTGGGAAACGGGTTGGATCAGGTCGACACACAAACACCCTTTGTTGTCTTTTGTTTATAAAATTTACATATCATTAATCTGCTAAATTTAATTATAATCATAATATAGCTCTTTTTCAACATAGAACTATTAAGAAGGTTTTATTTTATGCATTTTAAAACCCAAATCGACCCATTTACCTATAATGTGGGTCCAATTCATGTACCTTTCCATCATAACCAGGATTCCTCTTAAGAAACTTCATATATAACCGGTTTAACTGGTTGGAAACCTGCATAAGTTAACAAAAAAATTACTCAAAATGTAACCAGCTACCTCAAGATTCCAATAGATCATCTCATACAGCGATAAGACTTCTATAGGGCTGCAAAAGAACCGAGACGAACACGAACAAGGCCTTGTTCGTGTTCGGTTGTTTAGGAAATGCATGTGTTAACGAACCTCATTAACACTTACCGAATGAGAGATTTTCTGTTCATGTTCGTTCACCAAGGAAATGAATGTGTTTGTATGTTAATTTTAGGTACCGAACACAAACGAATGCAAACGTTCATGGACACACACAAACACAAACGAACGTTCATGAACACAAATGAACACAAACAAGCGTTCATGAACAAAAACGAACACAAATGAACATATAGTAGATTTCAAATAAAATAGGCATTTTTGATCATAAACATTAAGAAAATCCACCAGAATATACTAATTAATGTGGGAATACTGAAATAGGGTTTCTATGTCTCAGTTACCTCAAATAAAAATAAAAGAATACCAACAATATATATAAAAATTAAAAATTCCTAATTAACTATCGGAACATAAACGAACATGTTCACGAACATAAATGAACGAACGCAGCTTCTGTTCATGTTCGTTCATTTAACCAAAAGAACGAATGTTTTTGCTCGTGTTCATTCATCATTAAACGAACGAACACAAACGAACTTCCAGCCGAACGGTTTATGAACTGTTCGCTAAAGGTTCAGTTCATTTGCAGCCCTAGACATCTATATTACAAGTATTTTTAAGCTCCAAAACTAAATGACGCAAATAGTAAAACTGATGAGACATACCGAGTCAATGATATCCTGGCAGTAGATTGGACTCATGTAGTATAATACATCATGAACAGTTGCACTTAATGTTATTCTCAACCCACGTACACCAGGTAATGTGCATTTTTCTACAGCAGATTCACCACTTAGCTTTAAGTCTTTCCTCCACTGGCGATACAAAAAATACCAATCATGTTAAGGATAATGATGATCAAAGTGGAAAAACAGGCGGTTCAAATAAGGAGTTCGAATGAGTTTGGGTCGAAAACTCGAAATGGTAGGTCAAAACTGGTTAAGGTTCGATCGATCCAAAACACTTTCTATCCGTAGTTTTTAGTTTTTTTTATTGAGTAGTACTCCAGTATGATTACAAAATCATGTTATTTCAACAATAACATAAAATTTTAAAGAAGCTGATTCATGAGTCTTTATGCATTAAAAACTATGCAGTTAATATTGGTGATATATCGGTTATCAGTCCCCATGTAAAATATTTGTGTCAAATATCTTATATCGGTACCAATATTAGTGGCGATATTGACCGATATTTGACAGTTTATCACCAATCTTCCCACGATGAGTACCTTTCTTCTTAGTTCTACCATTCATCTTTCTTCTTACTGCTGCTATTAGTGTCTTAAGTCTTAATTGTTAAATGTAAGTGTTTTAAGTCTTAATGAGTTCCTACTTGCTACAATTGTAAGGGTTTTGTAAGTTGCAAAAGGTAATTTGTTAATGGTAGGAGAGTATACTGCATTGTTATTAAATTGCTATATATATACATATATATAAATTCTGTATGATATTAATATTACAGATATCCCACCATAATAACCAATTTCTCAAATATCGGTCCTTGACCGAGATTTTACTGCATTAACTGCATGGATTAAAAATACACTGGCGACTATTAACTTGTTTCCTTTTATCCCAACTTTTTTTCTATTTTACCTGGTTGAACGATTGGTATTAGAACATAATCCAGACTGACCCATTCATAAGTAAATAGGATAATATATGTGGAGGCCACTTAAATATCCAACTTCTTTTATTAAGGCCATCTAAGTATGTAAAATGACAAAAATGTCCCGCTATAAGTAAAGAAATTATGCATAACCTTCATCTTTGTCCAGTTTCACTATACAAATTCTGGCCCAAAAAAAAAGGCCGAAATGCTGTAAAAATGACAAAAACGCACCTCTTGCTCTCACAAAATACTTGGGAGAGACTGCTTTAGTACCTTTATATGTAATATAGAATATTTCTTGAACATGTGCCTTTTTGTCATTTTTACAATATTCTTACATGTTTTAAGTGGAATCTGTATAGATGAAACTAGATACATCATACATACACGTAAGTAGTTTCAATACATGCATTGGTGTCGTTAACGAAAGAAGTTAAATCCTAAGTAAATGGGTCGAAATAGCCAGCTATAGTTAAAACCGTTAAACGCAATTATTACCTGGCATGGAATAAAAAGAACTCTTTGAGTTCCACGTTGGTAAGACGTCAAGTGAAGATCTGCAAGATTTTGTGTGACTAGACGGAAGGTGCCAACATCATCGACCAAATTTGCTTTCTGCAACCTTTGACCAATACCATGAACCATGAATACTAGATGTCGAACTGGGACCTGTGGAGTTTGAACACCAAATAAACTTTTAATCCATTTATGATGTCTCAACAGAAAGTGTTCCCAACATGACATGAACCGTAAACTAAGAGTTGGAGCCAAAATGGGTTTGGGTTGTAGTCAAAATAGGTTTGGGATGCAAACAAGCTGGCACGGGAACATGGTAACCGGTCCAATAAATATTGGGTACAAGTTGACCTAACCAACACGTTTACCCACACACCGGTTTGCCCCAATTGGTTTGATCTGACCAACCCACCAACATGTTTAAAACCCGCTGACCTCACCAGCCTGTTTACAACCCCATTTAACCCGACAATCCATTTGACCCATTTAGATAAATCCGACTAAACGGATCGTATCCAGGCTAAGGACTTGTGTTAGTAAAGTCAACATTATTATAGGTATGAACACATAGCTAACTAGCCAAGTAATACGCCAACGGATTTACCTGTGAACAGTAATCGTCCATTTCTTCCTCTTTCTGTTGGCGTAACTCATCCTATAAACACAAATTATGAATCAAACAATAAAGACAAGGCACTGGAATATTTCTGCAGGATTCATATAAGTTTGACCGTTTGAGAAGTTTGTTGACCAATAAAAACGATTGCATAACCTACTAAAGAAACTTCAAAGAAAACACGTGGAGAGTCACCCAAAGTTTAGTTTCAAACCATATAACTTCCTAAATTGTTCTATTCAAAAAATTAAAACAATTATTGAAATAATATGATTAAATCAAAATCATATTTCACACACTAATAGTTAGTAGAGATAAATATATAGATAAAAGCATAGTCACATGGTTAGCGGTACGCTCCGGTACGGGAACGTGGAACGGGATCGCGATTCGCTAGGTCTCTAAAATTCGGTACGAGCGGGGGTAGGCTCATTTCGGATCGTTTCGGTACAATGTACCGTATAATGTGGTGCGATGTACAATATAAAGAAGCATGACAACTCTTTAATACACTCAATGTACAACTAACCATGCTATATGTACAATAAATAAACTCAAAAAATAATAAGTAAACAAATTAGATAAACTCAAAAAAAAATAAGTAAACAAATTAGAAAATATTTTGGGTCAAATTTGGCCAAAATTGCAACATTAGGGGTTAAAACCAGATATTAAGTTAAAAAAGAAATAAAGGAAACAACAGGATATTTTTGTAAACCCTAAAATAAAAACCACCGTCACTTTTCTACCATCTTCCTCAATGGAACTTCTGGTTTCTTTCCAAATACCATGGGAATTCAAAATTTCGATGTTCCCATTTAATCAAGAGACGTGTTTCGCGAGTTAGGAATTCTCAATCCCTATATCAACAGGTATGACTCCGTTAATTATTCGGAACGTTAATTCAACAGTTGAATTCGCGATTTAGAGCGTTCCCGGAACGCTTTTCGTACCGCGATCCGGTACGGACGATCCGGATCGTAGATCGTGGCCTATCCAGTGAATTATGTGACTATGGAAAAAAGAGTGTTTCAGATTAACCTGATCCGTAAAAAGATGATATGCTTTGACCAATTACCAAACCCAATCACTATGCAGTTAATATCGGTGATATATCGATATATCAGATATCGGTCCACATGTCAAATATCGGTACCGATATTACCGGCGATATTGACCGAGATACCACCGATATCAGTACCTTTCTTCTTAGTTCTACCATTCGTCTATTGCTCCTATTAGTGTTTTAAGTCTTAACTGTTAAATGTTGTGTTTTAAGTCTTAATGGTTCCTACTTGCTACAATTGTTAGTTTTTTGCTAGTTGAAAAAGGTTAATTTGTTAATGGTAGGAGAGGTATACTATACTGAATTGTTAGTGTCAAATTGCCATATATATAAATTCTGCATGATATTAAAATTACCAATATCCCACCGCGATAACCTATAACTAAATATTGGTCCTTGACCGATATCCGATTTTTTACCGCATTAACTGCATAGCCCAATCATTTAGCCATCTTTAGATCTACCATTTAGACAATATTGGAACAATAAAAAAAAAATACCTGGGTCGGTTTTGGTGATGAGACGGAGCATACCCACGCCTTAACTTGAGGCCCGTCCCTCCAAAATTGACTACGCCAGAAAATCCCGATGAGGGAATATTTAGCCACGCATCCCATGTATCATCCTCGCCCATAAAAAGTGCATGTAACCCCTGCAGAAGATAAGTAACGTATGTTTTATGGTTATGTAAATGGCGACAATAATTAAATATCCCGAGGGAAATGTCCTAAAGGTTTTAGCAACAAATCTAAAGGTTTTAGCAGGTCCAAGTTAGGGACTAAATGTGTTACAAAGTGCAAACCACAGGGACCATCCATGTGACTTTTGGCAAAAGTTGAGGACTAAATACAATACAAAGTGCAAACACCGGGATCATTCGTGTACTTTTGGAAAGCTAGTGATACACTTTCTAGTGCAATCAAATGGCTCAAGAACAATTGGGTAATCAAACACGATAAACAGAACCAAAGGTTCCAAGAACAAAGTTCTTTAATTATAAATTCAATCAAAAACTACTAGACAATAAATCCTAGAACCTAATTTATAACCAGGAGTCATAATTCCAATAGGAAACAAAAGATAAAATAGGAAATTAAATAATAGATAATACAAATGATATTTTGCATCAGCTAGGGACCAAATCCAAAATTTTAGTAAACCACAAGGACCATCCATGTACTTTACTCTTATTTTTTTATTCATGTTGGTAATCATAATTCATAAGTTATTTGACTGGCTGTTTTGGTAACTTTGTTGACTCGTTGCGCTGCAACCGGTAAAGAAGCTAATGCTGCCTTAATTTAGTAATTCGGAAGGACCTATTTTGGTAATTAGAAGTTATTCTATGACCCGCGTTGGTAATTATAAGTTTTAAAACGACCCTTTTGGTAATAATGTAAAATTTTACAGAAAATTTGTCGTTTGTAATTATTTCTCTTATATTTATAAGTTTTATTATTTTGTAATAGTTAAAAATTATAAAATTAATAACTTGTTTAACTTTAAATTTTATAGAAAAACTGTTGTTTGTAATAATTTCTCTTATATTTAAAAGTTTTTAAAAAATATTTATTACGGTAATAGTTATAAAATTAATAATTACAAGTTGTTATCATAATGTACTCAAAATTATGGGGGATGGTTATGGTACAAACCACATTTATCCTAAAAACTGTGAGAACATATCCTTGCACTTAAAAAGGTTAAACTAGCACATACTAAAACAACACATACATAAAAGTAGCACTTTTGAATTATATTAGCACGTGTAAATTAAACAAGATAACTGATTTTAGCACATATGTGAATGATATTAGCAATTTTCTTGTGGAGAGTTATATTAGCACATGGAAAACAAAAGGAGGATCCAAATAAAGAACTGATTGCTCGTTAGCATAATTATAAGGAATTCAATATAATTGATATTATTTAGGTTATTATTTTACATCTTCTCTATGATTAGTTGGATGCCACATGACACTTTTTAAATGGTTCTTACAGTTTTATACGAAATGTGGTTTGTATTTGATCCTACTCCCAAAATTATGTGTTGATATGTGTTGTGTGTGTATCTATTTGTTTAAAACTTGGTTACTACTGTATTATTGTTATTATTACTACTACTATACTATTAATAGGAGTTAAATATATCGACAAATCAGCAAAAAAAGGCCAAAACAGGTTGTAAAAACGTTAAATACAAAATGGATCCAAACGCGACTATATATGTTTAGAACTAAACCCAACATACCGGGCTAGAACCTTGCATATCAACTCGCGCAGCAAACAATCCAGATGGTTGAAAAGTTCTACGATGCCAAATCTGAAAAACAATGCATACAGTGTGGTTACTGTAAAAGTCATTTAACAATGAACACAAGTGTATTCTTTAAAAAAAACAATTGACAAAAGGTGTTTGGGTCAACCGGGCCCCGCCCATTTCACTTACACGGCTGCGATACGCAAACTCCAACTGTTCAGCAACATCCTCACGGAGTGGAAACCAATCAAGATTTCCCCTTTACGAGCAAACCAATGGCCTCGAAGAACGCGTCGATTATCTCCGTTCCAATAAACTGGAAAACTATGTCTTCTTAATAAGTCTACCTGCAATAGTAACATGCAACAAAGAAGTAATTACACATTTATACCGTTATAATCACCTTAAGAACTTAAATAAGACGTTTCAAAAGCCAATACATACACCCATAAATATATCACTATGCGTCTATTATTATTATTAGATGAATAATCAAATATCATTAGGCCTGTAAACGAACCGAAAGTTCATGAACTATTCGTGAACTTGTTCGGCAGGAAGTTCGTTTATGTTGGTTTATTTAATAACGAATGAACATGAACAAATATTTTTGTTAATTTAATTAAGAGTAAATTACAAGTTTTGTCCTTTATCAATATACCTTTTTTCAATTTGTGTCCTTTGGCGCAAAACTTGACGAGTTATGTACTTAATGTTTCAAAATCTTGCACGGAATGTCCTTTGAGCCTAACCAAGTTATTTTATTTTTATTAAATATGGTCATGTGCTTTACACATGAGGGCACTCTTGTCATTTCACCTACCAAGGACTATTGTGTAAAACAAATTATATCAAGGGGCTATCATGTAAAATATTATATAGATTAAAAAAAAACTCTGCATTTTCCCTCTTTCTTTAAACTCCCTCTCTTTCTCTCTCTCTGCTCTCTCTATCACACACTCAAATGGTGGAGACATAACAATCGAACCTTCAGTGAGATCAATGGAGGAAAATTGATTTTAAACTAGGTTTTATATTACCGTTATGCATTCTTTTTTTCTTTTCAAAAGCATTTTCAGATCTTGCTTGTTCTTACGGTTGTTAGGGGCGGCAGAGGTTATTGAGGTGGGTAGTGGGTGGCTAGTGGTGGAGGTGCGGCGGCAGAGGTATTGAAGTGGGTAGTGGGTGGCTAGCGGTGGAGGTGCGGCGGCAGAGGTATCGAGGTGGGTAGTGGGTGGCTGGCGGTGGAGGTGTGGCGGCAGAGGTATTGAGGTGGGTAGTGGTTGGCTGGCTGGCGGTGGAGGTGCGGCGGCAGAGGTGGTGTTAGGGGCGGTTGCAGGTGGTGGTGGCCGGAGACTCGTTGATGGCCGGATTCGTATTTGGTTGTTGAATTGTTTTTTGGGTTTTTGGGGATTGGGGGGGGGGGGGGGGAGGAGGGGGGTTAGGTTATTGAGTTGATTTGGAGATGATGGTGGTGGTGGTGCGCGGGGCGGCAGTGAAGGGTGGTGGTAGTGGTGGTGACGGTGAAGGGTGGTGGTGATGTTGGTTATTGATTTCCATTTAATTATATATATAGTTATATATTTATATATAGTTATAATGTGAAAGTGTATTATACAATTTTGCTTAACGTACGCTGATTTTGTACATGCGTGATTATATTCATGCGTGTTATGGTTTTCAACATGCGTGATTAGGGTTTTTGAGTTTTATATGTGTAATTTCATCTCGTACACATCATACGGAATATTGTACGTTAACCAACCCCTAGTTATAATAATAATAATATTTATTAAACTATTTATTTATTTTTTAAAATAATATTAAACAAATAGTGCAAAAAGACAAAAATACCCTTGAGTGACCAGATTTAACCAAAAAAATTAACTAGGTTAGGCTCAAAGGACATAACGTGCAAGATTTTGAAACATTAAGTACATAACTCGTTAAGTTCTGCGACAAAGGACAGCGCCTAGAAAATTGGTATATTGATAAAGGATAAAACTTGTAATTTGCTCTTTAATTAAACGAACGAACATGAACATGCGTATTGTTCGTTCATTTATGTTCATGAACATCCGTTTATGTTCGTTTTTTACATTCATTTATGTTCGTTTGTTTAGTTTGTTCTTTATGTTCATTTACTTTTTATAAATACATATATAGTTATATTTATATAAATATAAACATAATATGGGCTTTCTAACTACTTATAAAAATATAACTAATTAGTAATTATGCTTTCTAGTAATAAAAGTATGCTTTCCAATGAAACTTATCGTAATTCATATAAAAAAGTTACTTTATGTTCATATGTGTTCGTTCGGTTAATTTACCGGCCTAAATTTCATACCGGCTACAACAAACTTGATAATCTAAGGGTACAATAGAATTACTTATTTACCCCTTATTTAAACCTATATAAGAGAATTCTATTTCCAGTTCGCAAAGCGTATTGACTTGTTTTCACAAAAATGTCTTTTCTGGTCATTGTATCTTTTCATTTTTTATTTATAAGTGTAAAGTACACAAATGGTCCCTGTGGTTAACCAAAATTTTGGATTTGGTCCCTAGCTTTTCAAAAGTACACGAATGGTCCTATAGTTTGCACTTTGTAACGCATTTAGTCCCCGACTAGCAAATCTAAGGGTTCCAATAATGCCAAGTTAGGGACTGAATGTGTTACAAAGTGCAAACCACAAGAACCATCCATGTTCTTTTGGCAAAAGTTGGGTACTAAATGTGCTACAAAGTGCAAACCACAAGGACCATCCGTGTAATTTTGGAAAACTAGGGACCATATCCAAAATTTTGGTAAACCACAGGGACCATCCGTGTACATTACTCTTAAAATAATCAAAACTTATCAAACACTCATACATCTAATGTTTCTATATCCCATTTTATTACAGATTCTAATTGCGGCCAAAATGCCCTCCAAAATGAAACAGAATACAACGCTGTAACAACAATGATTATTCCAAAGTGCCGAAAAAGTAAAACCAAGATGGTATTTAAAACAATAAAGATAAGAAAAGAGACAACACCTCATACAAGCCTCCTTTCACAGGAACACCAACCCTTTCTTCTTCGTTTGCATACAGTTTGCTTGATTGTGCGTTTGGTGAATCATTTGACTCTGAAATTGAAGAAAGTGAACCTTTCGGGCCCACACTACATTCACCATACTCTCTCCACCAATTAGAGAGTAACTCTTCTTCTCTCTGTATATTCAGTATGTATATCAGTAATTCCCTAAAATTCGATGCAGAAAATACAGAAATCCCTAAAATTTGTGGCAATTTGATTCGGTATTTATCTCTAACAGGTGAGACAAGTAAACAAAAAAAAAGCTAGACAGAAACAGGACAAATGAGTCAAAACTTGAAGAGTAAAGTACACGGATAGTCCTTGTGGTTGTTTCAAAATTTTGGGTTTGGTCCCTAGCTTTCTAATATACATGGAGGTCCCTGTGGTTTGCATTTTGTAACGAAGTTAGTCCCCAGCCAACAAATCTAAAGGTTTAAGGAGGTCCAAGTTAGGGACTAAATGCGTTACAAAATGCAGACCACATGGACCATCTATGTACTTTTGACAAAGTAGAGGGACTAATGTGTTACCAAGTGCACCAGGACCATCCGTGTACTTTTGGAAATCTAGAGACCAAATCCAAAATTTTAGAAAACCACTGGGACTACCCGTGTACTTTACTCAAACTTAAACGTCTCCCAAAGTATACATTTGATACAAAATGCTGAATTATTGTTAAGGTAATACAATATGTGTAAATTTATTTGGCAAACTAATAATTTATAAAAATTAAAAAATATAGAAGAAAAGTGTTTTGGTGAACGCAACCCCACCCATTTTGACCCGTTACCAAACTGCAAGACCAGCGTACAGCCACTTTCACCACCTATAGTACAATGTAGTAATGTTTTGTTTACATAATCTAGTATCAAATGATCATGAAAAGTAAGAACTCAAATAAGAACATCCTGCTGAGTGAACCTAAAACGAACGACGAATATCAAATCAATAGCTAATTATCAATACAACAAAGAGAACAAATGGTATGACCTGCAAGAATGATGCTTCTATAGCAAGAGAATCCCGCATACCAAATCGAAAATAGTCACCTTTTCCTACTACTTCGGTGGGTGGGATAGCGGCAGCTAGCTCTGTATATACGTAATGGCAACAAGAAGTAATTAGCATATGAGTAAACAAATATGAAAAGATACGTTAGTGTGAGTATAATGGATTATGCATGATATTATAGTAGAGATTTGAAAAAGATTATGCCCGGAACAATAACAGTAAGAACGTGAAAGTCTATAAATTTTTCCTTATAAGATAAACAAAACAATCAAGATAAAACGCGAAAACCAACATCTCCCATTTGCTTATGAAAAGATTGATTTAGGTTGTGTTTCTTCTGAATTTTTTTTTTTAAGTTACAAAACAATCGGGTCACAGTTGAAAGTCACCTGAAGTGCATTTTTCAAGCAAACATCGTAAATCATTTATATTCAAGGATCTAGCTAGTTATTGTAATACTATTGTGTATTTCTATCTAACAATTAGTTAATTAAATACGGTGACGTATGTAATGGAATACTTTTTAACAAAATGACACATGAATAACTTTATTGCAGTGTAATGAGATAAAATTTCGATGTTTGCTTTCCATATACTACAGGGGCAATGAAGTGTGAAAGTGCAGTAATCCTACATAGAAGAAGAGAACTTTGTACTAACAAAATGCCTCTAATAGATGATTTTAAACATACATAGCAACCGTAAAGAGATCAACAAGGTATCAGTATACATAGCAAGTTACTCCCAAAAGAATGATATAAGCCAACACATTCATACAATACCACCAAAACTGTTAGAAGCCAAACATCATGATCAAACAACTCACCATTTTCCGCCATTGGGATCTTCGAAAAGTACCACCGAACATCACCCCCATCCGACGGGCTACGAGTCTGCGCAAGATACTTCTGCCGTCCCTCACACTGCTGTATCTCATCAGCCAACCTCCGTATATTCGATGGCGTATTCCGCAACATATCAGCAGACGTCGCCATCTCACACTTCCCACTGCTTTCCGCCATTAAAAGACCTTAAACCAGATGCACACTTCGTTCAAGCAATTTAGCAATGTGCAAGTTGAAACACCACCCAACCCAACCGTCACCAGCAACAATTCTCTCCAATTAAGAACAACCCAGTATTCTAACATACACAAATAGATTCTCGCACACTCGATCAAGAATCACACACTTGAAATTGGGTCTAATTTGTTCAAACACTTCGTTCAAGCAATTTACCAAACAGTTGGTGTGCAAGTTGAAACACCACCCAACACAACCTTCACTAGCAACTATTCTCTACAATTAAGAACAACCCACTATTCTAACATACACAAATAGCTTCTCGCACACTCGATCAAGAACCACAAGCTTGAAGCTGGGTCTAAATTGTTCAACGAAAAATCACTGAAATTGATCGTGGGTTTTAGCAAACAGCATATGGGTTTTTGTTTGATCGATCAGGGTTAGTTGATGAGAAAAGATTGAAGAAACTGGAGGCAAGAAGCAAGCAGAATGTTGAAGAGAATAGAGCGGCATATTCTGAAAACAGAAAAGGGGGAGACTTTGGTTTAAGGGGTCACATATGTGCTGTGCTACAAACACCTAACCTTAGAAAGATAATGATAAACATTTATATTTAAAGTTATCATTATATTTAAGTTTTTTATTTTTTAAAGCTTCTATTTAAAAATATATTTGCTATACTATAACTCAATAATAATAATAATTTTTATAAGTCAAATATTATTTTGTAACTTTATAGAATAACTCAGTAATAATAATAATAATAATAATTTATATAAGTCAAATATTATTTTGTAAGTTTATAGAAAGTTTAGTTGTGTAAATTCTATTTAGAGTAAAATGGCCGGATAGTCCCTGTGGTTTGATAAAATAACATATATAGTCCTCAACTTTTAAAAATTACACTCATGCTTCCTATGATTTTACACTTTGTTACCATAGGGAGTGTGAGTGTAATTTTCAAAATTGAGGACTATATATGTTATTTTACCAAACCACAGTGACTATCCAGGCATTTAACTCTTCTATTTATGTAAATTTATACTTCATAATAAGGGAGTGTAAGCTATTCCTTGTTAATAGCGCCTCACATTACATGAGCTAGGTGAGGTGTCAAATATTATGCCGAACAGTTATTCTGGTGAGCCATTTAAGCCATCACCATTTCAATAGCGGGTGTGAAGATAGGGAAGAAGCTGGGGACCGCCCTAACAGCCGATGTCTACTTGACAGCGACGTGACGACACTTTTTGTGTATTTAGTTATTATGTTTTTAGTTATTGCTCCAATGTCTACTTGGCGGTGACGTGATAACACTTTTTGCTAGTTATTAAATGGGATTGTTATTCCACAACCCATGGTCAAACTTCAAATACGATGTATAACACATCGTAATAGCAAATTTGAATGTGTATAAAACATCATATATTAAGTTAGTGGTCTTGTTTGATACTATAGTTTTCTTAAAGAGGCAGTCTAATTTTACGGTCTTATTTGATTATTTGATGATGTTACGTATCTCTCTCTTCTTTGGTATTTGAGTACAAAGATGATGAGAGAAATACAATTAGATATTGTGGTGAGGAGGTGATTTTTGTGATGTTAAAGATAATTAATATGTAAAGCAATGGATTTTTTTATAAACTAAATGTTTAGTTGTTTATCTAATATTTTGCATGGAAGATTACGTCAAGCTATGTGGTTGAAGTTCACAAACTCTCTTATATTGTATAGGGAAATAGTTTAAAAATGTTGACATGAATGCATCTAACTAACAACCATGGTAAAACAAGGTTTCCAAGATCGAGTGTTCCCCGAGTAGTCGCTACAAGGTAGGGTGTCGAGGCGACTTTCTTCGACTCCACCTAATTACTCATGGTCGGTCAAACACGGTCAACCTCGGCCAAAATTGGATCTAGTAGGTCAAATCGGGCCTAGTTTGACTTAAATAATAATAAAACATAATTTCTATGCTTATCATGTAAAGAATGAATATCACATGTATTTTGTTATAAATATTAGTAAATTTATGTTATTTGACATATATTTAATCTCCAAAATGTGATTTCTTTATAACATGTCCGAGTACTCTCCGCCTAGACCGAGTACTCTCAACTCCCCAGTCAACCGACTAGGAAACGCCTAGCGACTTTTGCAACCATGCTAACAACAATGCAGTTCAAAAGAACAAATACATGGTTGAATCATCAGATGTCAAACCATAATAAGAAACAAGATATGCACCTCCTGATTAAAAAAAAAGATTTATAAAATTAACTGAAGATGAATGTTTGTATACATTTAAACTAAACATATGATGTTAGCTTTAATTGATAATTACACTTAGTAAAGTGAGTGGCTTAGGTAAGTATTTTCATTAGACGGGTCAATGGTTCAAGAGCAGGTGATAGTGAACTTACATGTAATAAAAACGGTGTAATATATGATCATGATCATTAAGATAAAACTAGTAATAAGAATGCGTGCGTTGTGCCGCGGGTACATCGCAAACGTCGAACGGATTAGTCCAAGCGTTATGTGATGTGTTAATCAAATAAAAATGTGCATCTCGACGTATCCGACTGAACTCAATGTAACTTATAGATGCGTTGCAATTGGATTAAAACGTAAAGCAAATCGAGTTTATACCGTACAATCATACTGTATTATATGCGACTCGACTAACTCGAATTTATACCATCAAGTCAAAACGTATTATATGTGACACGATTCATATGTAGGAAACACACAAAATAAAGCATGAAAGCGTATATCAAAATTTACGTCAAAATGTAAAAAGCAAAGTTTAAATGTTGAGGGGTCGATATAAAGCATATGTACCAAAAAAACGTAAATTACTAAAGTATCAGTAAAAAATACAAGTTACAAAAATAGAGGGTTAAAAAAGGAAAATTCTATATGAAAAATAAGAATTACAAAACTCTAGATGGAAATTTGAAAGTCAAAGAGTGGTGGTGAGCACCGACTTTCTACTTTAAGTTATATAGAAATAAATTTTGACTTCAGAAGTCAGTGGTCGAAGTTAGTATACAAGATAAAATCTTTTCTACAAGTAATATAGCTATATATTATGTTGTAAAACCTCTTAACACTTGAATATGTTATATATACATATACAATGATAAATTTTGTTGAGATCTAATCGTAGAGTTTATGATTGGTGTATATTATGTTGTATGGTGAATTATGTGTTAATGAATAAGTACTCTAGTTGGAAGTTTTCTTACTTATTTAGTAATAATGTATTATCAGTTTCTTTAAGAACTAAAGAAGTAAAAAAGATCAGTTTCTCTAAGATAAAGTTATTACTTATAGTTTCACATTTATGAATTACTGCAAACTGTTGTAAAACCATCCGAATGAGGTTGTATGAATCATACGGTTTGAAAAAAAAAATCATATATGTTGCGCATTTATGAGTTAACTCAACTCCTCCATACAATATCTTTTTTCACATAATAATTTCCTAATATACCATATCAATAAAACTATTGTTACATTACTCGTTACCCAATATTGTAATTTTCAACATGTTTAGCTATACAGGTGTTGTACCTTATGCTTATATTTTAGGATTTTTTTTTTAAATGAATTTTTACTTTTAGCCAAAAACTATTTGATTCTTTACTTTTAACCCAAAATTATTTGATTTTTTTACTATTAACCCCAAAACTTGTGCTTATGCTTTGGGTTTTTTTTTTAAATATTTTTTTACTTTTAACCAAAAACTATTTTATTCTTTACTTTTAACCCAAAATTGTTTGATTTTTTTGCTTTAAACCCCAAAACTTTTCACCTTTTGCAATATAACCTCACAACTTTTTTACATTCAACTTTGGTCCTCTATATTTTTCATTTTTTGCAAAATTTTCGTTTTACGTTCTGTTCTACAATTTGCGAGTTAACGTAGCGCAACATGTTTGACAGGTTGATCGTGACGCGCATGTCCTAGATCGACTTAGTTATTCTTTTATATGTTTTACGTTTCGGTTTAGTTTCTTCGCATTCAGACGCTGTAACTTCAATGTTGGTGGTCACTGACAGTAGTGTGTCATTGGTGTTCGTCCCCGCCGCAACGCAGGGGTGCTTAATACTAGTTACTATTACTATATATAACATTAGGATAGGATCTTGAGAATAGTGTTTTGTTCTAATAGTGTTTTGTTCTTGTAGTGAATAAGATTTACATTTTAAGTACTTCAAATTTGTATTTTTTACTTTTCCCCTATTAAATTTTGTCTTTATTTTTTTTGTATTTAGGTTAAAGCTTTCTTGGTAAAAAATCGGGTTTGTCTACGTAATACACTAGCTTGCGGTATAAGTTTGCATTTGTCTTTGTTTACGTTTTACGTCACATGGAGGTATAATTTCACATTTTTGTTTATGATTTTTTCCAGTTTTGATCGTCGTTTGCTTACTATTTAGCACGATTTTAGGACCCCTGCATCCGCAACGTGAGGGTTAACCACTATTTAATAATAATCCAGTTTTAGCTTGGATTAGCAAAAACAATATTGTTGAACCCTTAGCCAAATTTATCTTTTGTTGAAAATCTATTGTAATGAAATGTGGATTCAACACGAACTATATACATATAGTTAGTGAGCGATTATAAATAGTGTTAATAAAAGTAAAATATAGCAAAGTTTTGCATAGGTTAAAAGAGAAGTAGTATCTCTTATATCTCTTGCTTGGTCGCGCGTCATCATGGATTTACCCGGAAACCCTAAATCGACGATAATTAACGAAAATGGAAGCAGTGATTGTTGAACACCAGAAACCCTAAATCAAAGAGGGAGAGAAAATCTAAGCAGTAGTCCGGTAGTCCGGTAGCCGCACGTTATTTGCTTGGTCTGCTGGTAGGTTTATTTGGGTTTTTTAACCCAATTGTTTTGATGTTGTTTAGGCCATTTTAGTCCATGTGGTTTGAGCCATTTTAACAGTTTAGTCCAAATGTTTTATTTTTCGCCTGTGGGTCCAAAAAGGTTTCACCGTTACCATTTTAGTCCACTAGTTAACTTCATCAATTTTTCCATTAATGAGAAGGGGAATTCGGTCATTTTTTTTTTGTAATTCTGTTAACTAGAAGCGCAATTCGGCCATATAAAATGACCGAATTCCCTTCTCGTTAATAGAAATAATGGATGAAGTTAACCCAGTGGACTAAAATGGCAATGGTGAAACTTTTTTGGACCCACATGTGAAAAATGGAACCTTTGGACTTAACTTGCAAAATGTCCTAAACCATACTAAATGGCATTTAACTCTGTATTATTTAGAAACAATGATGAATAATAAATTCCCTTGATTGGTCGGATGTGTGTCAAGTCACAATTGGACCACAAGGGTTTTTTTTCGCTTTTAGTGTGTATGCATAACACTTGACTAGGTTAAATCAAAAGGAGGTTAAATTGAGAAGAAAGTTTCACGTACGCAATTTCCACCTGGGTTTGATCCTTTGAGTGGTGGTCTTCTTTCACCGATTTTAACTTTTTTTGTTCCGTTTTCTTTTTTTCTTTGCGTTTGTATAGCATGGTTCGTGCACAACATGCTCGGGGGTATATCTAGTTTTATAATTGTAATTGATTTTTATAAGCCAATATAATATTCAATATATATACTTGATCTGTTTTCAACTTGTAATGTGATTCACATAAATTTTCTAGTATTGCCACTCGTACGGTCATATCCTTTTTGCCAACTTTTAGCTGGAATTTGTCGGCTAGGTTCACCACATTCATCTTCGTCTTTCATGATACAAATGAGAAAGTAATCACATGATAAGGAACTAAATGAATATAAACTACAAAAATTGGTTACAATAGGGAATGTACATATGGAAGAATTAGATGGTATTTTTTTCTAATCATGTAATGACTGGTTAGCCGACAACTAGTGATTGCCCCACATATCTTTTTGTCTCTCACTAATTTCCCCAACCTCTGTTAGATTGAAATCGGATGGTGGGTGATCAATGGGTATGAAGGCAGGGGTTGTCGGCTTGGTACCAATGTTTTCAGGACCGGATCGGATGTCGAACTAGTCACCTTACCTATCTATTGATCGGGACCAATTGGGTCGGATGTAAGAATCGGATGAATTCATATATATTATAAAATAAATAGGGTAAAATAGGAACAATTCAATCAAAAATCCGCTTTGACCTAACAAAAATCCGGTTCAGTCTCCCGGTTTTCTTCTAGTCCAATCGTTGGTTAATCATAGGCTCTGAACATGTATCATTAACCTCTGTAGGCTGTGCAGCGAGGCAAGCACATATACCAAAGAGAATCTAAGCCGTATACGACCGGTGAAGCCATCGTGTAAGGCGGACATCCTAAGCAACGTTCCACAAGCCCTCACCAGTCGGTCTAAGGTTATACTTTCTGTGGCTATTTCCAACTGAAAGGATAGCATGCCATACGGATGTGGACACGTCAAACACAGAATACTTCTATCTCGTAGTGGGGTAGAATGATACGAAAATAGTTTGATAGGAAAACTGGCATCAGATTGGATGTGACAATGATGAGTTGCTAAGGTGTAGTGAGTGAGGGGTGAACCAAGACAATGTTTTGGACGTGAAGAAATGACACCGGTGAGCATCACTGAGAAGAATGTGGGAGTGGGCGTTAAGCTAGTATTTTATGACGACGAAGTGGTTTATAGTGAGAGATGTTTTGGTGATGGTGTAAAGAATGGAGATGATTTTGGGTTGTATGGTTGGACGTTGGTTTTCCAATTTTGGCCTTGGGTTCGCATTAGAACCGGTTCCAACACCATAACCGAACTGGCTTAGGTCCCGGTTCCCGGTCTAGCCAATCCGGTCCAGTCCAGTTTTCAAAACATCGGAGGAAACAAGTCATACTGCATTGATTGCTTAATAACCATAACCCACTTGTTGGCGATAATGACTCTTTTTAAGCCGTAAGGCATAATTATCTAGTGTTGAGGCAATGCAAAACCTGATCATAAGAAACATAAAGACCGGCATGGATCACCAAATGATCATATTGAAACAATTTTATGCAAGTCAAACCTATCACATTTGATGTTTATACACCATTTCTACTTGTTTCTTTACGCCAACTACATACACATTTTTAAAACACAACAAAGTGTTATTAAATATATAAATACTGCCATCATCAAAACACAAATTCAGATATAAGTTAACATACATTATATTCAAATTAGATTCACACATGTATATATGGACACCCACACAAAACAAACATGAGATTCATATACTTAGTTAATCAAATAAGTTTGAAGACTATTATTTGTTAATTAAAATTGTGATTGTCAACTTTGTAAAAGTCATGGTTTACCGTGTCTAGTCACATGACACTCAACATAACCCTTAAAATTATGGTTGTCAACTTTCATAAAAATACATGGTTTACCATCTTCCTATGTAGTTTCTGTTGGAAAAACTGTTAGCGAAAATGAGTTTTTCACTAATTTTGGACACAAACATATATATATTGTATAAATATTCATTTGCGGGTATGTGTTCTACCATATGAGAGGATCACAATGAACCAAACCATGTCCAAAAGGAGCTAAGATGAATGATATATCAATGCTTGAAGTTGTATGGTTGGAACAACCAAAGATGAGAAAAATGAATTAACTTTTCTCAACTTGTCCCACATATGTGAGATGATAAAACTTGAAGTGGTTTATAAGAAGGAGCACTCCTTGATATTTTTTTTTATCTTTAGGCAAACACTAGTGGGTACCCTAAAGCGTGCGAAGCACCCAAACTCACACTCACACACTGTGTACCTGTGTAGCGTGGCGATAAACATGATGTGACACTTTGATGGTTCAATTTTCACAAGTATGTTTTGAATGCTGCTTCAAGGGAGGGTCTAGTCAGGTTCGACTGACCATGGTGCATAGGTCGCTTCAGAAACAAGAACCAACTGATGACGTCAAAGTAGAACATGCTGACAGCATGTTGCATTAGAGAGAGATTATCAACTAACCAGAGGAGAAAATCTTCCATCCATCTGAACTTCTGATGCACTAGAGGATGATCTCACCAGAGGAAGGATCCTCTTGTCTTCTTTCTCTGGTTATCACTAGAACTTCTACTCGGCAGTTGGTTTGAGTAGTTGTTTTGTTTGTTTCAACTCGAGTTATCAATGAAAATGAAAGTTTTGAGTTGGACACTTTATGTAACGCCCTGCTTTCTCATACTTTCCATATTTAGAAAGCTCGCTTTGTAACGCTATTTTTGGAAACTTTGTAATCTTGTACTTGTCATTTCGTTGTAATCATTGTCAAATCCGAGACTTGAATCATAATGAAATTCGTATTTTTACTACAATTCATGTTATACACGTTCATACTCCATACTTATGATGCTTGATTCGTACTCCTTGAAAACGTTTGATAAATTTACAAATATGTGACGTGGATGCATTATACGATATTTATACATGGTTCTCATACTAAATCATACTTGATTATGTGATCACATTACATGACAACCCCTTATACTATGCTTCTTATGCTTGAACATCCCTAAAATAGTCCAATAATAATCAACACCTTAAAAGATATGGGATAAATGGACAAAACACCAAAAACCAAGGATTAAAATATGAAAAATTTGCTTCTGATAAGATTTACGGACCGCAAGGCTTCTTGCTTACGGTCCGTAAGCATGTCTGACGGGGGAAAAGTTCAAATAGCCGCAAATTTGCACGAATCCACATACCTTTTTCTCCTCCAATGGCCTCCAAACCCCATTAAAACACCTTCCAACCAACCCCAATTCATCCCCTATAAAACCCAAGTCCCTTCCAAGCATTTTACACTTTTCAAATCATGCACAAGTCTCTCAAATCAGTCCATAATTAGCTGTTAATCAGAAGTTCAAGCAGAATCACCTTACTTCACTAAAGTGAGCATAACTCACTCAATACTTAGTCTTTTTCATCTATTCTTTTTCCCACTTGCTTGGAACAACCCTAGGAACATTTCCACAGGTTTTACATGAAAAACCAAGCTTTGGAATGTCACTAAAAAGGCTTCAAAGTGGACTGTTACTTTCTGTTTTCACTTAAACTTTGTTAAACTTAGCTAAACTTGAGTTCTCTCATCTCAAACCTATGTCCTAATGCTCCTAATCAATTGAATGGTTAGTTGGGCTTAAAAACAAGGCTAAGACAAGTTAAATAAGAGGTTAAAACCTCACAAACATTTTGTTTTAGCTAGGGTTTTACCCACAAGTAGTATTTGAGCTTTAAGCTTGATGAATGTGTGAAAGTTGGACCAGCTTGGGCTATCCTTCATAGAAATCCACTCACTACTTGATGTTTTTCCATGGATTAAGTTGTTATTATTACTTGTAAGTTCATGATCTTCCTTGTTGTTTATGACAACAAGTGTAGTGGTGAACAATAGAGGTACCTAAATGGAAGTTTTGTTCTTCCTACCTCATGTATGAATTATATGGCACAAAGAGGTGCCTAAATGTAGACTTTAATCTCCTACCTCATGCTTGACCTATAGAACCTTGAAATTCTTATATTCTATGTATTCCATATATATATATATATATATATATATATATATATATATATATATATTATATATATATAACTTGACGATAACTTAGTACTTACTTGTCAAGAATATGTTACATCATCCATGACCATGCACTTGTTACGATTCTAATGGATCTTTGAATCCATGAAAACACACAAACTCCTTTGAGTTTCAATAGTGTCAAGAACAAGTGTTATGTGTACAAGATGATTATTTTCATATGCCTATTTTTCATGTTATTTAAACTCTAAAAATATAATCTTTCGTTAACTTCCAATACTCACACACCTATGTTGCTTAGTGTAGAAGGACAAGGTGCTCCAAGCTAACTCATCAACCAACAACAATCGCGGGATTTCAAGTAGGAAAGCTTGCAAAACCGTGAGTATACTCGAATCCCATTTTCTATTTTAAACACTTTGGGTGCACCATGTACAAATCACCAATCACCAATCACAATAAACCTTATTTACACACTTACTCTATCCGTTAATAACATGATACTTGTCCATATTCTTGATTATCGCATGCTATGTTAGACTTGTGTTATATGCTCATTAACTTTGCTAGCCTACCTTAACAAATATAGCGCTATAGGGGCAACACACCGCCCGTAAACTTGTGGTATTGTTAAGTAAACTATATTACACCCTCTTTGTTTCGACGATGCTGGGTAATCACGATTGCGCTAGACTTTGGGTTGACATATAAAAACACATGTTTAGTATGTTTATAACAATTGTATGCAAAGTTACCATGTTGGATACGAGGCAAATTTTATTTCAATATTATGCTATGTATCAAACTTGTATACTCGCCAACTTTTTAATACATGTTGCAGAAATCTAGTTGATGCCGTTGAAGAAATATATTTAGGGTGGATTAGATACACACCTAGATTTAATCTATGTATTTCGTTTCATGTTGTATTTCCATTTGAAGCTTGTTGTATTTCCGTTTCGAAACAATGTATTACCATTAGCATCAATGAAATTTTGAGTTATTAAATATTGTCGCAAAGTAGTGTTATGACGTTTTGAGCAATCTCGTTTCCGTCCCGCCTTGATGTTTCCGACATCGGTTGGGGTGTGACAGATTGGTATCGGAGCCATAACTATAGGGAATTAGGAAAATTGCCATGCTCTTGACCTAATCTATAGTTTAAGTGAGTGATGTTGGGGAGGCATGTACAAATACTCAAATAGGGTCTCAAATTTTAAAAAACCAAAAACAATAAAACAAAAGTACAACATATAAAAACCTTTATAAGAAGGAATACAAATGAACATAAACGAGCGAATATAAATGAACATATTACCGAAAATTCACGGACAATTCACGAAAGAGCACAACCTTTGTTCATGTTCATTTGTTTAACTTAACGAACAAAATTTCTTGTTCGTGTTCGTCCATTACTAAACGAACGAACATAAAGTAACTTCCTGCCGAACGATTCACAAACTGTTTGCTGAACATTCGGGTCGTTTACAACCCTACGTACGATAGATATGTATAAGACCAAGTATTAGAAAAAAGAAAAAAAGAATAATTTTATAAGTGAATGGGTCGTTTGTGGGATAAACATAAATATTAATATATTATTGATATGAATTTCAATCAGAGTTATGGTTTTCGACCAATGTAAAACACGCGTTAATATCTTTTTGGTGATGTCACAACTTTCTTTTTTCGGGTTTTCTCTTTGGTTGCGATACCGAATGTTGATATTGTACCGCCACCGTACGACCAAATCATGCCGCAATGCACGGGAGAATTAACTAGTTCGATCCAATTATAACATTTGGTTAATTGCCCTGTTGGGATTATATATTGTTTTTAAACTTTTAAGCAACGTATATATGAATATACACAACGATCTAAAAATCTGAAAACCTCTTTCCATGTATAAGTGCAAAAACAAAAAAACTGCAAAAGTACAAAACATGCATGAGATGTTTAGTGCTACCAGGGCTGGGCAAAGTGCTCGTCTCTCGTTTGGAAATTGCTCACTCGATTGCTCATTGAGACTTCCCAATTACCATACTATACTCCTACCTAAGCATGTTTAAATGTGGAGCTTTTCTCTCATTCACCACCAAAGCGCCTACAAGGCTTAGGCGGTATTGAGGCTAAACGTTTCTTATAAACTTAACATCTTTAATGTTCCAAATTTCAAATATCCTTGCGCTCATTATCCATACAAAATTCCAATCACTAAAACTTTGGAGTTCTTCTTGTGCCATATTGTCCACTACCCAACCCTTTAAATTGCAGACATAATCAGCCTTTTATCCCTTTAGCCACTTAAGAGTAACTATCATATCCTTTTTCCATCACACTGTGGGTTTGCATGCAGAGAATTCTTTGATTGAGCAAGCTATGAGTTTTTTGCTTCCAGATGTCCCTCATGTTTGCATGAAAAAAAAGTATTACATAACATTGGTAGTTTCTTTCCCATCATTCGGTCCTAGTTTCGCTTATCCAGGATACGACTGTTTATGTCTGTACAAGTAATAGCAACCTCTACCATAATGGTTACTGCGCGAAGTGCTTTTTCATTCAGGCCTAATTGAGCCTTCACTGCCCCTTCCAAAAGATTGGCGGGTGATAGTGTCGACGTCAGTTGGACAGTATCTGGCATTGTCACTTCCTTTCTTTCTTGATTATTGATACTTGTGGCACATGGTCCACGCTCCGATCCCTCCCAAGGCAGTGCTCTCTTCGTTGCGCCTGGTATCGGCTGTAAGTGTGTATGAACATTCTTGAAAGACATGAAATAAGTCTGTCAATAAAAGAATGTCAAATGAAGTGTTGGCGGATCACGGTTTGGTTCGGTCAATTTTGACGAGAAAGTTAAGCGGCACTACCGCCTGTAAACGAACCGAACGTTCATGAACTGTTCGTGAACTTGTTCGCCCGGAAGTTCGTTTATGTTCGTTTATTTAATAAATGAACGAACACGAACAAAAAATTGTGTTCGTTTAATTAAATGAACGAACATGAACACACCTTGTGTTTGTTCATTTATGTTCGTGAACGTTCGTTTATGTTAATTTATTTATGTTTGTGAACGTTCGTTTATGTTCGTTCATGAACATTCGTTTATGTTTTAGTAACTACATAAATAGCTAAAATGATATAAATATTAGGTTTTTAACTACTTATATAAATATAACTAATTAGTAATTGACTTTTCCAGTAATAAAAAAATAAAGTTTTAAATTTTTTTCTTCACTTACTTAATATTTATATAAAAAACTACTTAATTTTCGTATTTATGAACCCTATTTTAGATGTGTTTTCGAATGAAATGTAACTACGTTAAATTTTGTTTGTGTTCATTAATGTTAAATTTGTTTGTTTATATTTCTAAATACTTTCATTTGTGTTCGTTTAAATTTATTCAATCATGTTTATTTATGTTTATTCAACTATGATCTTTTTTTGTGTATGTTCGTTTGTGTTCATTTATGTTCGTAAATTGTTCGTTTAGGCTTTAAACGAACGAACATAAACGAACACGAACATAACCGATTTCTTAATGAACGAACACAAACAAAAAAATGTGTTCGATTATATGTTCGTGTTCATGTTCGGTTAAATTTAAATGAATGAACACGAACATGCCGATGTTCGTGTTCGTTCGGTTCGTTTACAGGCCTACAACTACAGTTAGGAAAAAAAAAGTCAAACCACCCTGGTCGGGTTGGTTGGGTCAATGGGTATCTTTAAGTATTCAAAATCGTTAGAAATGATAAAGATGGTTCATGAATGTTACACATATCCCAAAAAAGATATAAACAACAAAGGTAAACGGACAGCCGGTTCCAAGTTCCATACCATATCTAAAATGTTAAACACGTTTTCCAAACCGTAGACAATGAACTGACCCGTAAATCTCAAACCGGTCGTTTTGCTTCGGTTTGGTGGGTTTCAAACTTTTTATGAACACACCTAAATCCTGGAGTATTTACTGTGGTAATATTCCTACAACTATTTGTTGTGATGTTTGGTGAATAGGGCCATTGTATTTGCCTTCTGTTGGCACCTTTATATTTATCTATTAGTCAGACCATATATTTATATATTAGTCTAAAATAATTTTGGTGCTTTAAATTTTCTTTCTTTCGTTACTTCGTCTTCAAATGATGGCAAGTTGACGATGGTATTTTTTTTTGTTGAAAACCAATTAAGAGGTTGTAGTCTTGTTCCAACGGTTAGATGAGTAAAAATTTTTTGTTGAAAACCAATTAAGAGGTTGTAGTCTTGTTCTAACGGTTAGATGAGTAAAAAAAAGGGTGTCAATATATACTGTCTATTTTTTTAATTAATTTTTTTAGGTTATTATTTATCTCTAACGGTTCGAGTATATGGGGGCTCAGGGTGGTCTAAAATAATTTTGATGCTTTAAATTTTCTTTCTTTCGTTACTTCGTCTTCAAATGATGGCAAGTTGACGATGGTATTTTTTTTTTGTTGAAAACCAATTAAGAGGTTGTAGTCTCGTTCTAACGGTTAGATGAGTAAAAAAAAGGGTGTCAATATATACTGTCTATTTTTTTAATTAATTCTTTTTAGGTTATTATTTATCTCTAACGGTTCGAGTATATGGGGGCTCAGGGTGGTCTAAAATAATTTTGGTGCTTTAAATTTTCTTTCTTTCGTTACTTCGTCTTCAAATGATGGCAAGTTGACGATGGTATTTTTTTTTTGTTGAAAACTGTAACATCCGTCAAAAACGGATTTACCAAACCCACTCCGTTTATCAACCGAACAGTCAGTTAAAATTTTCGTTGCGAATTAAATGCCCAAAATAATTTTAAACGATACATAATCAATTATTATGCGGGGATATATAATTAGTTTTTGAAAAACTGATAAAATCGCAAAATAAAAATGATTTGCTTCTGCCGGGTTTCGAACCCGGGTCTGTACCGGCTCAACAAAGACTTATCGCCCAGCCAATCAACCGCTCCGCCACTTTGATTTTCTGATGATAAAAGGAAACAATTAATTCAAATAATAATGTTCGGAAGTCAAATTCTGTATATTGCGCCCAATTAGCAGTCGTCGGAAATCCCGACGACTTCGCCGTTAATTTACGTCTCCGCTCAAGTTAACCGAAGAATTAACTCCCACGACGGTTATAACCAACGTCTGAACCCGCGACATCAGCTGTAACCGCCGGAGAACGGCTGACTTCGAATTGAGACCGAATTCAGACCCCATACATCTCGATACTACCCTATAAATTCACCCACAACTCACCAGAAATCTTTCACACTCAAATCGCACCCTTTCTCGGCGAAAACTCACTCGCCGGAAATATTTTATACGTCGCCGGAAAACCGAGTCCTTAATCTCTGAGCTTTACTGAACCCCCTAAACTTATACCGAAGTCACCCACACCCTTTGTAAGCTTTCTGAAGATTCTCTGCCGCAAGACACTCGTCGCCGGAAGAGCTTGCTGTCGCCGGAGTTCTGCCGGAAAACAGAGGAATTCAATCGGTATACCTCACGCTCAATTTCTTCATTCTTTTTCTGTAATCTCACTTGTTATTAATCATACAACGCTAAAGAAACCTGAATCAACACTTCGAACCAGTCAGTCGTCACTTCCGGTTAAAACCAGTGAAGAAGACGATGTTTCGGTAATGGTTAAGTATAATTAAAATCAAGTTATTTACCGGGTTAGACACACAGTCCAGCGGTGGACTGTGTGCACATTGAACGCTAAGGTCTCGAGTTCGAGTATTGTTTTCCTCACACGCTGCCTTAATAAAAATTCCTTTTTTTCGCAAACTGAACCGGATTGATCTTAGGTATATGTTAAGTATATTAATAACCGAGTTAATAACCAAGTGAGACACACAGTCCAGCGGTGGACTGTGTGTAACGCTAACCCACAGGTCCCGGGTTCGAGACCTGTGGAGCGCACCGGTTCTCTGGATTAAATCGTTTTTAAAATAAAGGATTTCTGTTTAAATCTAATTAATATATATATAATTAAAATCGGTTATATGACGGGTTAGACACGTAGCTCAGTTGGTAGAGCTGCGTGCACGCGTACGGGAGGTCTCGGGTTCGAGCCTCACTCAGCGCACAACAATATGCCTTCGAACCGGTCAACAGTCAGTCAAAGTCAACGGTCAAAGTCAACTAAAATCATTTTTTTTTATTATTTTTATTTTTTTTATTTTAATTAAAAATCAATTAAAAATACTTAAAAATAACATTTTTAAGGTTAGAAAATAGCCTCAAACTCACAAAAATACACCCAACAATCCTACTAAAATAAATTAATAAAATCTGTTTACTTACCAAACCATAATGCGATTTATCTAGGTTAATCTCACTCGTGGTTAAAACCATTTCGCGTGCATTCAACATCATCAACCGAACGCACCCAATGTAAGTGAATTCTTACAAACTCCCCTTTTTATTCATGTTTTGGGGTGTATCATGTGTCGCTTAAACTAATTCTCTTATGCAAACTCGTGCTATACCATTATATGATCTAAACTAGAATGTAACTATTGTTGGTTGTGATGTATCACATATTGTCAAAGTTGTATGCAAATTATTTAGGCCCATCAGTTCCTCGTGGGAGACGAGTTGAACAACGCGTGCCTCAAAACTCATTCATTAGGCCCATCAGTTCGTAGAACAACGCGTGCCTCAAAACTCATTCATTAGGCCCATCAGTTCGTAGAACAACGCGTGCCTCAAAACTCATTCATTAGGCCCATCAGTTCCTCGTGGGAGACGAGTTGAACAACGCGTGCCTCAAAACAATCATTTGATGTATGTGTGTGCAATATTCAATATTGTTTGTTGTGTGAATATATTTACATCTACATTTACTCATATGTGGTTATGCACATTATTTATAATCAATTGGATAAACTTGTTCAAATGTTTTCCATAGGATTCACTCGCCAACTTTATGTTGATCCAAAAACCCTTTTACACATGATACAGGTGAACAGGTCGAAGCAAGGAAAATATAGGAAATGCCTTAGAAGAGAACCAAGAAGCTTAGATTGATAGTTAGAACATGTTGTATCATTCATTGTAAATTTCCATTAAAATTGTATTAATGAATATGAAACATATAATAAATGTCATGAGCTTTGATGATAACCCAATTATGCCCCGAGCACCTTTTCCGCTGCGGGTCGAGGTGTGACAGATTGGTATCAGAGCCATGACTATAGGGATATAGGATAGGTTATTAGACCCTTAGAGCCTATACTATAGTCTGCCTAAATTTTAATTGATTAGGTGGTTACATACAAACTTGTGATATTTATCTGTTTCATATTTGTTTATATTACAGTCAAACATACATGCTTATATACATATTCATTATATATATACCAATGTTCATATATTCAATTTGTTTTCATACTCTCATTATTCAAGGATTTTGTTGCAATTTTCAAATCTCATCAAAGTAAGTTTTGCGACGGGCATGTAGTAACCGGAAGGGTACAAGTACCGGTAGTTGGAACGTCCTATCTAGGTTGGCATTCGTATAAATCCAAAATAACGGACCAGTTTGCCTACCTGGGGACTAACGATGAGAGTACGACGGACCTATTAGGCCAAAGCATGCCACACCAAACGTCGGTCGAACTAACCTCACTTTGAGATGTCACCGTGTCCATGCCTGGGCACATTCCGAATATCATACGTTACATATTTCTCGATTTTCTCCAGGTTTTAGTGTACGTAACCAGGCTAACACATACGAACCATATGAAAAACCCGGTAATCATGGGGGCCCACATGATTACGAAGGTGAAGTATGGCGGCATGCAAGGCCCAATTACGAGCAAAGCCCAAGACATCCTATGGATGTAGTAGATTTATTTTTCTATATTTATTTTACGAATGTTCATTCCCAAACACGACCCACGAACCCAAAAGCATCCAACTCATACTCTTGATATGTATTCCTTGTAGATGTCTTCTAGCCTCGCTCGTAGGAAAATGAGAGCAGGAAAATCCCGTGAGCGCATGGCTGCCCAAATCGCTCAGCAAATGGCGACCGTAATACCCAACATCGTAGTTCAAGTTCAACAAGCCCTTACTGCAAATTCCGTCAACCCAACCCACCAAGAAGATCAAAACACTATCAATCCTTCAGTCACTAAATGCACCTACAAACATTTCAAATCCTGCGACCCTCCAAAATACGAAGGTACTGAAGGTGTCACCGCTCTCCTCCATTGGTTCGAAGAAATGGAGAACACTTTTCTAAATTGCGATTGCCCCGATGATCGTAAAGTGCGTTATGCTACCGGTCGTTTACTTGGAACAACACTCACATGGTGGAATACAGAAATGACCAAACGAGGTGTTGAAGATACTATGACCTTGACTTGGGAAGAGTTGAAGGGAATCATGACAAGACGGTTTTGCCCGAGAAGCGAAATCAAGAAATTGGAGGATGAGTTCCATGCTTTGAAACAAAAGGAAGGCGACCACACCACATACAACAAGAGGTTCCTTGAGTTAAATCAAATGGTTCCAAATTTGTTCACTCCCCTCTACCGATTGATCGAGCACTACATTCGTGGCCTTCCATCAAAGATTCAAGACTCTGTAATAAGTACCTCGCCTGCAACTTTGGAAGCAGCAATGGAGCTAGCAACCGCGCTCACCGAGAACCGAATCCGGAACAAAGATTTCAAAGAGGAGAAGAAGAAGGATAACGCATCAACCGAAACCTCAAACTCCACCCGAACCGAATCCTCTACACCACCTATTTTTAAGAGAAAACGAGATGGGCAAATCTTCGCCGTCACCCAACGCAACCAACCAGCTTCACAAGTTGTACCTCCCCAAACTATCCCAATCGCTCAAGTAGCACCCAACTCAACTTACCCAAATAAGAAACCTTACATTGGACCTCACCCTCAATGCAACACCTGTTTCTATCACCATCCATCTACCTTACCCTGTCGACTATGTGCGAATTGTGGACGCTACGGTCATTTGAGCAAAGTTTGCCGCACCTCTCAAAACCAAACCTCAACCCCTACTCAACCCATGATCCAAACATATCAACAACCTCAATACCCCATGTACCCATATGTTCGAGCTTGTTTCAATTGTGGCGACCCTACCCATTTTAGAAACACGTGCCCTCGTTTGGTTAACATCATAAACGCCCAAGCTCAAGCAAACCCAGTTAACCAAGCAAATCAAACAAACCCAGCTCCACCGCCAGCAAGAGGAAGAGTTTATAACATCAACGCCAATCCTGTTGAAGATATTAACGGTCCAAACCAACCACTTAACTAGCCTTCTCTCACCAAGGATCAAGATTCAACACCAATCACTAAGTTTTTATGTTTTTCTTTATGTTATCTCAATTTTCACGTATCTCAATTGGAAATTTATCCAAGAATTTTAATGCAAATTACTAGTTCAGTTTATCTTATACTCATTGATTTAATATTCATATCATCATACCTCACGACGTATCTCAGTTTCATCATTTAAAGAAGTTGAGTTGTGTCCCACTTCTACATAGACTAACCTCTCCAACATATTAAACGAGAGAGGTATTGTCATCATTCAAACATGTATACTATCAGAATTAAGACTCAAGCGCTGGTTGTTGTGTTTGTTTATGTTCTAGAGTCACATAGAACTAATCATAACTTACTGATAAAACCAATGAAAATTTGACAAGAGTATGGTGGATACGCCGCTGGTACTTCCTATATATAAGTATTCTTGTCAAATGATCGGAGGCATTATCAGGCGGTTATGAAAGGTTCCATGTATAGGCTGTTTGTGTGATTGTTGTTTTAGATTAAGTTTATCATTTTCAGTACATGCAATACGATCGGCTCCGTTTGATTGAGCCTTGATCACACAGACATTTTCATTCTCAGTACATACAAAACGATCGGCTCCGTTTGATTGAGCCTTGATCGCACAGACATTTTCATTCTCAGTACATACAAAACGATCGGCTCCGTTTGATTGAGCCTTGATCGCACAGACATTATCATTTTCAGTATTTATGAGTTGTTGTATTGGTTGTAGAGTCACATAGGACTAATCATAATTCACTGATAAAACCAATGAAAATTTGGCAAGAATATGGTGGATACGCCGCTGATACTTCCTATATATAAGTATTCTTGCCAAAGGACCAGAGGCGTTATCAGGCGGTTATGAGAAGTTCCATGTAGGATTTAGTATTGCCTTGGTTGAAATTTGTGTTACATTTATATCATCCCGCTACTTAAAGAAATTGGATTGTGTTCCATTTCTACATAAACTAACCTCTCCATCATAACAAACGAGAGAGGAACCATCACCATTCAAACATATATGATATCAGAATGTGGATTCAATTATTAGTTATTGTATATGTGTAGATTGTAGTATTAGAAGTTTTGCCTTAGGATATAACCCTAACCTTCTAAGCATATTCAAACTTTTATGCATGAAATCAAAGTTAGCACAATCAATTCTGCTTATCAATACTTTTACAGTAGGCAACAAAAAGCGATTCCTGTATTAGGATACTTAACCTTTACAAGGAACGTTACCGCCTCAAACAAAAAATTAAACCCTTATTTCTTTTAAGCATGTAACTGTCAAACTAAACACCATCATTCTTTTAGTCAAGTATATCACTATTCAAATTTCGGGACGAAATTTCTAAAAAGCAGGGGATACTGTAACATCCGTCAAAAACGGATTTACCAAACCCACTCCGTTTATCAACCGAACAGTCAGTTAAAATTTTCGTTGCGAATTAAATGCCCAAAATAATTTTAAACGATACATAATCAATTATTATGCGGGGATATATAATTAGTTTTTGAAAAACTGATAAAAATCGCAAAATAAAAATGATTTGCTTCTGCCGGGTTTCGAACCCAGGTCTGTACCGGCTCAACAAAGACTTATCGCCCAGCCAATCAACCGCTCCGCCACTTTGATTTTCTGATAATAAAAGGAAACAATTAATTCAAATAATAATGTTCGGAAGTCAAATTCTGTATATTGCGCCCAATTAGCAGTCGTCGGAAATCCCGACGACTTCGCCGTTAATTTACGTCTCCGCTCAAGTTAACCGAAGAATTAACTCCCACGACGGTTATAACCGACGTCTGAACCCGCGACATCAGCTGTAACCGTCGGAGAACGGCTGACTTCGAATTGAGACCGAATTCAGACCCCATACATCTTGATACTACCCTATAAATTCACCCACAACTCACCAGAAATCTTTCACACTCAAATCGCACCCTTTCTCGGCGAAAACTCACTCGCCGGAAATATTTTATACGTCGCCGGAAAACCGAGTCCTTAATCTCTGAGCTTTACTGAACCCCCTAAACTTATACCGAAGTCACCCACACCCTTTGTAAGCTTTCTGAAGATTCTCTGCCGCAAGACACTCGTCGCCGGAAGAGCTTGCTGTCGCCGGAGTTCTGCCGGAAAACAGAGGAATTCAATCGGTATACCTCACGCTCAATTTCTTCATTCTTTTTCTGTAATCTCACTTGTTATTAATCATACAACGCTAAAGAAACCTGAATCAACACTTCGAACCAGTCAGTCGTCACTTCCGGTTAAAACCAGTGAAGAAGACGATGTTTCGGTAATGGTTAAGTATAATTAAAATCAAGTTATTTACCGGGTTAGACACACAGTCCAGCGGTGGACTGTGTGCACATTGAACGCTAAGGTCTCGAGTTCGAGTATTGTTTTCCTCACACGCTGCCTTAATAAAAATTCCTTTTTTTCGCAAACTGAACCGGATTGATCTTAGGTATATGTTAAGTATATTAATAACCGAGTTAATAACCAAGTGAGACACACAGTCCAGCGGTGGACTGTGTGTAACGCTAACCCACAGGTCCCGGGTTCGAGACCTGTGGAGCGCACCGGTTCTCTGGATTAAATCGTTTTTAAAATAAAGGATTTATGTTTAAATCTAATTAATATATATATATATAATTAAAATCGGATATATGACGGGTTAGACACGTAGCTCAGTTGGTAGAGCTGCGTGCACGCGTACGGGAGGTCTCGGGTTCGAGCCTCACTCAGCGCACAACAATATGCCTTCGAACCGGTCAACAGTCAGTCAAAGTCAACGGTCAAAGTCAACTGTAGCAAAAATCAATTTTTTTTTTATTTTTATTTTTTTTATTTTAATTAAAAATCAATTAAAAATACTTAAAAATAACATTTTTAAGGTTAGAAAATAGCCTCAAACTCACAAAAATACACCCAACAATCCTACTAAAATAAATTAATAAAATCCGTTTATTTACCAAACCATAATGCGATTTATCTAGGTTAATCTCACTCGTGGTTAAAATCATTTCGCGTGCATTCAACATCATCAACCGAACGCACCCAATGTGAGTGAATTCTTACAAACTCCCCTTTTTATTCATGTTTTGGGGTGTATCATGTGTCGCTTAAACTAATTCTCTTATGCAAACTCGTGCTATACCATTATATGATCTAAACTAGAATGTAACTATTGTTGGTTGTGATGTATCACATATTGTCAAAGTTGTATGCAAATTATTTAGGCCCATCAGTTCCTCATGGGAGACGAGTTGAACAACGCGTGCCTCAAAACTCATTCATTAGGCCCATCAGTTCGTAGAACAACGCGTGCCTCAAAACTCATTCATTAGGCCCATCAGTTCCTCGTGGGAGACGAGTTGAACAACGCGTGCCTCAAAACTCATTCATTAGGCCCATCAGTTCGTAGAACAACGCGTGCCTCAAAACTCATTCATTAGACCCATCAGTTCCTCGTGGGAGACGAGTTGAACAACGCGTGCCTCAAAACAATCATTTGATGTATGTGTGTGCAATATTCAATATTGTTTGTTGTGTGAATATATTTACATCTACATTTACTCATATGTGGTTATGCACATTATTTATAATCAATTGGATAAACTTGTTCAAATGTTTTCCATAGGATTCACTCGCCAACTTTATGTTGATCCAAAAACCCTTTTACACATGATACAGGTGAACAGGTTGAAGCAAGGAAAACATATGAAATGCCTTAGAAGAGAACCAAGAAGCTTAGATTGATAGTTAGAACATGTTGTATCATTCATTGTAAATTTCCATTAAAATTGTATTAATGAATATGAAACATATAATAAATGTCATGAGCTTTGATGATAACCCAATTATGCCCCGATCACCTTTTCCGCTGCGGGTCGGGGTGTGACAAAAACCAATTAAGAGGTTGTAGTCTCGTTCTAACGGTTAGATGAGTAAAAAAAGGGTGTCAATATACTGTCTATTTAACGGTTCGAGTATATGGGGGCTCAGGGTGGTCTAAAATAATTTTGGTGCTTTAAATTTTCTTTCTTTCGTTACTTCGTCTTCAAATGATGGCAAGTTGACGATGGTATTTTTTTTTGTTGAAAACCAATTAAGAGGTTGTAGTCTCGTTCTAACGGTTAGATGAGTAAAAAAAAGGGTGTCAATATATACTGTCTATTTTTTTAATTAATTCTTTTTAGGTTATTATTTATCTCTAACGGTTCGAGTATATGGGGGCTCAGGGTGGTCTAAAATAATTTTGGTGCTTTAAATTTTCTTTCTTTCATTACTTCGTCTTCAAATGATGGCAAGTTGACGATGGTATTTTTTTTTGTTGAAAACCAATTAAGAGGTTGTAGTCCCGTTCTAACGGTTAGATGAGTAAAAAAAAAGGGTGTCAATATATACTGTCTATTTTTTAATTAATTCTTTTTAGGTTATTATTTATCTCTAACGGTTCGAGTATATGGGGGCTCAGGGTGGAGTGAGTGTCATCGGGGAGTGAGTTTGCCGAGTGGGGAGGTGATGCCAGTGGATAAGTGGTGAGTGGGGAGTGTGGCATGCGGTGACTACTCAATGAATGGTGAAGAAGAGAGAGAAGGGAGAGAAAGGGAGTTAATGGTGGGTCATATCCTCATTCAACCAATCACAAATTTTTCTTTAAATTGTTTACCACTCTCTCTATGTGTTTGAGGCATTGCTAGTGATTGAGTGTAGAATGGGTGAAGGGATAAGTTGACGTGTTTGAGCACTCCTTCCACCCTCAAGAAATTTTTTAAGGTCAAGGCCCAACATGGGAAGTTAGAGACACAAATAATTGTTTTGACCTATTGCTAAATCGGACGACCTATTTGTTTGCCACCTTTAGACAAAATAATAAAAATAACGTTTAGTAAGCGGGCTATACGGTGGCAAGTCGAAAATGGGTGTCTTATGATGTATAAAATTATCTAAATTATTTTATCTTTGACGCATCAATTACTGACAACGGCAGGCATTGGTTGTCAGTAGCGGTGGTGACAACGGTGGTGGTGATGACGGAGCCCGTAGAGGCGATGCAGATGGCAGTGGTGACCCTTTTGGATTAGTATTAAGTTAGCACATAACTTTCACAAGAATGATAATTTTGACCATTTACTTTTGAGTCAAAGATTCGCATAACTCTAATTATTTCTTTAAATTTGAGTCGAATGGTGTAATGATAGAATCTTTTTATATTAAATTTAAACTACTTAGAGCATTTATATTGGAGCCTTTATACTTATACATTTTGTATAACATAGAGAAAAAAACAAAGAAAATAACAAGAACATCACTACATTGAAATCTCTTTAATAGAGAAAAAAAATTATAGAAACAAAGTACACCCTCTATATTTAGAGGCTCATTATATTTTTATTGTGAGTGTGTAGGAAAGAGAATAACGTAATAAAATAAGTGTTTGTGAGTATGATAAAGATAGAGATAGATGTTTGGAGAGGTTTTTGATAAATAAACAAAATCTAGAGAAAAATATATTTTTAGTTAAATTATATAGATAAAGATCAAGGCTTGAATGCTCTTATACCCACACTTGCAAGTGTTGGATGTTTCTTTTTCAAAGTTTTGCATTTTTCATTGTTTAATTTTTATCTTTACCGACATGTTTTATAAGTTGTTTATATTACTATGAAAATTATCTGCTTACGAGGCTTTTTAATCTTATACATATGTATGGAATGTTGTTACAAGAGGAGCGAACTAAGTTTTTGAACATTGTATACATAATTGTCACTCGATGAACAACTTTTGTATAGTATCATTGATATCATATAATGACTTGGAGTTGTAACATCAAATGCATAGGATGTTAAACGGCTTGTGTTCACTAGTTGACAGGTCGATCCAACATGAACCATGACACGGAGCTGAGTCGGTTTGTCATTTGCAGGCTGACACACACTTTTATTATTATCAATTGCTAGAAAATGATAAAATTCCCAACAAAATGTAAATGTCCTAAACAATTATGTTTAAACTCCTAGATAACTTCTATTTTTTTAACACATAAATTACCTATTTGGTTTAAGTCATGGCACAAATTGCAATTTAAAAAAATCAAAAGAAAATGGGTCTTTCTACTTTTTTTTTTGACAAAGTTTTGTAACGTAATGATCTAATATACATATTTTACGTATCATACTTGCGGCCCAATTGGTTGGATATTATTCAAAGTTGATATGAATATGGCCCAATAACATTCTAATAGAAACAAATTAATGGCCCAAAATGTTGTCATTAATTTTACAGCCCATAATCTATGTTTATCAAAACTAGAGATGGCATAATCGGTTCCTTTTTATACCCGGAACCGGTTCTTAACCGGACCCGGTTCCTGAATGTGTGTCAATGGAACCGGTTCTTGTTGTAACCGGGTCCGGTTCCTACCTGGGTTTTAACCACTAAAACTAGAACCGAGTGTACCCGGTTCGGGTCGGGTTGGAACCGGTTCCAGTTCCTTAGAAGAACCGGTTCCTAATGTTACAATTAAATGGAAAAGACTGCAAAGACTATTAGAAACCTATTCATTCGGTCAATTCAATGAAAAAAGCTGCAAAACTATTAGAAACCGGTTGTAAATTCCTTGCCTTCTTGCCTCCTTGCATCCCAATATCAATAACTTACACTTTCAAACTTCCACAATTAAAATGGCGTGCAACGACGAGGTTGTGATGGTTTATATCTTGTAGGTGTAAGTTAACGGTAGAGATGGGCATATCGGGTTTTTTTGTCCTACCCGGAACCGGTTCCGGGTAGGAACCGGGTTCCGGGTACGCACCGGGTCCGGGTAGGAACCGGGTACGAACCGATTTTATTTATAAAATGTGGAACCGGTTTGGAACCACCGGGTTTTTTGAACCCGGAACCGGTTCTACTATTAGCCGGGTAGGAACCGGAACGGGTTCCAGGTCGGTTCCACCGGGTCGGGTTTGGAACCGGTTATTATGCCCATCTCTAGTCAAAACATCTAAGCCCATTTAATTCCAAATTTATATTCGAACTTCACATGAAAATAAAATCAGAATTTAAGATTATAAATTGGTTCGACTTTTGTTAACTTCAATACCTCTACTCATCTTATCTTCTTCGTAGCCCTCATAACCATCACACCAACAACTTCTACTTTTTTCTTTCCCGCCGATCAGTGACGAAGCTTGAGATTTCCGACGGGTGGTCAAAAACGTATATACCAAAAAATTTCTATAGAACCTAGTGGTGAAAACGTATACACCCAAAAAATTCCTATACGAAAGCTACATATATAACACTACGGAGCGAAAAGTTCGGGGGTCGGTCGCCCCTCCCCCCTAAGTTTCTATAGAACCGAGTGGTCGAAAACGTATACACCCAAAAAATTTCTATACGAAAGCTACATATATAACACTACGGGCGAAAAGTTCGGGGGTCGGTCGCCCCCCCCCCCCTCTTAAGCTACGTCCCTGCCGCCGATCTTTGAACATCAATTCATCACAACAACTTCTGGCCAAACAGAGACATAAACAAAATATAAAAAAATATTACATACGCACATGCAATTTGGGCTAGACGGTGGAAACATGCCCGCCCTATGAAAGAGTGGATCCACCATTGGTTGACACAACCTGGCCTGACTAGCAATAAATGTATTATGTATCATGCTCGACCTATATCAAACATAAACTTGTGACTTTTGGATTAATTTTTCTTGTAAAAAAATCTTTAAAACATAAATTAATAAGCTGGAGTGTTATACTTTTCTTAACAGAGCTGGAGTGTGGTACTACTGCTTCTGTTGCGACTATTTTAAAACATATAATAATATATGGTATTGGTAATTAATCTTTTAAAAGGTACTTGTTTATGGAAAAAAATAAAATAAAATGGCAATTGTTGAAATTTAGGGCTTTGCTACTGAACTCCTCTTTAGCTATATCTAAAATTTTAAAACTAGTGTTATATGTTTTCTTGGGTATAACTTATATGTTTCTTGGCTAATCAAATGGTAAATTAAACCATATAAAAGTTATTTACATCAAATGATAAAAGTTTGGTACAACGTTAATTTGGTAAAAATTGGTCATACTGCCTAGGCCCGGCAAAACAAACGGATCGGGTTGGGTGACAGGGAAATTCGGTTTGGGTTAAAATAGGTTTTGGTAAAAATTGGCTTAACTAAAAACGGGTTGTTAGAAAAAGAAAATGAAATGGGTTCGAGTCATTTGAATTATTTTCCTAAATAGACTCATTTCTACCGAGATCGTTTGATCAGATTCTGCAACTAAACCAAATTAATACTATTTTAGAATGATCCGTTTAAAACCAAAATATACAATACTTAAAAAAAAACATTATTAAAGTTTAAAACCAAAATATAGAATACTTTAAAAATACATTATTAAAAAGTATTTTATACTATCATTATAGGAAAACTAAATCAAAAGTGTCATGGTTTATTCTATATAACTTTGAATAAATGCAACCTTCTTTATCTCTTAGTTCAATTACACAGTTTCTTCCTATGGTAATTACAATATCTTATTGGCTATTTAACCAGTAACTTATTATTTTGTTTTCAAAATTAGCTTTATTGATTCCGAACTTTTTTATTATATTTTATTTTTCATGATGCTAATAAACAATTGGTAATAAAAATAATTATAGGTTCATAAAAAATGTTCTATATTTTAAGAACAAGTTCCTTGAAGTGGAAGATGGGAACAAGTGTAAAAAGTGTGAAATTGCATCTACTAATGCAAATTTTATGGTTGTAAAGTGTTTCATAATAGATTCTTCACTTTTAGTTGACATAATAAAGATGAAAATACTTATAATATAACATAATAAATTATTATTTTTCATTTAATAAATTCATTTTAATGTTTTATTGCATATAGTTTTATACCAAAAGGCCAATCAAGATGATTCCAATTCCATTCTCCACTTCCCTTAATGCATTTATGAATTTTAGGTCAAACTTCTTTATGAAGAATTTTTCAAAAACCCTATGAATTTTTTTCAAAATTTTATATTAGAACTTGATACCACAACCCCATTTGCATCTTCTATTTGCTTTTATGATTGGAATTCTTTGAAATAATTCCATCATTGATTGAATAAATCATTCACTCATCTTTGAAATAATTCCATTATATAATATATGCCATTTATGTTTGCATAGTTTGAGTTGCAATTGTCTAACAAAATATTTAGGATTATATTCTTTGGTTTTAAGTAAACTCATTTTTCATTTATTGGGTGTTTGATTGTTTTGATATTTTTTTAATGGCAAATTTAAATCACTGATGGACTACTGGAGTATTATCATGCCATCAGCGGAACCACCCGATCATATCAATCTCCACTGGACAATAATACCTGCACACCAATTCAAAAGGAAACTTAATAAATCTGAGAAAACCCCATATTGTGGAAATCAAACATTGGACCTAATTAAGCCACTTAAGTGTTCAAAACAGGTTTTGCAATAGGTGGTGAGTGGGTGACCATTCGCAAACTCGAAGTGCAAAGTATAGAATATGAACCCACTTAAGTGTTCAAAAGGATACAAGGCATCAACATAATCACTTTTTGTTAGAATAAAGGTTCACAAAACGCAAGCTTCCAAAATACCAATGGTTTGAAAATTGTCCCGATGGAAATTCTTGCCGCGATTGATTTGATCAACTCTACATGGTCCTTAGGATCAAGAATATATACACGAATACCAGAGAATTTACCGAATATGACACTATAAAACCGGATTAAGTCATCTCATGACCGTATCTATACCGGCTAATTTGATTCTAGTTTTAAATAGACTTGACATCCCGTAAATGTACCTCATTATTTTTTTAAGACATTAAAGAGAATATTTCACATAATGCAAAATAAAGATCACCTTTTGCTCTATTTGATTCCAAAAATTCATTCTCATCAACTTGATAATAGCATACATTTTAAATAAAAAAAATTAGTGGCTGGATAAAGAAAGAATAGAATAGAATCTTACCTAAATCTTTTTAATTTCTTATTAAAAACACAAATTCAATAATAATAATAATAATAATAATAATAATAATAATAATAATATAAATAATAATAATAATAATAATAATAATAATAATAATAATAATAATAATAATAATAATAATAATAATTAAATCAGTAGTTTGGCTGCTTTTATTATTAGGTTGACATATCGTGTCAACCCGACCTGTTAAGACCTAAACACGATAAGACACAAACCCGAAACAGGTAAACACGAACACGGCACGAAATCTTATCGTGTCAGATTTTTCAAACACGAACACGAACCTGATAATAAACAGATTACACGAAACGACCTGTTAAGACACAAAAAATTTACCAATGTAGCATACAACCTGTTAAGACACACACACGACATGTTAAGAAATGAATACAACCTGTTATTACATGTTTGATATTTAGCCATTAACAGGTCTTAACATGTATTGTACAATGGTCTTAAGTCTTAACAGGTCTTAACATGTCATATTGTGTCTGACATGACTTGTTAAGACACGAACATAAGTTTTGTTAAGGGTCATCAAACACCCAATTTATCTTTTCATCGGCAAAGATTACATTATTTCTACTCCTAAACTACACCAATAAATATTAGTAATACCAAATGCAAAGATTTGAATTCTGATATTATCTCTGAAAGACAAAAACCTCTGCCGCTCAACCAAATTTAGAATGACAACAACCCATTTATCTATGTTTATATTTATTTAAGTTAAAGTTGAATATAGAAAAATGTTAAAACACTAATACTTATATTAAATCATAAAAAAGTAATAAATAAATAATAAAATAAAATACTAATTCATTAATAAAAAAAAGGTAATCTTAAATACTAATTTCATAAAAATAAAACACTAAAATCATTAAAAAAAACTAAAGTTGAAACATTAAATAAAATAAAATACTAAATTCATAAAAATAAAGATTAATATGACAAATCAGGGTCGTGAGATGTAGGGATGAGTTCGGTAGCGTAACCTGTATCGAAAGTATGGGTACCGGTACCGCTAACGAAAATGTTCAGTATGGTACGGTACGAGTATTTGAAGATAAAATTCAGTAAAATATCGGTATCTACCGAATCGAAGTACTGGCACTGAAAGCACCAAAAAGCGGAATGCCGTTGTGTGTTGTTAACCATGGCCAACGCGACACATTCTTCGTTCCATACGTGTTGTTGAAAAAAATATAAGAAGGGTTTAAAGAGTTTGTGAGAGAGGTGTAGTATTTTGTGTGAGAAAGTTAGGTTTGTATATAGAGGTAGTGAATGAAGTTTTTATTTCTATCTTTTAATTTGACCGTGGGAAACGGTCATGATTTTGAAATCATATCGGGCTCGAGTAGTTTTTTTCTTCGCCTCGCAAATCTTGGGCGGTGTTCACGGTATTTCCCGAACAAGCCCATATGGTGCAGGAGTTACACTTAGTGCACCCTTAAGAATTAATAAACAAATAGTCTATGTGGTTTGGCTCAAGTCCATATATTTGGGGTCCAAGTTTAAGAAGTTGCATGTTTGGATTATGTGTGTTTCATTTTGCAACATATTTGCAGTCTAACACTAACTTACGTTACGCATTATATTTAACTAGAATTAGTACCCGCTGCAATACGACAGGGTTTGGTACAAACAATGACAAATTTTAAACACAACACATTCAAGGTCGAATTGCTTTTATAAATACTACAATAAAACACAACACATTTAAAGACAAACTACTGTTATAAACACTTTTAAAATGAAAAAAACATCAACAATTTTTCTTTCTATGCTACGCGACTAAACCTAAGGCGCCTCATCGACGCTAAGGCATCTTCGTGATACAACTGTTTATCTCTCTTTGATAAGTGGTTGGTTGCCCAACTGATCTAGTTGACCGGCCTTGTTTTGAACCTCAAACTTCCTTCGCTAGTCGTTCCCTTTTTGGACCACAACCTTCCTTTATAGTGAAAAAAGTGTCCATCAATGTTAGACACATTAACTCACTACTACAAAACAAAGGATTGGACGAGGTGATATGGGTTTTAAGACGGTGTACAGTGGTTTAAAATCAAGTCTTATTAGACGGTGTTCAATTTGAACACCGGCTTAAACTTGATGAACACCGTCTTTTAATATCAAAACATTTCCAAATATTTATCAAAACAAATATTTTTTAACAGCGTCTTATAAGCATTTCCTGGAAAAAAAATTACAGTAAAAACGTTTTTCAGAAATACACATCAAGCTTATATACACCAAACCTGTACAAATCAAGCTTATATACACCTATAGAACATTTTCAAATCAACCCAATACACATTCAATTCGGAAATAAACCGTCAAACTACAATCCTCTGTTGAATGCATAACAAACTACATTCAATTTTATAAATAAACCACATAAAATCTATATATATAGCTAAACTAACGAAATACCCAACTCGCTAAAAAACTTCGGCATCAACAGAATATCTATATCATTGTCCGTAGCCTCTCTCGTGTCGTGCCACATCTAAAATAAAAGTAAATAGAAAAAGTTATTACAAATATTATACACTAAAACTAAAGGCAAAGAGAAAAAAATCAATAACAACATCGTCAATAAAGTTATATATTTTTATACTAGGGGTGTTCATGGTCCGGTTTAAAACCGTGAAACTGGCCAAACCGGTCATCGGTTCAGTTTCACGGTCGATTTCTTTTTTCGAATTTCGGTTGGTCTGTTTCAAAAATTTAATCCGTAGTGAGCTGTTTGGTTTGCGGTTTCAACACTTTTAATCCGTATAAAACCGGACCGAACCGTAACATTAGTAACTAGAAGTAGTACCCTGCGGCGTTGCGACGGGGTTTACATTTGCATATGATAATTAAATTATCTTCATCTAACCGTAAATCAAGGATGAAAGCTCTACTTGGTTGATTCCAACAAAGAGCTGCTTCAATTGTCTGCAAGTAAAAGATCGTGAATTTATAATTAGTGGTCTTATCAACATCAAACAATTTGTTTATGAAGGTGTTTGGATGTGTGTGTTGAGAGTGACAATGTGATATTGAATTAGTAAAAGCATATAACAGTTGCAATAAAACGAATTGTTGCAAAGCTTATGCTATTAAATACTTGTTATGGGCCAACCGCAGTTAGGCATTGACCCTGGTAGATCATAAGATGACTAGGCCCGTCTTTGTTTGTCAACACCATCGTCTACATCACTATTATCGTCATCAGTCAGATTTAAGTGGCCAACATCAGTCATGTTCTTGGAGTTTAATACACCAGAACTCCATCTAGAGATATTAATGTCCTAGTTGCAGAGCCTTTAATGAGACCACTCTCTCCAATGATTTTCCATTACCCAACACATAACATGATAAAAGGGATTCTTCAGTACTCTGAATATCAAGAAAAGATTTGCACTGTCTAAATGTTGAAAAAATTAGATAAGACGTGTTTAAGCATTAGACGGGGTTCTTTTGAATTTTTTGAATATTTTAATCAAATCAGCACGATGGTCATATAGGTATTGATTTTAAGACTGTGTTATTACTTTAACCCGTCACCGTCTAATACTTTATTTTGTAGTAGTGACTTTGAAATCATTGCTCAAGAGTTGGTTTTTTACAAGAACCATCTTTCCCATAGACACATGCATGACCTTCTTCTTGTCTTCTGGCTTAGCCTTGATTAGAACATCTTCTGGAATAGTTGGTGGTTGTGGGGGTAAAGCATCAGAAACGCCAACGTTGCATGCTTCTAAATTCATATCATGAGATAATTATAAAGAATAAAACGAATGAATATATAAAAAACCCATAAACGATATTCAAAACCCATATCATGATGATATAATTCAAAGTAACCAACAACATATATTAGAAATATATTCATAAAAACCTGATGAATCTGAACCTAAAGCCGGCATGGGTTTGCAGACCCACATTGAACTCTATAAACGAACACAAAGAAAACACAGTTGAACGGTAGGAAGCCTACGAATGCGTCAAAATAATAGTTCAATGATTCGCAAAATGAATTCGGGAACCTAAAACTACAACATGGTATAAGGAAAACAATAAATCATCATGCACACTTAAACATAAGATACATATATACTGTAGACTTAAATAAACAAATATAAAAACATCAAACTTTTCAAATAAAGAATCGGGACCACTAAGACATATGCATAACACAACAGTTTCAAGTTGTATGCATAAACAACCATATCAAAGTGTTCCCAGAATCCAAATTGTTGAGAGTCGATACGGCTATCACACACTACACAATCACATGACCATGTCGGATGTGTCACACCCCAACCGATGGCGGAATTATCGGGGCGTGGCACTAGGCGAATCAGATTGTTCAAGAGAATCCATAACAATATTTAAATGACAGTATTTAAAGGTTTAACTTCCCATACAATTAACAAATATATCACCATAGTGAAAACATATTACATATCTCTTAAACAATTCGAATCCGACAACCAACATTTCTAGATGAGTTTCTAGCAATCCTATTTCTTTTTAGCGTAGATAATCCATCAACTTGTCACATACGTTAAAATAAAAGTCAACACAATAATGTAAAGGTGAGCATACAGGTTTAGCATAAGCATAGTAAATAAGCGTTTCGCATAAACCGCATGAACATACGTAAGAGATGTGAACTATGTTAACAACATTGATACAAGTAACCATCAAACCGCGAGTGCGAGTCACGTGAACAAGTGTCCATGTACTAAAAGGAAAAATAAAGCGAAATGTAAGAGTGTGACCTTAACAACCCCGGGCCTCCGGGTGGTGGGTCAACCTCTAGCTAGCTATCATGTTAAGGGTGGCATACAAGTCATCAAGCAAATAACATACAATTCAGCAATTCACGTATAGTCCTGTATGAACAGGTTGCGTTTAAAGCGTTTGAGCGTTATGTGTAGTGTTTTGATATAGAGAACGTATGTAACACCCAAAAGTGCATTAAAGCAAAAAGGGGTCAAGTATACTCACTGTGAGTGGTAAACAACGATGTAAGAGTAGAGGAGAGTGGGGAGAGTGCCGGGTTAGCCTGTAAGCAAGAACAGGAGTGCATCAGTCTTCTATAGTTCCGGAACGGTCGAAACGGAGTGACGGTGTGGGAGGAACATGTCAATTCGTACGAATTGGCTAATTCGTACGAAATGGGCCGAATTCGTACGAAATGAGTCAATTCGTACGATATGAGCTGTTTCGTGTCTAAAATCGAGTGTTTTCGCATTGCATCTTCGGAAATCGAGTGTCAATCTTTCCAACCTTAAGTTACTGAGCAAACCAAAAGCTGGGAAGGTCTTTAGAGCAGTTTAGTCACTTATAGGAACTTGGGCTGGTTTGTATGAACTGAGCTAATTCGTACGATCTAGTCCAGTTCGCGCAAGCTGACTGTTTGCGTCTTCATGCTTCTGGAACTGAGTATTCGTCTGAATCGAATGTGAATTCGAGTCCTTTTCATGACGGTTTAGACACTGCTTTGTTCCACTATTTAGTGAACGGAACATATGTCGGTTTTGATCCGTTTTAGTGTAAAAAAGATTAAAACAGTTTTGGTTGGATAAAACACTTAGTGAGCTTGAAACAACAAGGTTTCTATTTGAGAAGCCAAAGCTAACTCAAATACACTCGTTTAAGTGTGAATCCAAGGTAAAATCAGAAGATTTTATGAAAAAGATGAAGGTTTTCATAAACAAAGAAGTTTAGATGAAACCGGAGATAATCTCGTGTAAATCACAGTGGAAATCATTGTGTTTGCATGGAAAGTAGTTGCTTCTTATTTGGAAATCAGAGAAAACGAGTAGAGAGAGTTTCGGTGCGAAGTGGCAGCAAGAGTGGGAGCATGCGTGTGTTGAGTATTTATAGGAGAGGGGTGAAAAGGGATCAATTCGTACTAAATGTGCCAGTTCGTACGAATCGGTCAGTTAGCACGAATTGGGCAATTCGTACGAACTGACCTGTTTCGGGCGAATCATTTCCAATTCACGCATTGGCTGTCCGTTTAGTGTTTCTGTTTGTATTAGTTAGTTTGGTTTAGTGTTTTGGCGATGCGTTAAGTTTGTGTTAACATTATAATGCGATATAGCGAGTTGTGTGAGCGAGAGCGAGTACAAACCATAAACATAAAGCACACATAACATATAAAGTAACATAAATAACTGCGATTGCGATTAGTGTGATAAGCGAGGTCGAAGGCGCGAGTGGTTACCGAACAAACAAACACGCTCCGCACTTAAAGTAACATAGTTAACTGTGATTCGTGTTGCGTTAGCGTTGTGAGTAATAAAGCGTTTTAAGCGTGATGTAATACTGTGTGATGAAATGTATTTAGTAAAGCATAATTTCATTATATATCGTATCTCGAATTACAAAGATGATTACAAAGGATAAACGGTAGTAACAGAACAACCAGAAAATTCGGGTTGTTACAGTATGCCCGACCAAGATACGTATTATCTCAAGCGGATAAGTACGCCATGGCTGCATGTTTAACAACGACAATGTGAAAGGCAAATAAAGCGCATGACCATGACCAACAATGCACCGGATATGCACAAACAACCATGAACCTCAACAAAACACTTAAATAATGAAGCTCAGAGATGTAGGATGATGGGAGCATACAACACCGATCCAATTCCTCACCAACATCACAATTTTGGCTCTCTCTCATAAGAAAGCTGTTTTTAACTACTTAGTTGAATCGACTTGTGCATCAGCCAACAACAACAGGATAACACCAACAAAGAGCATACAAAAAACATTGCACACCGAAATAGCCATAATGAACATCACTTTCACAGACCCTATAAATGAACTACCAAACAAAAGAATGTTAAAGCAATAAACGTCTGCAGTTTAGGTTACCAAGGCAATCCTGAAGACACATTTTCGATTGTTTTGAACCATCGAAGGTAAGTGAGTTGCACATCAGCCAACAACAACAAAAACCAAATGGCCATAATCAACCTCAAAAAAGCCATAAAACAAAGCTCATAAGCAATAGACGACTTCAACATAAGTTACCAAGGCAAGCCCAACGCAACATCATAGCCACTTGTCTTCGATGAGCCACAAGCCATCTTCATCAACCCAACAAATAAATGTCACAAACACAAATCACAACTGTTAAACCACAAAGGATGCACTTTAGGTTACCAAGCCAAGTCCAAAGCAACATCATAACTAATGGTCTCGGATGAGCCATAAGTCATCTTCATCGACCCAACAAACAAACATCAGAAAGACTAACAACAACTATATAAAAAGAGACATCACCTTCATAGACCCTTAAAACGAACAACCAAACAAAAAATGTTTAAGCAATAAACGACTGCAGTTAGGGTTACCAAGGCAAGCGCAAACACACAACTTCGACTGATTTGAACCACTGAGGGTAAGTGACTTGCACATCCACCAACAAAAATAGAACCCAAATGCCCTAATCAACATCAAAAGTTCAAAAAAGCCATAAATCAAAGCTCATAAGCTATAGACGGCTGCGATATAAGTTACGAAGCAAAGCCTAAAGCAACATCATAGCCAATGGTCTTCCGATGACCATAAGTTATCTTCATCGACTGATGTGTGCTAAGGAGACTACTAAAATTAACTAAATTAGACTCTCTAAGCTACACACTAAAAAGCTTTAAACCTAGACTCAACCTAAACCACACAACCGACAAGTGTGCCGATCAATGTAGTATAACCTAAGCAAGTCCGGATATCGAACCCACGAGACTCCACTAATTACGTTACTAAACTCTAATAGACTCTGACAGACACGACTCAAACTGTTTCATTGTTTGGGGGGGGGGTTACTGAAAATCTAAAGAAATTTATCAAACTAATTATTAACTAGAACTGTGCGAATGCGAACTAATATGAAGACTGTTCTCAGATGATGATGAAGACTACCTAGACTAGAATCCTGTATTGATTTTAGGAATTTACCAATTAAGTTAACCACATGTTTTATGGAACTGAGATCTTGTGATACTAAACCTATTAAGACACCAACTAAGCCCCTCAACCCTTCTCGAGGTGAAACTTATGGCACTACCTAGGCCGTTAATCCTACCGGTTATTAGACTTCCTTCCGGTTATCTAATTATTGTGTAAGTACCCTAATATTGACCTACTCTTTTCCAATTATAGATCTAGGGTAGCTTGAGTATCTTGACTTGACTTGATAGACTAATAAACCGACGGGGCAACTAAGGCACGACTTCTTCCAAAGATTGTCTAAAGCAATTCGCCGGGTAAGACCTACCAATAGCCCTGCACCTTCCAGCTATAAGGACTAGTAGAATACTGAAATCTAGCAAATTATCAACTATCACTTCTAAGGTTTATTGGCAAGTTCACCCTAAAGGTCAAAGACACAGGGTCAAAGATCTAGGATGAACCTATTCCGTATACAACCACCTAGATTCACACGAAGCAATAGATAACAATTAACCAAATTAAAGTACGCATGCACACCAAATCAATTAACCAAACTTCTTACAAAACACAGTTAATCCATAAAATACATGCGATTAACTAAAAAGGTTCAAACTTTATTCAAATCCATTCATCTAGTCTAGGCAGTTTAAGCGTTTAGCCAAGCATGTTAATCAATGAAAACAAAACAAAGTTATTCAAACAAGAATTCATGGTTACAAGTTTGGAAAGAGAAATCAAACAAACAAGGAACTCAAAACCCGTGCAAGTCTTCAATCTTCAAACCGAACTCGAACGAATGATTCCCGTGATCCAAACTCTTCAAACGCAGCACTTCAACCTCCAAACTAAGCCTTTGGACTTCAAAATTCGTAACCCTTTTCTAGAGGCAGCTTAGTTTATTTATATCCACAAACATCTCATTAAAACCAAACAAAAACCAACTTTCTGCATATTTGACCCGTCGCGCCGCGACGGTATGCAGGGCGTCGCAGCCGCCCCTATCTGCAGTTTTATTTTTTTCTTTGTTTGTTCACTTTCCGACTCGCATACGAATCCTGTTTTCCTTCCAAACTGCTGTTTTAACTCGTTTTTCATCACTTTCAGCAACACCTGAAATCACAGCTTAACGATAGCAATATCAGAAATTCTAACCTAAACTAGACTCAAACTACCTTAAAAACTGACCGAAATATACTTTTAAAATATTGTACTTTACAGTAATCAAACATCCCCACCTTAAGCACTTTTTCGTCCCTGAAAAAGATTATGCAAACGGATTAGGAGATAAGTAAATAATCGGGTAAAAAACTATTTATACTTATTAAAGTCAAAATTGTGATTAGCCACGATTGCAAATATATTTGTCCTCTTTAAACCAGTTCCAAGCCCTTATCATGCAAGTTTAGTTCAGTGCGGTCAATCTACCTAGGGTCTCACACTAGAAGCCACAGTCCATATAATCCCGCCTCAAGCTTATAGAACAAAAAGAACAATCACTGGACCAATTCCTAACCGTTTTATACCAAAATTACGAGAGTTTAAAATCAACATTTTCCTTTTTTTTTTTTTTGAGCTTAGACGTTGCTTTACCTAATCCAGAGGCTGTCTCAACCAGAGTCACCATCCCCGGAGAGCGATGACGTGAGCATCGGTAATTTTTTTGCAATTTTGATTTCACACATCCAGAGGCATTCTAAGTCAGAGTCACTATCCCCAACGAAGATTACGTAGGCCTGCGCTACTTTTCTTAGTTTCTAGCTCAATTTGTTCTCTTTTTTTATTTTACATTTTCTCATGATTAAAAATTCTAACAACTTTGGCTTATAACGGCATTTCTTATACTATTATTGGCGGTTTCGGCTTCCCATTTTTCCTAGATGAGTACCCACTAGCAAACCGACAATTAAGGTATATTAGGATCAAAGGAACCTAGAACCAAACCGGCTTATTCACATATCCCAAACTAGACACAAGCTCGACTATTTTATCTATTATTATTATTATTATTATTATTATTATTTGAACCCGAATAAAAACCCATCTTTTCTATCATTTTCCTTCTTTATTTTGCAACTCAAATTCAAAAGACATTTTCTGATTTTCAATTTTTGTTTAACTAAAAAAATGACTCACTACACTACGACTCTAATGTCCCATCCCCACACTCGAGATTTGCATTGTCCCTAATGCAAGAGTAGAACAAGACTCAACAATTCAAAACTAAAAACTACATATGAATTCAAAACTAAAAGAAAATAGAAATACAAAACTCTACAATGAAAAAGACTTAGCTCGAAAAATGTGAGACTGTCAACGTGCCATTCAATTCCACATATGCCTTCCAATACCGAACGTGCTCATCAAACAATACCAAACTCCCTCTCACACGAACGGAACGCAGCTCCAATCATCAACCTAAATCAAGCATACCATACCAAACAAACTACCACCAAATATCCGAATACAACCATCCGAAATTCAAAAGATAAACAAACATGTTGTCTTACTAATACAACCCAATCGACCTATAAAGCAGCATAAAATAAAATAACTATAAAAGGATATATGCCGCCTCAATCCATCTCCATCACTCGTCGTCTTCCTCCTCATCCATCTGCTGCACACCTGAACCTCCTGCCTGCTGCCTTCCATACTAACCACCATAACCATAACCACTCTGTCCACCCCACTGATCATAACCTGGATACTGTCCATAGACATACGGGTTCTGCTGCTCACCACCATAAACTGGCGGTGGAAGTAATCCGAAAAAAGGTGGAGGCACATTTAAGTTCATACCGGACACCATATACCTAATCATGTCATCCTGGCGGTGGTGGCTCTGCATCGTCCACTGATGATCAACTCTCATCCTGTCCTCTAGCTGATCAAAACGCTACTGGTTTAGGTCATAAACAGCTTCATGAATGAATGGATCGGGTTGTGGCCTCTAGGGCGAAGGGGGTGCTGTTGAGCTGGAATCTCGTGCTCTGCCTAGGTCTCTGCTGACGTGTCGGAAAAGCACCCTGTAAGACATCAGCCGCCTCAGTACCTGCTAGCGGCTAGACCTGTGCACCCGTCTGTCCATCCATTCCGGCAGATCCGAATATGTTAAAATGCCGCCGACTGTAGATCCCCAACACTCGAGTAACTCGTTGGAACTTTCTCTCTCATATGTTCCCAACTTATATTTCGTGAAAGCACCCAACTTAGTCGCTAACCTAGCAATATACGGCCCAAGATCCAATGCTGCCCAGTTTCCTCCTCTACGAGTCCGGTTACAAGACTTGGCGAAGAAACTCGCCAAATTCTAATTCCGCTTCTCAACCATACACATCAAGGCAAAGATTTCTAACCAATTTAAGCCTTGTTCTCACCCGACCTTCTTGCCACAATCGTAGTTGCCAACACCTTAAGTATATATCTATAGACCAGATCACGAACCATTGTGGTAAGGTTCGTACCGGCAAACGATACGGTAGAAATCATCTCCCAGATTTAGCCAACTCACTCGAACCCAAACAATTGTCTCTCGGATGGTTATACACACCTCTCAACCCATTAACAAACTCATCTGTCTGAACTTCCTAATCAGAATAGAAACCCAAAGCTACTTCAAACTCAGCAATACTCATCTCATACACATTCCTGCCCAACGAAAACGACATTGCATTTTTCTCAGCAAACGTACCCTCCTTATGATAAAAGGTACAATGAAACTCAATCGTCAGCTCTGTATACTCTGGCCAATGGTAATCCAATGCCTCAATCAGTCTCGGCCCAAGTAAGCTCTCTACCCTTTCACGAACTCCCATGCTTTGTAACCATACCCAATCGATCGTGCGGTGTTCCAGAAGATTAGTTTTCACATACTTCACCATCTTTTCTCTCTCTTCACTTTCTTCTTCAAAATCTAAGATTGGGTGATCGACCACCCTTTCAGGTCGAGCATAAACTGTCCGATCTCGACCACGATATCTGATCTTCCTTTTTATTGCATCCGGAGACTCTGTTGTAAGGCCGGATCGCCTCGTGGAAGAGGAGCCGGGCCTCTACTTCTCTTTGGGTTATTGGATGAACCCGCACCTGACATGTTCCTACAAACACGAAAGAAAGATTTAAGCGATACGAATCAAGAAACCACAAACTATTTTTGGTATTTTTGGGTTTTTTATTTTCTTTTTTATATATTTTTTTCAATAAAAACTTTGGAAACAGACGTATAGCATTACATTCGCGACTAAAACCGAAAATAAAGTTGAAGAAAAAATGGGTTACCGTTTACAAAAGCGTAAGTTAAAAACAAACTTGCCCGAATGGAGATTGAGTACGGGCAGAGTCCGAACTTGTACATGCATATTAGTAAACCCGACACTTAACTCTAAGAACTAACTAGCTAGACTCAATTACTCAAACGACTCAAGACTCAATGTACACTATCTCCTCCTGGCACTTTAACTGTCCTCAATTAAGCATGAATGCCAAAATATCTCGACATTGAGGCTAAACAAGTAACTGTGTGAAACTTTGATGCAAAAAGGTGACGTTTTGTGCAAAATGTTTATTTAGAACACCAATTTGAATTCGCAAAATCAGTTCAAAAACTTATTTTTTTAACGAAAAACATCTTAGTGTAGACCCAAAAATAACCTACAAACATCCAAACTAGTGGACCCTAATGTCCAACCACAACCCGCAAGGCTCAAATAACCCCAAACAAACCAACCCGAACCACCCGCAATCCACATATGTATAAACATCCCAAACAAACCCAACCGCAGCCTCTATCATTATCGAAACATCAAAGATCGCAACTTTAACGAACCACCCAAACCTAGAATTATCAAACAACTGACCCGACACTTACAAAAGGAAAATGAAGTTACCTACTAGCGAGAAATCACAGAAAACATACCTTGGAGTCAGATTTAGCACGAAAACTTAGGACTTGGACTTGTGGTGCTCGAACTCGCCAAAAACACGAAAATTTTTTCGCGAAATTGGGTGAAAGTGATGGTGGGTATCGTAGGGAAAGTGATTGTGGTGATGTAGGAAGAAAAATGGTGCAATTTGGTGGAGAAATGAGTGAGTTATGGTGAATTTTGTGAAATTTGCGGCTAAGGTTTCGTGGATAATGAAAAAGGATGTGATATGCAGCAATAAAGGCCGAAAACAATTTGAACCGAGTCACAGGGGCCTCGCGTAGCGAACGGGACTGCCTGGGGGCGTCGCGTACGGCGGCGTGTCCAAAAATAATTAAAATCTGCCTGACCCCATCGCGTAGCGCGACGGGTCTTAACGTGACGCGAGGGGCTCTTTTCTACAAAAAGTTTCGAAATTTTTGTCCCTTCATGCCTTAGAAAATTTTTCAATCACTTTCCCAGCCATCCAAAACCCCCAAATTTTTTCTAAGTGTCAAGCAAACATACCTGAGACCTCTTTTCTCACGCTTTCCCCGTTTCGTAGCGGTGATGAAACCTGCAAATTCTCAACGACACAAAACAAATGCCGACTATCTACTAATCTAATGTTAGAAAGCAAAAAGGACTCGAACGACGACTCTTATACAAACGGTACAAAATATACACTTGGGTTTTCACCCAAAACACTAAGTGGTGGCTTTTGGTGGAAGTTCGAGAGTAGTTTCCTCTATCTCATTTCAATCTATCGCTCCTCCAATATAGTGCTTCAAACGGTGGCCATTTATTTTCCAACTCCGGCCATCGGACTCATCCATAATCTCAACCGCTCCATACGGAAACACATAATGAAGCATATACGGTCCCGACCACTTCGACTTCAACTTCCCCGCAAACAACTTCAATCTCGAATTGTAGAGAAGCCCTTTATCCCCCTTACTAAATTCTTTGATCTTCCTCAACTTACGATCATGTAGGACTTTCGTTTTCTCCTTAATTCCCCAAGATCTAGCATAAGCCGCGTCCCTAAGTTCCTCAAGCTCATGGATTTGAAAGAAACATTTTCTAGCGGCTTCGATCATATCAAGGTTAACGGTTTTCAAAGCCCAAAGTGCTCGGTGCTCTAACTCTATGGGAAGATGACAAGCTTTTCCATAGACGATCATGAATGGTGTGGTTCCTAAGGGTGTTTTGTAAGCGGTTCTAAACGCCCACAATGCATCGTCAAGCTTGTCGGACCAATCTCTTCTATTCTTCCTGACGGTTTTCTCTAAAATACGTTTGATACTGCGATTTGCGTTCTCCACTTGACCACTCATCTGCGGATAGTAAGCGGTAGACAAACGATGAGTGACTCCGTAACGTGCAAGCAACTTTTCGATCAATGTGTTGCAAAAATGAGTACCACGGTCACTAATTAGACCGAAACGGGAGAAGAGTTTCTTAAGGAAATTCAACACTACTTGGGCCTCATTCGTAGGAAGAGCTTGAGCCTCAACCCACTTAGAAACGTAATCGATTGCCACAAGTATATAACGATTCCCTTTTGAGACGGGAAAGGGTCCCATGAAATCAATGCCCCAAACATCGAAAACCTCCAACACTTGGATAGGGTTTTGAGGTATCTCATCCTTGGTCGAAATGTTGCCGGTTCGTTGACAAGCATCACATGTTTTCACGAACTTAACGGCATCATGAAGTACGTTAGTCCAATAAAACCCACAATCGAACACTTTTTGTGCGGTAGCATACACACCATGGTGGCCTGCCATTAGACCTTCATGCACATGTTTAAGGATATTCAAACCCTCCTCTCTCGACACACATCGTCTAAGAATCCTATCTCCTCCTATCCGAAAGAGAAACGGATCATCCCACACATACTTCCTCGACTCACTAAGGAACTTCCTTCTTTGTTGTGTGGTCATTCCCTTAATAATATCACCACTTGAAAGATAATTCGCCAAATCACAAAACCATGGCAATCCCTCCTTCTCGGCCTCTACAAACTCAATCAACTCGTGAGGAAATGTATCTCGTATTTCCTCCTCAGAATCTCCTCTCTCCTAGGATCCTCTAAATGTGAAAGGTGATCGGCTGCTACGTTTTCGGCTCCCTTCTTATCTCTAATCTCGATGTCGAACTCGGAAAGCAAGAGAATCCACCGAAAAAGTCGGGGTTTGGCGTCTTTCTTTTGGAAGAGAAAACGCAACGCGGAGTGGTCGGTGAAAACAATGGTCTTGGAGAGCACGAGGTATGAACGAAACTTATCGAATGCGAAAACACGGCTAAGAGTTCTTTCTCCGTGGTGGTGTAGTTCTCTTGAGCATCATTTAACGTTTTTCTCGCGTAGTAAATCGGGTGAAAGTGCTTTTCCTTTCTTTGTCCTAATACCGCCCCAACGGCATATTCACTCGCATCACACATGAGCTCAAACGGCAAGCTCCAATCGGGCGAGATAAGAATAGGTGCACTCACAAGCTGCTCCTTTAAAAAGTTGAAGGCCTTAAGACATTCCTCGTCAAAGACGAATGGAACATCCTTCTCCAAAAGACGGGTCATGGGGTGAGTGATCTTACAAAAATCTCTAGTGAAGCGTCTATAGAAACCCGCATGACCAAGAAAACTACGAATCGACTTTATGCTAGTGGGTGGAGGCAACCTACTAATGGTATCTATCTTCGATCGATCTACCTCAATCCCATCCCTCGATATCTTGTGACCTAAAACTATCCCTTCGGTCACCATGAAGTGACACTTCTCCCAATTCAGCATCAACTTCGTCTCAACACACCTCTTCAACCTCTCAAGATTTCTCAAACACTCATCAAACGAGTTACCATAAACCGAGAAATCGTCCATGAAAACCTCCATGGAACTCTCAATCATATCCTGGAATATGGCAACCATGCACCGCTGAAAGGTCGCTGGAGCGTTACATAGCCCAAATGGCATGCGTCGGTACGCGTACGTGCCATAGGGGCATGTGTGAAGGTGGTTTTATCCTGATCCTCCGGTGAGATGGGGATCTGGAAGTAACCAGAAAAACCGTCTAGAAAACAATAGAATTGTTCACCCGCGAGACGCTCCAACATCTGATCGATAAAGGGCAATGGAAAGTGGTCCTTTCGGGTGGCATCTTCAATTTCCGGTAATCGATGCACACTCGCCAACCCGTGACCGTACGAGAAGGGATAAGCTCGTTCTTGGAATTCATGACAACGGTCATCCCTCCCTTCTTAGGGACAACCTGAGTGGGACTAACCCATGGCAAATCTGAGATGGGATATATCATCTCGGCATCTAGGAGTTTTAGAACCTCCTTCTTCACTACCTCTTGCATGTTAGGATTGAGGCGTCTTTGGGGTTGCACCACCGGTTTGAAATCGTCCCCCATGAGAATTCGATGAGTGCAATAAGAAGGGCTTATGCCCTTAATTTTCGGACAACCTCCATGCAATGGCCTCTTTGTTGGCCTTCAACACTTCCAACAACTTCAACTTCTCCCCATCCTCCAACTTCGATGAGATGATAACGGGTAGCTCGAAACCCTCCCCTAAAAAGGTATATTCTAAATAAGATGGAAGGACCTTAAGCTCTAAGGGTGGGGATTGGGTGGTGTCATCACTAACAGCTAATGCTTCGGGAATCAAAGGAATCCCCTCATCTTCTATCTCCTCCAACCTCAACGACCCCTCTTCAACTACCTCTTGCCCTAGAAAGTCGGCTCAACTAATGAACCCTAGACAATGGTCAACGCACGAGATGAATGAGTTCAAGAAATAAACGGAATGGCAAGGACCACTATAGTCATCGGAACCACTCGGGTGGTTCATGGAACGATCAATCTCAAAAGTGACTCTCTCCTCAACAACTCTAAGTGTGATCTTACCATCAAAGAAATCTATGAGGGCTTTAGCGGTACACAAAAACGGACAACCAAGTATGATAGGAACTCTCTCATCAGCTTCCATATCAAGAATGACGAAATCAGCGGGAAAACGAACTTGTCGACCTTAACAAGCAATTCTCGACAATACCTCGGGTATTTCACGGACCGGTCGGCTAAAGATAATGTCATACGGGTAGGTGAAAGTTCGCCTAAGTCTAGCTTCTCATAGAGAGAGAAGGGCATCAAGTTGATGCTGGCACCTAGGTCGGCTAAGGCTCTAGTATTGATGTTACTACCGAATAAACATGGGATGGTGAAGATGCCGGGATCGGTGAGCTTCTCTGGAAGCTTATTCAGAACAACTGCGGAACACCCTCTGTTTAATGGAACATTCGACAACTCCCCCAACTTCTCCTTGTTTCTAAGAAGATCTTTTAAGAACTTGGCGTACTTGGGCATGGATTGGAGTGCCTCAATGAAGGGTAGATTAATCTTCAATTGCTTGAAGATATCTAAGAATTGCCCGTATTCCTTGGTGTACTTTTGGTTCCTAAGACGTGTAGGAAACGGGAATCGTGAATGGTCAATGAGTGGAGAAGGTCTAATGTCTACGGGTGGTTTCTCTACTCTCTTCTATCCATGGGGCTCACCGGTCTGTGCGGTACTTGCTGGGTCTAGCCTCGGTTGCTCTTTGCCGGGAGCCTCCATCTCGATCTCTTTATCTACAATCTCCTCATCTTCTTCTACTACTCTTTCCTCAACTCTCGGCTTCCCTACGGTTTTGCCACTACGAGTGGTAATGGCTTTGGCATGGGCGTTAGGGTTTTGTTGGGTGTTTACCGCAAACTGACCGGAAACCTCTCCTCAAGCTTTCTAGACATGTCGCCTATGACTCTTTGAAGGTCTTGAAATGAGGATTGGTGGTTCTTAAGCATAAGGTCGTGTTCGGCGAGGACCTTTTGGGTGGTTTGGTCCTTAACGACTAACTGGCTCATCATGGCCTCTATCCTCTCAAGGCTACCCCCTACATCACTATTTGAACCCTGAACTGGTGGAATCTGACTATTTGAATCCCCATCCCTGACCTGACAATTGAACCCCTTATTGAACTGCCATTGGAACCCCCACCAAAGAATGAACCATGCCCCCTGTTTTGATTTTGAGCTAATTGGAAACCAGGGGGGTACCGGTGGAACGAAAGTTATTATTATTATTAAAGTTATTATTATTACGGAAACCGAATTAAAATTACTACCAAACCCACTAGATTGATCTCTACCTTGACCCCCTCCCACGAAATCGACCTGCTCCTCACCAACTAACAATGGGCACGCATTCGTATCGTGACCCCCTCGACAAAAAACTCACACTTATCAACTTTTGCCTTAATCTCCTTGAGCTCTCTAGTGACGTTTTCCAACACGGCGGCTATACTAGGATCCATAGTAACATGGTTCACCCCACGAGTGGGTGCACTAGTAGTGGTATTTGAATTTCCACCAAGAGACCGTCGATTAAATCGCGACTGAGATTGAGATTGGGCAAAGCTCTCGAAACGCTCTAAACATTCGGAAACAGTAAGAATGCCCATCATATGACCTCCCGCGTTAGTGTTAAAACATCACGAGTCTCTTGGTTAAGACCGTTATAAAATTTCTCACAAAGGGCCCAATCAAAAAGACCATGTTGGGAGCAACGGGCGACAAGGTTTTGAAAACGCTCCTAAGCAAGGTAATAGGGCTCGTCGGGCTCCATGTGGAATGAGTGAATCTGATCGCGAAGACGTGAGGCTTTAGCGGGTGGGAAGTATTTGTTTAGAAAGGCTTGACGGAGGCCCTCCCAAGTGGTAGAAGTACCGGTTGGCTGAGAATCCAACCAAGTAGCCGCACGACAGCCGAGTGAAAATGGGAAGAGCTGTAAATAGGTAGCATCGTTTGGGGCTCCGTGAGGCTAAATGTGGCAGCATACGAGAGAAACGGTTTACGTGGGTGGGTGCATCCTCGTCCTCACGGCCGTGGAACTGGATATTATTGGTGATGGCCTGCAGGGCATACGATGGAATCTGCCATGAATTATCGTTTACTATGGGTGGAACGGTGATGGGTGAAGTGAGACCGGTGAAGCCTTGGGTGGCTTGTTGATGGATAGCTTGTCTTCGATTGGCCATTGGTTCTAAGTTTATTTGGACTGAGGTGCTAGAAGTGGGACTATCGGGTGGAGAAACTTTAGGTGAATGGTGTGGTGATGAAAATGGGGTGGTCAACGGGGTGGTATCGAAATTTGGGAAATTGAGAGAGAAGAAGATGAAATACTAACCTGTGGGCCTCGGCCCACTTGAGATGATGACGCCTTGACTTGTGGCTTCGGCGGCTCAAATGTTGCATCCACTACAAGCAAGAACCTACAATGAGAGAACAGACACTAGTTACTAAGACTCAAAATAAAAATAAAAATAAAAGACTCAAAACAAAACAAAACATGTTGCACGTATATGTCAATTAAGTCTATCAAAGCTAATAAAGGCAATTGCCAAGAGTCCCTGGCAACGGCGCCAAAAACATGATGTGTGCTAAACAGACTACTAAAATTAACTAAATTAGACTCTCTAAGCTAGACACTAAAAAGCTTTAAATCTAGACTCAACCGAAACCATACAACCGGCAAGTGTACCGATCAATGTAGTATAACCTAAGCAAGTCCGGATATCGAACCCACGAGATCCACTAATTATGTTACTAAACTCTAATAGACTCTGACAGACACGACTCAAACTGTTTCATTGTTTGGGGGGGTTACTAAAAATCTAAAGAAATTTATCAAACTAATTATTAACTAGAACTGTGCGAATGCGAACTAATATGAAGACTGTTCTCAGATGATGATGAAGACTACCTAGACTAGAATCCTGTATTGATTTTAGGAATTTACCAATTAAGTTAACCACATGTTTTATGGAACCGGGATCTTGTGATACTAAACCTATTAAGACACCAACTAAGCCCCTCAACCCTTATCGAGGTGAAACTTATGGCACTACCTAGGCCGTTAATCCTACCGGTTATTAGACTTCCTTTCGGTTATCTAATTATTGTGTAAGTACCCTAATATTGACCTACTCGTTTTCCAATTATAGATCTAGGGTAGCTTGAGTATCTTGACTTGACTTGATAGACTAATAAACCGACGGGGCAACTAAGGCACGACTTCTTCCAAAGATTGTCTAAAGCAATTCGCCGGGTAAGACCTACCAATAGCCCTGCACCTTCCAGCTATAAGGACTAGTAGAATACTGAAATCTAGCAAATTATCAACTATCACTTCTAAGGTTTATTGGCCAAGTTCACCCTAAAGGTCAAAGACACAGGGTCAAAGATCTAGGATGAACCTATTCCGTATACAATCACCTAGATTCACACGAAGCAATAGATAACAATTAACCAAATTAAAGTACGCATGCACACCAAATCAATTAACTACAAAACAGTTCAAACTCAAATCCAATCTTCATCGTAGTCTAGGAGTTTAAGCGTTTAGCCAAGCATGTTAATCAATGAAAGCAAAACAAAGTTGTTCAAACAAGAATTTATGATTACAAGTTTCGGAAAGAGAGAAATCAAACAAACAAGGAACTCAAAACCCGTGCACGCCTTCAATCCTCAAACCGAACTCGAACGAATGATTCCCGTGATCCAAACACTTCAAAACGCAGCACTTCAACCTCCAAACTAAGCTTTTGGATTCACAAATTCGTAACCCTTTTCCGGAGGCAGCTTAGTTTATATTTATATCCGAAAACATCTCATCAAAACCTAAACAAAGACCAACTATCTGGGTATTTGACCCCGTCGCGCTACGCGGCAGGTATGTCCCTAGGGCGTCGCGTACGGCGGCGCCCCCTATCTGCAGTTTTATTTTTTTCTTTGTTTATTCAGCTTTCCGACTCGCATACGAATCCCATTTTCCTTCCAAACTGCTCGTTTTAACTCATTTTAAATCACTTTCAGCAACGGGACCTGAAATCACAGCTTAACGTCAGCAGTATCAAAATTCTAACCTAAACTAACTCAAACTACCTAAAAACTGACCAAAATATACATTATAAACATATGTACTTTACAGTACATCATCGACCCAACAACCAAACGTCACATAGACAAACAACAACTGTAAAACCACAAAGGATCTCCAGTGAACATTTCCGTTACATTATCACAGACACTTAAAAAATCAAAAAAGGTCTCATCCAAACATCGAAAAACAACTCCACAAAAAAATCAAACTTAAACAACAAAATCAGATGTTCAATAATGAGACCCTGATTCACATAAAAATACATGCACCAACAGGTCGTTCATATAGACACAAAACTGAGACCACAAAATCGAGAATCGAACAACAAACCGTAAGACGTCGTCTTCAACGACAGATAAAAACCCCCCAAAAAAGACCACGCAACATCAAATTGTTAAAACCAACACAAAGCCCTTTCATTAAACTGTAAAATGAACCTCGGAAACATAATACATAGTTTCTAAATATGCGAAAAGATATAAACAAATGTAACAAAGATGACAACAACAATCTACATGTAAATACCGCGTAAGCCAATGACCGAAGCGAGTCCGACCATTGCAAATGGAGGCCGTCGAAAAGAGGGTAGTAGTTCGTCGGTCTTAGAGAGAGAGAGAAAGTGAAAACTTCTTAGTAAAGTCAAAACCCACTAAAACCACCACTTAAATACCCACTAAGGAAAACAACTAACAAAGCACTAAAGCGTAATGTACCAACCAGTAGAAGCACAAATATATTACAAGTTAATAATATATAAATATGTATAAAATGACAAAAATACAATTATTTTATAAAACAAAAACTATAATAGTATGTTTTATGTGGTTTTATACCCGAGCTCACTAATTAAAGACGTACTTACCAAGTGACATGATTTATATAGATAATTACTTTAACACAAAATACATATTTATAAAGAGTAAATATGGAATTGTTACACATCTAATTTCATTTTAGTTAATTAAGATCAAAACTATTCTTTTTTTTGAACCGCAACTATTTTGATATAAAATAGAATAAAAGGGCTAGCAGGGCGCTGGAAATCCCAAGCAGCAGAAAAACATTACATGATTATGTCATGCACGTTAAAATCACTCCACCTCTCCCAATCAAGATTTCTAAACGATGATCTATTTTTTACCCACTGAAAAGATTCCTCTTTAATCCTATCCACCATCATTTCAACCCGACATTTCTTCCCTAAAAAATACATTCATTTCTCGATTTCAAAGTCATGGAACATTTGACATTTGGTGCATCGTGCAGCTGGGTGAAGCATATGGGCGTGGCTCAGAATACCAACAAATGGACACTTTGTTTCGGTTACGAAGATGCTGGAGTGGATATTTAGTCTAAAAGAATCACCAAAATGAAAAAAAAATCATAACGATTATCTCCTTTGCCACTTTATGGATCAAAACTATGCTAATTTAGTTAAATACATTCAAACTACTTTCCTAATTTCATTCAATCATATCAATTCTTTCCATACACAATATTTCTCGTATCACACATCTTGCTTATCTGTTATAGATTACAACTTTTGAAGTTCATAAAATATTGTTAACTATAAATGAAAGATAAAAGAAAAAATTATAATCAAATAATTTTGCTATCTCAATTATAGATCGATTATTTGATTTATCCCACACTAACACATTATGAAAAAATTGGAAAAAAAAACACTAGAATGGAATATTGGATTTAAAACATGAAGCAGACAAAAGGGATATTCAGGGTGTGGGGTTTAATAGGAAGAGAATATCATATGTGACACGTGCCACCCCACCAATAGAATCTTTGCCTCCATATCATGTGCACACACACGTTACAACATAGTATTATTTTGTTGTATATAATACTTTTTAATTTCTTTCTCCTCAAAAAAAAAAAAAAAAAAAAGGATTTTCCTGTAAAATTACTTGTGGAGAGTCATAACATAAGTATTTTTAAGTATATTTATAGGATCATTTCTATACTTATTTTATTATTTTATTTTTTTGCATCATCTTTAAAAAAATCTTGAAATATACAAAATATTCATTTACATTTTAAAAATTACAATTGAAATGTAAAAAAATAAACAAACTTAAATAGTAAAAATCCGCTCATAGCGGCAAAAAACAGCTACTAAATTTACGATTAAAAAAAAGTAAACAACCAATAGAATTGTGCATATAAAATTGAATAGGTAAAAAGTTGTTAGATTTATACATTTGTTTATCATGATACACGAATATAAAATAAATGAACGAATTTTTTTATGTATTTGGTTATTATTAATGTAATAATTAATATATGGATATGCTCGTTAAAGATCATTCTCGGTTATGTACTAATTGATACAGTAGTTAAAATAGTGTATATCTAAGCTTTACGAGTGTATAAATCAAACTCCACACACAAAGTGAATTTTTATGAGAAATGTGTGTGGAGTGAGTATAGTTATTGAGGTGGAGATAAAAACGTAAAGTAAGAAAATATAAACGGATGAAATGGTAAAAAGGGAATCAATTTTTATAGTTATTTTTTTTTCATTATGAATATATAAACGGGTAAAATGGTAAAAGGGAATCAATTTTTATAGTTATTTTTTTTCATTTAAGTCTAGTTTTATCATTTATTACTCAAATAAATTTTACATCCTCTATTACTTGTTTACAAAATACGTAATTATATACATATATTGCTTAACTATGTGTATAATAATGGTACGTGATTGTATACCTATGTTGCATAGTTATTTACATGATACATCGTTATATACATACGATGTTAAATTATACAGGCACATAACTCATTTAAAATACATGTGTCGCATCATAGTGACTTTGTACTCTTCATATGAAATGTATGGTACATAGTTATGTACATATGGTGTTTAATACATGACATAACTCGTTTAAAATACATGTGTCATATCATAGTGATTTTGTACTCTTCACATGTAAAAAACTCTTTATACAGGAACCTATATGTATATACATACATATATTTACATACATGTGTGTGTATATTTATTTATGTATTTATAAAGTTGGTCTTGGGTGAGAATCTTGAGAAAAGGTAAGAATTGTAGTCTTATAGGAGAAGACTGATTATAGAAAGTGAACAACTTTCATCCATCATTTATAGTCTCTCTATCTCATGGAGGAATTAGATTCGCACTCATCTTTCTCCTTTTGTTTTCAAGAAAAAGGTGTGCTTTGATTCTACTACTACTACTAATAGCCCTTACATTTATCTTTTATTTTTATGGTTTAATATAATATATCGGCCATATTAATGTGTGTGGGGGATCTGGTTGATTCAAATTACAACGCCTTATACATATAACACCGAAATGGCAAATTCGTTTGCATCTCTATAAATTATTGTACGACGGTTTTCTTTCACATGTGGCGGACCTAAGATTTTTTTCATGGGATACAAACAGTTTTAAAGATTTTAGCCCTAGGTATATGAAAAAAAAATCCGCTTCATATCGGGCCTTATCAAATCGGTTCGGATCGGGTCATGTAAAACAAAAGAACATAAAGCTAAAATTTATATAACCATTAAAAATACGTCAAACGTCGTTACCAACATATTTAAAATGTTGCCATACGGGTTTTTATTTTTTAAAATCTATGCAAACATCATCTATAGCTACTTTTTAAGCAAGTCTTTCTTTATATAACATATACAACTAATTTTTAACACTAAATACTTAAACAATCATCACTAGACTTCATAATTTTTAACTTTAAAATCAAGCCCTATTTTTAATTTATGATTCATAGTAACTAACCATTTAAACACACTAAAATTTAACTAAAATAACAAAATCAGCCAACTAAAGTTTCAAAAAACAACAAAAAACTAAAATTTCAAACTTTTTAAACAATTTTATTTCTCTTAAAAGTCCAAATAAAACAAAAAAAACAACACAAATAATCAAACAATATCCTGAAAGAGAAAGAGTGATGAAGATGTTGTTTTCATGAGTTTGGTGGTCAGAATTTACTATTCTCCGGCATAATCTGAAGCTGTTGCAGCTGCCTAATGAGGAGCTGTTGTGCACTGTTGTTGGTGTCGTGGGTCTGGGATCACAAAACAAAGAGCAAGACGAGGAGAAGGGGAACGGGCTGTGGGTTGGGTTATTATATTTTAGTTCAAATTAGATTATTAGATTGGCTTGAGCTTGGGTTATGAAGTGTTTATTAGGCTAAAGGTTAAGAGAAAGTTAATTGGGTTACGTGAAAGTTTATTAGTTAAGTAGAAAGTTAATTAGATTCTATTTTAAAAAAATTCAGTGTTTACATATTTTTTTTTTATAAATTCATAAGATTTTTTCCTAAGGGGTAGGCGAAAATTTTCAAAAGGTGCGGACGGAAATTTTCAAGGGGTGCGGTCGTGATTTTTCCGGGAATTCAACACTTAATCTTTTTTTTCAATGGGTACGTCCGCCCACCTTAGTTTAAAAAGTTTGAAATTTTAGTCGAATAAGGTGGTTCTCTTTTGAAATCGTGCAAATATGTCCAAGCGTTATTCGTGATACTTCTCAAATTTAAGATGGTTTTCTTTTGAAATCAACATATATATTATGTTCATTGATTGGGTCTTGCAAATCCTTTGATCATTTTAGCAGAAGTAAATATTTATGATTATGAGCCAATTGAATTTATCATTGAAATAAAAATTAAATATTAGTATAAAAACATAAATCATATAATTAAATGAAACCTAAAAGTGTGACCTCCCACTTCAAACCCTTTAGTAATCAAGGAGATTGACTCTTTATAATGTGGGATTCCTATATTCCTTCTTTTTGAGACAACATTATGTGAGAATTTACATAAAGTTTTGTGAAAAACACAAACATACATTGCGTATAGTTTTTGGGTAAAATAAAACTACGAGTTGTGAGAATTTAAAAAACTTACCTTTAAAAAAGGGTTTTTTATTTTTTAGATTTTTTTTTACCAAAAATCAAAAAAATAAACAAATTTTCCAAAAAAATATAAAGTTTTTATTGATTTACACAATCCGTAAAAAACTACAACTGGTGTAAACGTTGATGTCAGCAGCGTAAAAAGGTTCGAATATTTTTTACATGTTTTTTAACGTTTTAATATACTTTTGTGCAAAAATTGGGGGGCAAAACTTGCATATGAGTCGGAGTTCTCTAAGTTCTCACAACTCAAGTGGTTTTCTCTTGATCTTGATCCTATATATAGGGTTAGAATCAGGTAAGAAACTTTAGACTAATTGAGAAACGCGTAAAGCATTCTGGACCACACATTTTTCTAAAGTAAAAATGCAAAAAAATATATATATATCTTAATTTATTTTTTGGTAAAAATCGGAGCTTTTTCTGTAAGGTTTTGTTTTTATTTTTTTTGGTTATATATACATACATATGTGTATAGTTGATATTAGAGATGACAATGAGGCGGGTATGGGCCGGGTATGGCTAAACCCATACTCATACTCGATTGTAAAATCTTGTCTCATACCCGCAGGTATCGGGTATACCCGTTGCGATTTTCATGTATACATATTATTCAGTTTCCTTTATAATTTTATGTTTTAAAAATCTATATAAATTATGAAAAATAACATACATATCATCATCACCATAAAAATGGTTGATATATTCTAAAATGTAAATATATTATAATTCGACATTTGATATATTATAAAATGTGAATATATTATAATACAAATTTCAAAAAAAATAATTTTATATTTCATAGCATATAAATATGAATAATATCATCCAAATATATATTTAAAATAAAAAGTTTATTTTTTCAAATAAAGCTACAAGAATATGAAATATAACTAAACTTCAGTTAAAGAAAAATAAATCTAAAACTTAAAAATTTTCGGGTATATATTTCAGGTAAACGTGTAACATTCCGTATTTTAATACTTTTTATATTTAAGAGCTTGTATTCATATTTCATTTCCATTCTTATAATCTGAGACTTTAATCATAATGGAAAGTCATATTTTATATCAATCATTTTTAGTTCATACTTATATTATACACAGTTAATCATCCAGTACGTGTTTATGTGCAAAACCGAGACTTGAAATTATCATTCATACATACTGATACTTATAACATGCTTACATACACTTCACATACTTGAAAACACGTTAAAATACAAGTTTATAACCTTAAATACCCAAAAACGTGCTTAACCTTGAACTTTCGGACCAAACGAACCATCGAATCAACTTCAGGGATTAAATTGCAAAATGCTGAAAAGCGTTCCTCCCGCACCACGCAGAGGAGACACCCGTCCCTCATGCGACATGCGGGAAAGACATTTTTGCAGCAGAATTGTGCCAGCTCGCGGACCTGGTCTGAATGTCATCCCTTTTCACCTAACAACCACCAACTAACTCATTTATGACTAACCCTAATCAACCCCATTATAAATAGGAGGTTCCATACACTTCTAAACCCTTTCCAAGAATCATAACCCTTCCAAAGCATCAATCTAGCTCAAATTCTTCAAGTTCTTGGAAAATTACACTTGTGTTCAAAATATTGAGTTTGAACACATTTCTTCCATCTTTCGCATGTCCTTCTTGCATAAAACTCCTTGGACAACCTTTAAGGATGTTACCCAATGTTCATCAAGGTGTAACAATGTGGTACATCACCAAACTTGAGGTCTAAAGTTAGATTTACCTTTTGTTTTATAAAACTTTTACAACGTGTTTTGTTCCTTGTTCATCTTGTGGAAATCTTGCACCATACTTTTCTCAACTAAACACATTTTGTGGGGTTTGTGTTATGGTTAATTCTCAGAAGATAAGAGGTTCATAATCTCAATTACTTGCTGCCCTAAAAGGTCCCAAATGACCTACAAAGTTGCACCACCAAACCTTCAACCTTCAATGTTAAAACACTTGTGTTTTGCGTTAGGTGTGAACAATGGAAACGTGGTTCTCAATTTAGATTCCACCACTTCACTTGTTACTAGATAATTGTAGTTCATTCCTAAGTCACCAAACAACTTTCAAGTAAACAAATGTGAACAAACGACACCGAGTCTTCAAACACTATCCTGTTTGAAATGCACTCGTCTAGTTTACTCACTGGTTGTCTTGGTGAATTAGGAGATTTTATATTGTTCATATTCTTGACAACCAAAATCATCGATTAAATTGATGATTTTGTGCTTTGGTAATCCATATAATGAGTTAATAGGTGGATTCATCCTACCAACCTACATGACCATTACATGGTACTCTATGATACATATAATGATTACGCATACTATATAACTATAATATTATATCCAAAACTGAATCTTAACACCAACCACACTAATGGTTGAATGTTATGCATTAGGTGAAATTATCTTGGGATTAAGATTCTCATACTTGACTTCCATGGGCGAAATAGTTCATGAAAAACACATAAACATGGTGTCCAATACGAGTAATTTAACAGATAACTTTAAGTTATTTCATACTAAGTTACAATTCACATACGAATATCCTAATTCAGTCCGTCATACTTACACGCCTGTTTATCCTTGACATCTATTTGTTGCATGCTAGTTTATGTATGCTTATGCCTTAGTAACATTTATGCCATGTTTGGACTGAGTCAAATTTCTATACATATGCTAGAAACAAACTTATATCTCACAAATGCTTTATGTGTTGACGTTACTCTAATATATATTGCAGAAACTGATGATGAGACGTTTCAAGAAATCTATGAGGATGGACTTAAAAACGTACTTAAATTCTATGTTGTATCCCTTTTTGTTTGATTATGTTATGAACAAGTTGTCGCAATTTCCTTTCAATGTTGTACCTTGAATTAAAATGAAATATAATATAAGTATTAATCGTTGTCACTACTAGTATGTTATTATGAAGTCTCGAGCAATCTATTTCGTCTCGCTCTGATGTTTCCGCTATCGTTGGGGTGTGACAAAAAGGTATATAGTTCGGTACTCGGGTTGGGTATCTTCTAATCCCATACCCGCGATCCATACCATACTCGCCCAATACCCGTCGGTATCGAGTGTACCCGTCCAAATGCTTCGGGTATACTCGCGGCTTGGTATTTTTTCAACCTAGTCTATATATACATATGTGTATATTGCCATATTTAACTTCACACACACACAGACATATATATATACACACACGTGTTTTAAAATTGAATATATTATTGTACATCTATGTTTGGTAATGTTCATATATATAAAATATGTATAATGATTGGACATATATGTATATAGAGGAAGATTATAGTTCTAAATATGTTTCTTTTTCAATCACATATGCGTAAATATGTGTTTAAAGTTGAAAAATAAGTATCGTGCAAACTGTTTCATACCATAACATATGTAAGTTTAAGAATTGATAATACATATATGTATATATAAAAACCCTCTTAAAAACGTGCAATTAAAAGTTATAAATAAATTGGCTTCAAGAAAATGTCTGGCCCAGAATACTTCTCGCGCTTCTCAATTACCACGTGTTTCTCTTAGAACCTACCTATATATATATATAAATATTATAATATTATTAGGAGGGTTAATTGAGAACTGTGAAAAATTCAAATCACACTAAGGAAAAAGCAAAAGAAATTTTTGTTTCTTTTAGCTAATTACATGTATCAACTCTGTCTCATAAATGTCAACCCCGATTTCCACGTGTATCCGGTGGGGAGTATTGTGACGTACATTGATATCATCATAACCAATAATACACAGAGCAACACAACGGAAGTCTTGGAGTAAAATATAACTATTACAAACCATAAGTGTCCAAGTGTTCGAAATACAAATATACACAAGGCTTGTAATAAGATCCACAGGCGGATCGGAAATAAATTATACACAAAAGGATTACAGACTCTACATGCACAACTATAAGGTCGCAACTCCTCAGTATTAATGCCCCGCAGCTTCCGGCCTATTTCGTACTTGTACCTGTAACTTAATCTTTTGAAAATACCCCATTTACACTGTATACAATTCAACCGACTCATTTCGAAAATCCTTTCGAAATGTTTTAGGTGCACTAGCACATTTTTATAAATAACTTGGACAATACAATTGACCTTGTATACAGTTTACATGTCTGTCTTTTACATATGGGGCCCAGTACAGAAACCGAGACATGATCGACTGACACACCTTTCACACAGAAAACAAATAATAATAATATTAGCAGTTACCGATGCATGCCTACACCAATGCTTAAGTCGTGGCCACTAACACTTTAGTGAGCCAAGGATATCCCAGACACGGTCAAGCCCACCCCAATGTTTGAGTTTCAGACAAAACAGATTAAAACCGGGTTATGTATTTTAGTTACTTATCACAACTGGATAAAACATAATTTCCAAACCCAACCAAGCGGTAATAATTAACCGTATCCCAAGCCCGTATAGGGAAAATAGGTTAAAAGTATTTACCTGAGCTCAAGTCTTCAAGAAATCCAAAACTCAGTCGCAAATCAAAGACAAGTACAAGCACAATTTACCGGGAAGGCGTTTAGTCTGGAATGATGGTATTATTAACCAAATTAGAATGCTAACTGGCCCTTAGTTAAGTCTTAGACTTGAACCGGCTAGTCTTACATAAAAACAAGTACGGTACGATACGCTGGATTAAGCGGTGACCGGAATAGAAGGTTAATTGGCCCCAAAAAGTACCAAGACTTATATAATATGTGTATACCAATAAATTCTCGATTTTGATAAGAAATTGACAAAGTTAAACCCGTTTCAGTTAGATTATGTAAGCTAGTTACGTATGCTTATCCATAAGCGTATAAGCGAAACCGGATACCCGAATGAGTCATATACAAGTTCCATATACTAATATGTTTAAAATATGTTTTGATATCAGTAAGATATCAATATATTTGTCCGTTTGGTTTTAAACTCAATTTACGCCTCATAAGGGCATTTGGTCATTTATAATCTATAAAAGATGTTTATAAGAAATCTGATGTCAAGATCAATATTATTCTGTAAAAATACAAATTTTATAATGTTATATTAGTAGGATATCAAGTATATGTGTGCTTGATAGTTTTAAACCAAACTATGTCCCGTAGGGGCATTTTAGTCATTTCACACATAGTCTTGAGGTCATAATTGGGATTTTGAGTTCGGGACTTGAACTTACTGTGAAGTTGTTGGAAATAAGTTTATAAATTAGTAGGTAACAAGTCTTGGCTCAGAGTTATGGTTTTAAACCATACTATGCGCCGAAAAGGCGTAAAAGTCGACAAATGTCGTTAAATTCGATATTTAAGGTAAACTGAGGTTATGACCTGTTTTATATATCTGAAATATGTTATTTGACATATTACGTCGGTGTATAAAAGATTTGGTTATAAAAAGCTTGGTTAAAGTCTTTTTACGCAAAAAAGGGTAATTTGGTCATTGGCGGCATTTAACGAGTCTTTGGCCTACATTCAGTTTATAACCTGAATAAGCATTCCAATATGTCCTACTTATCATATTACATCAGCAGGTAATATATCAATGAAACTATGTTTAAACCTTCTAAAAATCCGAAAAGGGCATTTTAGTCATTTTTAAGCCATAAATACATCTTTTATGCAAACTTTGGTTTACGGTCAGATTCTTGACATCAATATATTTTATTTATGTTTCCAAATCGGTAGGTGACTTGTTCATGAGTTTATAAATGCTTAAATCCCTGATTTACACAAAAGGACCTTTTTGCAAAGGTTTAAGTAATTTAGCGGAACTTGCATATAAGCTCGATTGCTAAGGAATCAAGTAGTATAACTTTAGGAAGTTATACTATACTTAAACACGGTCTTTAAAATGACCTAATGTCAGTAGCCTAAGTGGCTAAATCGGGTCAGAACTGAAAGTCAAAGTAGAAGTCAAGCTTTGCGACTTTCGGTTGCGAACCGACCCTAGACCAAGACTTGACGAGTCAAATCAGTTTATATAAGTTTAACACTTATTTTTAAGTTGTTTATGCATCAAAACATATGTTATAACATCTATATAATCAGTTATGAATTTTTGTTTTTGAAATCTGGCTAGTTTGACTTTTGTTGACTTTTACTTTGACTCGTCAATTGGTCAAGAATTCGTGGTAATCTGGAGGTGCCCTTTTGAGGAATTAACACCTGCCTTATTACGATCACTTGCTACTTTCGTTACGATCAATGGCTGGACCATCATGGTCCTAGCTCAAAGTCAAGGCGTTTTTACGACAAGACTTTGACCTTAGCTTAAAGCCAAATGAAATGACTTAGCACGAAAATGGAACACTTACATAAGGTCCAGGGGTTGCTAAGATCAGAGAGGAATTCTCAAATGATGCTGGAACTCCCTAAGTGAACTTGATGAGTTTGAAGTGAGGAAGAGCAAGTTGCAACACAGAAAAAGCATCCTTTAATAGTTGTTGAGGAGTTAGGAGGTGTTGCCAGGTGTTTGAGGGATTCTAGGATGAGCACAAGTGTCTATAGACGTGTCAAGACCAGGTTGAGAGCGGCAATGGCGACAAAAGGTGGCAGAACATGGCTCTGCAATGTTTCTAGACGCTGGCAGGTCCTTGTTGACCGTATGGGTTTTGCCATGCAGTTCGTAAGGACCTTAGGCGCCCACAGTTTGAAAACTGGTTACGGACCGTAACCAATTGTGGTTGTGGTCCGCAACTGCCTCCCAGAGATGGAAATTTTTGCTTTTTTCGTTATAGCCCCTCAACTTTTAAATCACTACTTATAGTGATTATATTTTAAAGAAATGGCGACTTTGGTCCCTCTCGTTATACATACGACATACGAGGTTTACCGGGACACGTATCAGAATTTTATTGGACGTAAAAACACGTAGTGTTACATCCTCACCCCTTTAAATAAATCTCGACCTCGAGATTTTAATTAAATAAATATGGGTATTTCTGCCGCATAACGGACTCAACTTCCCAAGAGCGTCGCATTTAACTTTCACAATTGGCACATGCTTCTTACGAAGCTTCTTGACCTGTCGATCTTCGATCGCCATGGGCTTTTCGACGAACCGTAGGTTCTCATCAATCTGCACGTCATCATGTGGCGTAGTTAATGAAACGTCCACCAAACACTTCTTCAGATTTGAAATGTGAAACACATCGTGAATTCCGCGGAACCTTTCAGGCAGCTTGAGCTTATATGATACGGGCCCGACACGTTCGACAATTTCGAACGATCCAATATACCTTGGGCTTAACTACGCATAACGCCTTTCCAATGCGACACCTTTAATAAAACTTTGTCCCCTACTTGGAACTGAAGAGGTTGACGCCTCTTATCTGCGTAGCTTTTCTGCTAATCCCTGGCAGCTTTTAGATGATCACGAATCTGCAATATCTTTTTTTTCGTCTCTGGAACAATCTCCGGTCCTGTCAGTTGGGCTTCCCCAACTTCCGCCCAACAGACGGGCGTCCTACACTTTCTCCCATATAAGGCTTCAATTGGAGCGGCCTTAGTACTCGTGTGGTAGCTATTGTTGTAGGAGAACTCGATTAGTGGTAAGTGACTATCCCAACTTCCACCTAAATCGATTAAAGATGCGCGTAACATATCCTCCAATGTTTGTATCGTGCACTTGCTCTGTCCATCCGTCTGCGGATGATAGGCCGTACTGAAATTCAATCGCGTGCCCAAAGCTTGCTGAAAGCTTTCCAAAAGTGAGAGGTATACCTTGTGTCCCTATCCGACACAATGGATACCGGCATACCGTGTAAAGATACTATCTCGTCCACGTACAACTTTGCCAGCTTGTAAGAGCTGAAAGTTTCCTTGATAGGCAAAAAGTGAGCAGACTTAGTCAACCTATCCACGATAACTCATATCGTGTCATCGCCGCGATTTGTTCTTGGTAACTTGATAATGAAATTCATAGTTACACATTCCCACTTCCAAGTAGGAATTTTCAGTTGTTGTAGTAGTCCTGATGGCTTTTGATGTTCAACCTTAACTTGTGAACACGTCAGACACTAGCCATATAAGTAGCTATATCTTTCTTCAAACCCATCCACCAGTTATTGGGTTTCAGATCTTTATACATCTTGTCACCTCCCGGGTGAACAAAATATCTAGAACGGTGCGCTTCTTGGAGAATCAAATCTCTAAGTCCTCCAAAAACTGGAATCCAAACTCGTCCATTAAGTCTACGGATTCCATCACTTCCAGTTGTCAATTGCTCAACAGTTTTACCCAACTCTTCATTTGGAAAATTTGCCTCTAACAAGGCTTGTTTCTATGCATCTAAAATCTTCTCGTTCAAGTTATTCCTCACCTCCATACGCTTGGCATTAATTCGAATAGGTTTAACCCTTTCCTTGTGACTTAAGGCATCGGCAACCACATTTGCCTTGTCTGGATGATAGTGGATTTCGCAATCATAATCGTTAAGCGTTTCCATCCACCGACACTGTCGCATGTTCAAATCCTTCTGGTTAAATAGGTGTTGGAGACTTTTATGATCCGTGTATATAATACATTTCGTCCCGTAAAGGTAATGTCTCCAAAGTTTAAGTGCAAACACCACTGCACCCAGTTCCAAGTCGTGCATGGTGTAGTTTCTTTCATGCACTTTTAGTTGTCTAGAAGTATAAGCGATGACCTTACCTCGTTGCATGAGCACACATCCCATACCGGTGTGCGATGCATCACTATATACTACAAATTCTTCAATACCTTCAGGTAACGTTAACACCGGAGCATTGCTCAACTTTTGTTTCAATATCTCAAAGGCTTCCTGCTGCTTTGGACCCCAAACAAACTTAACATCCTTACGGGTTAGTGTGGTTAATGGAGTAGCTATTCTTGAAATTTCTCCATAAACCTTCGATAATAACCAGCTAATCCCAAAAAGCTTCGGATTTCAGACGATGTCTTAGGTGCTTGCCAATTCATGATGGCTTCAATCTTTGCAGGATCTACTTGTATTCCACGTTCACTAACAACATGTCCCAAAAACTGAACTTCTCGTAACCAGAACTCACACTTTGAAAACTTCGCATATAGCTTCTCTTGTCTTAACCACCCTATATGCACCTTAGATGTTTCTCGTGGTTAGATTGACTACGAGAATATATAAGTATATCGTCTATGAAGACAATGATAAACTTATCTAGGTAAGGTTTGCAGACCCTATTCATCAAATCCATAAAGCTGCAGGTGCATTTGTAAGCCCAAAAGGCATTACTAAGAACTCAAAATGACCATATCTTGCTCTGAATGTTGTCTTCGGAACATCCTCCGTTCTAACCTTAAGCTGACGATATCCTGACCTTAAATCAATCTTGGAAAAATAGATTGCTCCTTGAAGCTGGTCGAATAAATCATCGATCCTGGGTAAAGGGTAACGGTTCTTAATGGTTAACTTATTCAGCTCACAGTAGTCTTTACACATCCGCATCGAACCGTCCTTTTTCTTTACAAACAAAATTGGAGCTCCCTAAGGTGAAGAGCTAGGTTGTATAAAACCTTTCTCTAGAAGTTCATCAAGGTGCGTCCTTAACTCTTTCATCTCAGTAGGTGCCAAACGGTATGGTGCTCTTGCAACAGGAGCTGCACCTGGTAAGATGTCAATCCTAAACTCCACTTGCCTGTCCAGAGGCAGACCAGGCAAGTCTTCAGGGAATACGTCAGAGAACTCAGAAATGATGGGCAAGTCTTCAATCTTCAGCTTCGGCGCGTCCACGGTCACTTGTGCCATATAGATAACACATCCTTTCTTCAAACATTTCGATGCTTTAAGTAATGAATCCTTCTCTGGTAATCCGTAGTGTAGGTCTCCTTGAATAGTGAGTAGGTCACCAGTTGGGGATTTGATTTCTATGAGTTTCTTGCTACAGACTATATGGGTTTGGTTATGAGATAATCAATCCATACCAAGAACTACATCAAATCCTGCCAGTTTCATTGGCAAAAGTGAGACAGGAATGGAATGATTCTAATGGATATGAAACATCTATCCAGAATTGTTGAAGCAGTTTCTATTGTACCATCGGTGAGTTCTACATCTTATGTTATGCCTAGAGTTCTTATGGGCAAATTTAGTAAGGCACTAAACTTATAATCTACAAACGACTTATCCGCCCCTGAATAAAAAAGAACTCTAGCATAAACATCATTAATAAAAAACGTACTCGTTATCACATTGTCATCCTTGACTGCTTCTTTTGCGCTCATTTGAAAACCACGAGCTTTGCCTTTCTTTGATCCCTCTTCCTTGGTTGCATCATCTTTCTTATACTTAGGGCAATTAGGTTTGATATGCCCCTTCTCGACACAGTTGTAACATGTGGCTTCCTTCAAATCCTTTCAATCTAGGGCCTTGTGCCCCATTTTCTTGCAGATGCCGCAAGGTTTGGATTGGGATTCATTTCGACAAAGACCATTGTGTCATCGGTTGCAACTTTTGCACCATGGCCTGTTATCAGATCGATTATGGTTCTTGTTTGACCCCAATATCCTATTCTTGGTTGTCTTATGGGAGTTATCATCCTCCCTTTTTCTCTTCACGTCATTCTCTGATTTTCCTGACATTCGCCTCACATAGTCTTGGGTGAGGGAAAGAGACAGTTTCACTGCTGACTTGTAAGTGCTAGGCTGAACAACCTTAACCAAACTTCTTATCTCCGGTACCAACCCATTGATAAAATGTGCAATGCGTTTAGGCCCAGGAGTAACTAAATAAGACACCAGTTGGGAATAAGAATCAAAATCGGTGACATATTTTCGACAGTCGAGATTTCTCATGGAGAGAGCTATAAAATCCATTTTTATCTTTTCCATCTCGTGAGGTGGGCAGTAGGTGTCCTTAACCAGGTCCACGAACTTGGACCATCCCAGATTATATAGACGCACTTTCCCAGTTGATTGCATCAAAGCCTTCCACCAGATTAGGGCATTGCCCTTGAAAGCCTGAGAAGCGAATTTAACAACATCTTTTTCGGCGCAACCACTGATATCCACTACTGTTTCTATCTCATCTAACCATCTCAGGGTCTCAACAGCCCCCTTTTCGCCATTAAAGTCTCGCGGCTTACACGAGATGAAATATTTATACGAGCAACCATCCTTGTAAGGGTTAGTTTTGTCAAGGATCTCCTGCTTCTTGGCTTCGTTCCTCACACTAGAGGAATGCAAGGACTCTCCTTCTTATCAGAGTGAGAAGGCTTCGAGATAGATTTCGATATAGTCTTAGAGTGAGTATCACTTGACACTTTAAATTTTTCAAAGGCTTTCTCCATAGCCTTTCCCACGGCTGCGTCTATGCGAGCCGGGAAGTCATCTTCATTTATAACTATATTCATGTTATTGTGGTCGCTATCATTGTGGCGGCTACTTGCACCATCGGAGTGAGCCATTTTGTGCGTTTGAAGCTAAAATAATAATATTATAAAATTTAATTAGTCATACACGCTTGATGACTTGCAATATAATGTTTAGTGTGGTATACTAAAACGATATATAAACTTGTAAAGTTTATGGGGGTGAATAATTATGGCACAAAAGGCCTGTCACAAAGGACAAAATAAGAATAGCACCAAAGGCTTGTCATAAGGACTCAAATTATATGAGTCGAGACCACAGAAGGTCATAAAACTTCGAGGTTTGAACGAAATCTATTACCTCGAGACAGGGAGTCGTAGACTACATCTGTCACCGTCACTAATGGACGTAAATATAACCTGTAGGCAGTACATCACTAATGGATGTTATAAGTAACACATCACTAACGGATGTTTATAATATGGCCCGCAGGTGTTACACCACTAACGGATGTTTAAATAATATAATCATCGCATTGATGATACTTAGCCAGGATCACATTGATCACATAGGCTTATTATAATTTGGACATAGTCCATAATCTTGTCGGCTCGTGTGGTTCCTCAAGTCACACTTCCTAGGAGTGTTAACACTTTAAAGATGTGAAATTTTAGAATAAATCTTAAATGGTTTAAAAAGCTAGTCTCGATCAAGCAGACTAGAAGGCTTAGAACGTAGTTCACCACCTCTGGATAGAAGGGAAATCTCAACCTTAACTATCATGGTAGAGGATCATATAATTCAATCTACCGTTTTGCCAATATATGTGACCTAATCACTTGGCGGGTATAAAACCATCAAGATGATATTTTTGAATATTTCGCAGATCATAAATTTCGAATTAAAATCGAGACGTTCGCTTGAACAACAGATGAAACCGAGTACAATAATAATAAATCTCAAAATTCTTCATTAAAATTACCATTACAATAATGCCTAAAATTTAGGACTTTTAAATTACGAAATTTGTCCTCACAGGGACTATTACTTAAAATGAACATGTCCACGCAGGGACTTTAATAGAACAATGTCCACGCAGTGACTTTTGGAAATAAAATTACATAATCAAAATACAAGAGTTTAGTCACCATTTTTCCCTTTAATTAGCCTCACAAATCTCTTCAAATACTTTTTGTTTTTCTTTTCCGAATTTTTGTTTTTCCGTTGAAATTCCTTTATTTGCTCCAGCGTCTCTTGCATAGCCTCAAGTACAGGTGCTTGAGGTTGAGGTTGTTTTTGCTGTGGTGGTTGAGGCTGCGGTTGTAGCGCACCTGGATGTTGATATCCATAAGGTGGAGGTGCACCTGAAGGATGGTACCCATAAAAGGGATATCCACCAGCTGAGTATGGTTTGGTAGAATATGGAGGAAAAGGAGAAGGAAAGAGATCATTGTGTATAACTGCTTCAATATAGGGGTCATGCGAAGGTGCCTGAATATAATTAGGCAAACCTGAAGAAGAAGCAAAAGGGTTGTATCCAGACGAATCTGGATATGAAGGAATTGGGTTTTCAAAACCCGATGGTGGTAGTTGGGTCGAAGGCCCAACAGTAGATTGTGGTGGTTGAGACGAAGGCTCAACGGCTGGTTGTGGTGAGTGTTCCATAAATGGTGAAGTATGAGAGGGTCCACCCATCTGTGGATCCTCTTGGATGACTGGGTAGGTTGGAGGTAAGGGTGATAGTGACCCTATCCTCGGTCGCATGCACACTGACATGCGCACACCGCGTCTCCGTGGCTGTTGTGGTTCGGGTGGTGGTTGCGGTTGCTCCACCGGTTGGAATTGCACTTCCTCATGCGGAGGTTGTTCCTACTGAGGAGTAGGTAGGAGGGTGTGCTGTGGTAAGAAGGGGTATTGTAGAAGACATATTGTCCCCATCTCTCTTGAAAGTAATCGGGGTAGTGGTGTGGGGTTCCAGCGTACGAGTTTGAACCGCTGGACAGTTCAATAGGGTGTCCTATTGACCCTGTTTGAGGCATCTCCGGGTCAGAATCTTCTTCCATGGGTTCAGGGGAGTCCTTCGGATGGGTAACAGAGAGTGAACGCAAGTAGATGTCGGGATCATAGTTTCAAAGGAAAGAATGGGAGTGGGAGTGATGGGATTGGTGGCTATGGTGAGAGCGGTGTGAATGGTGGGAGTTTGGTGGTGGCGAGTATTCATGGGAGATGGAATGGCGGTACGGCTCCTATGGTGATGAAGCATCTCCGACCCTTCATATGGGTTGTAGTTATGGATGTTCGATGGCCCTTGTCCTGATGATCCGCCCCTGATCAGGCCTTTTCCCTTAGCTCCGAGCGAAAATTTGTGTGGCATGGTCCTGCTCCAAAAACAAGTTAAAAACATAACAAAGCAGAAAATAGTAAAATAAGGAAATGAACATATCCTAGGTCATAGCCTAGACTCGAGAGTCTAAGGAATGTGTTACTGTGTCGTTTGAGATCAAACACTAAGGACTAGTGTTGAATTCCCTCAAACGTTGGCTCTGATACCAACCTGTCACACCCCGATTTCCACGTGTGTCCCGGTGGGCCCAGTGGGGAGTATTGTGACGTACAGTTGATATCATCATAATCAATAATACACAGAGCAACACAGCGGAAGTCTTGGTGTAAAATATAATTATTACAAATCATAAGCGTCCAAGTGTTCGAAATACAATATACATAAGGCTTGTAATAAGATCCACAGGCGGATCGGAAATAAATATACACAAAAGGATAACAGACTCTACAGGCATAACAATAAGGTCGCAACTCCTCAGTATTAATGCCCCGCAGCTTCCGGCCTATTTCGTACTTGTACCTGTAACTTAATCTTTTGAAAGTACGTCAATTACACTGTAAATACATTAAACCGACTCATTTTGAAAATCCTTTCGAAATGGTTTTAGGTGCACTAGGCACGTTTTTATAAATAACTTGGGACAGTACAATTGACCTTGTATACAGTTTTACATGTCTGTCTTTTACATATGGGGCCCAGTACAGAAACCTAGACATGATCGACTGACACACCACTTCTGAACTTTCACACAGAAAACAGATAATAGTAATATTAGCAGTTACCGATGCATGCCTACACCAATGCTTAAGTCGTGGCCACTAACACTTTAGTGAGCCAAGGATATCCCAGACACGGTCAAGCCCACCCCCAATGTTTGAGTTTCAGACAAAACAGATTAAAACCGGGTTATGTATTTTAGTTTCTTATCACAACTGGATAAAACATAATTTCCATACCCGACCAAGCGGTAATAATTTACCGTATCCCAAGCCCGTATAGGGAAAATAAGTTAAAGTATTTACCTGAGCTCAAGTCTTCACGAAATCCAAAACTCAGCCGCAAATCAAAGACAAGTACAGGCACAATTTACCGGGAAGGAGTTTCGTCTGGAATGATGGTATTATTAACCAAATTAGAATGCTAACGCGTCCTTAGTTAAGTCTTAGACTTGAACCGGCTAGTCTTACGTAATAACAAGTACGCTGGATTAAGCGGTGACCGGAATAGAAGGTTAATTGGACCCAAAAAGTACCAAGACTTATATAATATGTGTATACCAATAACATTCTCAATTTTGATAAGAAATTGCAAAGTTAAACCCGTTTCGGTTAGATTATGTAAACTAGTTACGTATGCTTAACCGTAAGCGTATAAGCGAAACCGGATACCCGAATGAGTCGTATACAAGTTCCATATACTAATATGTTTAAAATATGTTTTGATATCAGTAAGATATCAATATATTTGTCCGTTTTGGTTTTAAACTCAATTTACGCCTCATAAGGGCATTTTGGTCATTTTATAATCTATAAAAGATATTCATAAGAAATCTGATGTCAAGATCAATATTATTCTGTAAAAATATAAATTTTATAATGTTATATTAGTAGGATATCAAGTATATGTGTGCTTGATAGTTTTAAACCAAACTATGTTCCGTATGGGCATTTTAGTCATTTCTACTTTCTATTTATTTTAGTAATATGATATGCTTATTTTTATTCGTGTTTAAAAAAAAGTTATGTTACAAAACGAACGAGTCGATTATAATTGATTTTTTGATTTTCTCAACCGAACTGATGCCATCTGAACAAGATCGATACTAGTATTAGTATTCATTTTTATGATTTTCTCAACGTTCATACGGCTGTTGTAACGAAACGAACCGATTCTGACCTTCTAATATTGTTACTGGCATTAGTATAATTATACTGATCCGGTACCGATATTCGTTTTTTGGTTTTTAATTGATGCATCTCTTTCGGTTATTATACAAACTAGTTAGATGCGCCACCCGCGTTGCGGGGCAATAACCGAATAATGAGCGAGTGTTAAGCAGCTCACTGACATGGAAAACAATTAAATCGATTAAACCAATACATAACACTTTTATAGTTTTGCTAAAAAAAACTAAAACAATGGCAATACTGTTATTTTTAACTAATGGAAAGTTATATTTTTTCACTGGTGTAAAATCGTAATTTCCCAAAAGCTAAAGTGATGCCAATATTGGAAATTGAAACCAGGAAGACACAACCGTAATTTTAGGCCGGAGGCAAAACCATGAACCGAGGGCATAATCGTAATTTTGAGTTGGAGCCAAAAACGTAATTATATTTTGAACAGGGGCAAAAAACGTAAATTTTAACTGAGGCCGAAATCATAATTTTTTAAACGGGGAAGAATCGTAATTTTAAGGTGGGGCGAGAGCATATTATTTTCATTTAAACAGGGTGAAAACGTAATTTTGAGCCGAGGGCGAAATCATATTTCGACTCATGGCAAAATCGTAATTTTTGGTTGGGGCCAAAAGCGTAATTTTATTTTGAGCAGGGGGCAACATCGTTGTTTTAAAGTGGGGGCAAACCCGTAATTTTAGAGAGTAAACAAACAATAAACGGTTGGTCCAGTTGGGGAGTGCCAGGCCAGCTGTTTGGCACTATTCGGGGGGCAAACCCGTAATTTTACAGCGTAAACAAATAATAAAGGACTGGTCCAATGGGAGAGTGCCAGATCAAACGGGTGGTCCAATGGGAAAGTGTCAGGTCAGCTGCCTGGCACTATTCCTTATTTTGTAATTAAAACACTATTCAAATCGTTCAATTATTATTGTATTGATAATGATAATGATAATGTCAGTATCGTACCAGTAGTTAATGCACTGAACCATTGATCGTGTCGCAACACGTGAAAAATCTCACTAGATATATGCTATACATTAAGCAAACATACAATATAATATCATCTACAGTTAGGTAGTATTTCACTCCATTCATATACTAGTTCATTTCATCAAACAAAAAACCATACTCAAAGGCATCCTTATGCTATATAATATTTAGACAAAACATACTATCCAACCAAATTTTATACTTTTTTCTGTTTTGTTAGCAATAAAAGTAAATATCTATACGTGTCTTAACTTGTTAATACAAAAAAAATGTAATTAATTAAAAAAGTTTAAGCTCTAGGACCTAAGTTCTTTTACAAAAATTTGGAGGTAATAAAGATACCTTGAGAAAAAGGGCGTCTTTGGTCTACTCTAAATAAAAAAAACAAGTACCGGAGCTATAAAAATGGATCCTCACCAAGATCCGAATTTTTATTATCTTGAAACTTGTGACCCTTTTATATCTTTATTTATAATCATAATTATTTAATAAATATTTATATATATTTAGAATAAAGGGGTATCTTCAATCCCTTCCTTCTCACTTCATTAAAGTTTGGTATTGCAGTAGAAGATCCTTTCTTTAATCTTCTTTAAGTTTAACAAGGAGTGTTACTCTCTTTTTCAAACTGTTGTGGGTTTTTGTGTCCCTAACAAAATTATATTAATCTTTCTATCAAGTAAAATTAACCACAACTTTCATATATGTATCCTCCTGTATCCCAAAGTTCGTTGTGTTTCTTGTGACGCAGGTTCGACTCTCACTCTCCCCACTATTTTCTGCGGCATCCAGGTGAATGACGAATACGAGTGGCGTTGGTTCGTCTTGGATGGGAGACGAGGTTTTGCCGATTATTCCACCGTCATGTCTTCGGACGGGTGAAGGTCGGGTTTCCACGCATCTAGTCATTTGTAATGGTTTAGAATCTAAAAACTAGTTAAGTTTTGATCTTCATTGTTGAGATATTTTCATAAATGGTTAAAAGAAAGTGATAGTTTGTTTTCCCAATGTTAACATGAAGTAACTTGTAAATAGTAAACAGTTTCGTAATTGTTCAATTTAAGTGAGCTAGTTTCATTTGTAATGACAAAATTTCATAAATGGTGGAACAAATATAATGATTTCAAAGTAGTATATAAAGGGTTAAAGACTTGTTGAATCTGGATTTCTATATCATGATTTTCACCATTTAAAATACGTATTAGTTTTATGTATTAAAAATCTAACATGCAAGTCAATATAAATTATCGCTTGTGGGGAGACCAATGTTCAATCTTTGGGAGGTATAAGTATTTAAATGGAAAATTAGTCATTCAAAAAAAACACACACACACACAAGAGTATGTAAAACAAATGACAGATCATAACAAGCTCGGATTTGGTGTTTAAGGATGTAGGATTTTGTTACAACCTAGTATGTTTTATTACACTATATAGTACGACTTTATAGAGTTTAAGTAAAGCAAATTTGATATGTAGAACAAAGCTACCACACCGGATTTCCTCTCATGTATAGGTAAATCGACGTGAAACGTAAAACTTGTGTTCATTACTATACATACTTCATAAAATAAAATAAAATAAAAATATTTTTTGTGGATACCTAAAGATTTGTATTGTTGATTGTGTATATGTGTGAGTGTGTGTATTGATATATAAAGATTATTGATCTTTACCCAAAAAAAAGATTATTAATTAAATAAATAACTTAGAAGTCCATAACATTATGACCTGGTGACATCTTAATGGTGGGATAAGGTTTTAGGATCATTAGGTTCTGAATTCGATTCTCACAACCAGATTTTATTGGGTTTCCACTTGAATTGGTGTATGAGCATTATAGCCTAGTCAACGTGGATATGATCAGGTGATTCCGCTGTTGACATAATGATACTTCGATTGTCCGTCATTGATTCAAATTTACCGTTCAAAATAAATAAATAACTTAGAAAAATAAAGATAAGGTGCATGGAAGCTTTTGAGTTCGTTGAATTAGAGGCGTAGAATTGGAACTCAAATATTCCTTACTTGGGGGCATATAGATATTCTTTCAATTTTAATAGATTTATTATCAATTTATTTCTGAGATTTTTATAAAATAAAATTAGACTAATATAATTCTCTGTACACACTTATGTATGCACAACCGTTAAAGAAGTGGCATGGTGGATTGATACGAACACCAATTTGAATATTATATGTTTTATTGGTATATCATGATAAAAAAAAATAGAATGTTTTGGTATATGCCTTTCAATATGAACTTATTTATGTTAAGTTGTTAACTAGGTTTGGCCTAAGAATCATTTAGTTTATTTATAAATTGTTTATTGAAGTCTTAATCCCACCATTATTGAGAACACCCTAAAAATTTATATAGTAACTCTAAAAACTTTATAAAAATAAAGTAAAAGAAACCTTTGCCACACTTGTTATAGGAAAGAAAAAGAATAACTAAAAAATATGTCTAAAACAATATTAATGTGTTCGTTAAAAAAAACTATTTAGGGGTAAAAAGTATAATTAGGTTAAAGTAAAAGAAAAATAATATACTCCGTAGTAATTAAGCCACATGTGTTGCAAATGAAAAAAGTTACACTAAATGACGAAATAGACTAAAGGACCAAAAACCCACTATTAATCTTCTTATAATTTATATAGAGGTAAATAAGCAATATTGTTGTGCAATGTTGCTTCTACTCTATGCATAAAGAAATTGTACGATGGATTTGTTTATTCAGTGTGCAGCTTTGGTTTTGCAATTAGGTGGGTTTCTGGACACATTTTTTTTAATTTGTTTGGTTTTAAGCTATATTGCCCTCACAATTGTAGAGATCCTCTATTTCTTTCTCTAAGTTCATACCTTTTCTCTATCTCTCTAAGGTATGAGATTAACCTCAAACAAACACACACACAATGTGTGTGTTAATGGAGATTATGAGAGGCAAAAATAGAGTGTGGCGAAGCGATTGGCATGGTGGCCGGCCACCACATAAGGTGGCGAAGCCATGGTGAATCTGTGGCTAAGCCACAACGGGTTTGTGGAACCTTGTATAGTGGTTTTGTGGAAACTATGGCTTGTTTTTTAGTTTTTGTGGGTTTGTTTTGTCTTTAAGGCTTATTGGCATCAATCTGGGATCCTAAGACATGATAGTTTTGTTTTAGCCGGTGTTATGGTGGCAACTACTTGGTATGGCAACTCTGGTTGCAGCCGTAGAGGCACTGAGTCGTGCTTTGTTGAGGAAGTTTGAATCTAAGCCTCCGTTTTTTACGTTTTTTCTTTCTTTTTTCGATTTTAATTTAGTGGTTGTGTTGATGGTGGTGGTTGTGTTGTTTGATGATGGTGGTGGTTTTGGTTTTGACGGTGGTGATGGTTATTGTTGTAATGATGTTGGTGGTTATGGTTTGCCATGGTAAAAGCTTTTCACTCAAAGGGAACTCCCAGACCGAAAACCACTTCCTGGACCATGAATGAAATGCTGAATCTAAACTAAACACCTGGTACACCCCTTTTATCTTTACAAGAATCAAACAAAAGTCCCCTTAACTTACTTTTGTCCTACTTTGACAATAACTTGCTTAATAAATAACCAAACAAAAGGCTTGAAACTGAATGTAAATCAAAACGAAAGTCTAACCTAATATGTACCCCGTCGCAACATGGCAAGTATTTCCACTAGTTTAACCTAATTGGTGTTGTAGTGCTTTTTAGTGATATCCTGTATTTTTGTCATATTTTAACTAACTTATTAGTGAAACTCTTAATTGTTATCTTTAAGTGCTATCATAAATAATGCATATCTATTAGTTATCGAATAATAACATATCTTTAATATTAACATAACTATTTATGTTCAACATTAATATAAACAACGTACGTTGCTACGTGGTTCATTAATGTATCAAGCAAACAATGAAAACCTGGGGCATCACTTAATGTTGTTAAATATTACAATACGTCACAATCACCAACATATTTGATTGCATTTCTAGCATTTTACAATCATTTTTTTAAAAGATTACATAATCTATTCAAATCCTTCATGTCTTTCTGAGCTTCATAACGCACGTATAATGCTAGTTACTCCGCTTGTGCTATTATTCCGCACTTTCTCTCATGTTCTTATGTATCTCATCCACCCTCTTTAGAGTCTCCATATCATCTTCTCCAATGTGCTTCGTAACTTTTAATTGCCCCTTCAACTTTTCTATACATGTTTTGAATCCAACTGTTTCTTGAGCATACTTATTTTCTGGTGAAGTTTTCTTTTTTACCTCTGAAGGGGACATTAACAAATCTGATGACAGAATATCCTCTCACATTTGTTGAAGACGTATGAAAGTGTTTGTTTCTACGTTTAAACACGACATTTTGTAAAAAAAACACCTAAATTATATATTTAGGTACATAACGTTTACATAACGCTATACATATAGACTAAATATAGTATTAATCTGTAAATTGAACACATTTAATGCTTATAGGCTAGGAGAAATGGCAGCGATCGATTGCTTATCTATAGCCATCATGGTTGCCATGCCAACATAACAACATGCAAATGATAGCCATAGAAAACATTGGACAATCACGATATTTACCTATGTATATATTAACCAATAACATGATACCACGTTTATCTACACCACGACTCTAAGGTCATAACAACACACAGAAACCAACAATGACCATATACACCAACAAAACATAATCAACCGTAAAACACCCTAAAAAAGGATGGATACACAAACATAGGCAAAACTACAACAACATCAAACATATCAATGGTTACAAATTAAACAACATAGGCAAAACTACAACAACATCAAACTCATTTGGCTTGCATATGCTCAGCCTCATGGCTACACCCTACGGGTTTGCTAGTTTCAAGCAACATAGCTACCAAGCTAAGAAATCATCATCATCTCCTTACTCATGTCAACCTAAAATAGATCAGCGAAGTATCATAACACATAAATTTACTATATTATAGACAAAGAGTCCAATGTATCAACAGAGTTGTGAACCAAAAGGTAAACCAAATTCATAATCAACAAACAATCCAGCGAAATTATAATTGTGAACCAAAAGGTAAACCAAATTCATAATCAACAAACAATCCAGCGAAATTATAACAACATAACGTGGTAGGTAAAAAAAATAACAGTATCAACCTAAATGTACATAAGCAGACAGGGCTGGTCCTGAGAATTCAGATGCCTTGTTCGAGCCTGGAAAATCGTGCACTTAGATCTTAACGAAATATATAATGTTAACTATTTTTTTAAAACAACAATAAAGTTACAACAATCAACATACCTGATCAGTCAGAGCCGCAGAGCCTTGGCACTTGCGGGTTGATGTACTATGATCCCTATTAACGATTTTAATTTGCTAATTATAAGCTAGACATTTTTACCAATAAATATTTTTATAAGGTTTTCTTTATAAAATTATTATAAATATACATAATAGACAAACATACAAAATGCCACGTGTATTATAAAAAATACATCTTTATATTATTATAAAAAATAATGTATTGAAGAGTAGCGATAATAAAATAATTAAATAGAATAAGAAAATAAAGAAACAAAAGCGAGGTAATAGAAAATTAGTTTTTTTATTAGGTTTTATTAAGAAATGTATTAATCTTTCAAGAGCTTCTCATAATGCATTTGCAATGACGTTAGTTTGTTTTGGTTTTTAATGGGTCAACTCCACAAGTTAATAAGCCCAACCTAATATGTCAATTGTGGCCTCGGCTCGGGACTCGGTCCTCGTAAATGGCTCTCCAACACAAGAATTCATTTGTTCGAGGGGTCTGAGACAAGGTGACCCGTTATCTCTCATTTCTGTTCGTTCTTGCAATGGAAACCTTGACCGGAATCATGAAGAAGGCGTGTGATATTAGGGCCTTTCAAGGTTTAAGCCTGTCATCAAACGGGTCCCCGATTTCTCATTTTCTCTACGCCGACGATGTCATTTTTGTGGGTGAATGGTCCTTTAGTAATTTGGTAAATTTGAAACGCCTACTTAGATGCTTCTATTTAAGTTCGGGCCTGAAAGTAAATCTGAAAAAGAGTAGTCTTTACGTGGTAACTGATGGCGAATATGATGGGTTGCACAAGAGGATCGTTTCCTTTTAAATATTTGGGTCTACAAGTAGGGGGGGCGAACATGAATTTAATCAAGAATTGGGATCCGGTTGTGGAGACATTTAAAAATAGATTATCGCTTTGGAAGGCAAATACCATTTCTTTTGGTGGCCGTATTACCTTGGTTAAGGACCGGGTGGTGGAAGGGTCCGATGGCTTGGAGTTGTCCTTCTCATGGATCAGGTCGCCGGCCTATGCATGTGAGGCAAATTGTCTTTCGGATGCCATTTTTAGTCGTGGATTTGGGAGGGGTGCGGACAAATGGGGCTGGGTCTTGGAGGGTTCGGGCAATTTTTCGGTTAGTAGCATCTGAGAGAAGACGCATCATATGGTTTCCTCAGATCGAATAGTTGGTCTCCCATCAAAGTAAACTTCTTAATCTGGACACTAATTCAAGACAAGCTCTCGACCAACGCGGCACTTTATAAACGAAATGTGATGGTGCAAGATAGTCGGTGCAGAATGTGTGGAGAGGAGGATGAAACCTCTTTACATCTTTTTGCCACATGTCGGATAGCGGAACAAATTTGGGAGTTTGTATCTCGGTGGTGCAAGATACAACCTGTCTTTGCATTGGAATTAAAAGATTTGGCAAATATACCAAGTGCAACAACAGGCTCAAATAGATGGAGGAAAGTGGTTAATTTGGTGACTCAAGCGTCTATTTAGGTCATTTGGAGAAGCCGAAACGAGGGGTTTTCGAAGAAAAACAACCCTACGTTAACAGAATGAAGGAAGAAATTAAGATGTTTGGATATATGTGGCTGAAAAGTCGAGTTAAAAATGCTAGCATTACATGGGTCAACTGGTGTAGTTTTGATTTAAATAGTTTTGGTGTATGATTGATTAAGAACTGATGTATGATTTTGGTGGTTCATCTGGCTAACAGTTGGTTGCCTTCAAAAAAAAGTAAGGAAAGATATAGAGGCTCCATGACCCACCGTCTGATTTTCCATATTAGTTTTCAATCTTCATTGTTCTTAACCCTTATAGGAGGAGTATGTAGCAACGTTCGTTGAATTGCATTGCACCCTTCGGACTATTAATACGTTACCTTCCACCCTCTAGTTTTCTTCCAACTACAGTGATGACCAAAGTACCAAAAAATGCCACCATAAGCTCTTAGTTTGGTATGAAATCCGATCGACCGTAGGTTGGCAGATTTTTTTAAATGTGCCCCTCGGAAAACATGTGCCCTAGCCGGTGATCCTCCCAGCCCACCCCCTGGGCCGCCCATGCATGCAGATTACCTCTCTTAGATGATAACACACTCGTCTTCATCGAGTAAGACCAAAGTTTTGTGGAATACGGAATACAAAGCCACAAACTTTTAATAACCAATGAAAACCAAAACCAAAAGTTTCAAATAAAAAAAATACAATATCAACGTAACTGCTTACATGCAGATTACCTCTCTCAGATAACACTAGTATAAAATCAAACTTAAAGAAAAAACAAAAAAAAAACTTATTAAAGTAAAACATCACACGCATATAACCTCTCTGATGAGATTTTTCTCATCGTTACCATAGCAAAACGGTGTAAACACCGATAACCAATCCCAAATCCCCCCTCCCTCAATAAGGTAGATTCGATAACAAACATCGCCGACTAGTAAAGCCATAAGGGTTAATCGGCGTAACTGTAATAGCAACAATAAACAAAACGACTGTCAAAACGTTTAGGGTTAATTGAAATTTAGCCGGAAATACAACAACAAAGAGTAACACATACTTTAAACCCCAACGGGTTAACCGTAGCCTTAACCAAACAAAAGAGAAAGAAGACACCGTAACAATGGTTGACCGGAGAAGAGGTCAGTCGGGTATCGCCGGAGGAGTGACAGGTGGAGGGGCAAGCCGTAAAAAGTACAAATGAGGGACGGATGGTGGGTTTTATAGGGAAACAAACTTACAACATCATAAAGCAAGGCACACCAACAATAAGCACAAAAAGAAGTGAAGCATAAAGTATAACACAATAATGCATAACGAAGTTATAAATTAATACTATATAAATATAAATTCATATTTTCATTTCAATTTCTATAAATTTTTTAAATAGTACAAGACTCGTGACTAACACGACATCATCTTTATTTATACACAGGACCAACCTGGAGGAGGGGCGAGTGGGTGACCACCCATGACCTGCAATGTTTTTATAAAAAAAAATATACATTTTTAAAATAACTTTTTTTACATCTTTTAAGGTTTTTTTTGCTATAATACATTACAGAGTCCATTTTTTCTAACTCGTCCCGCCCTCGATTTTCAAGCATTCTCTGGGACGGCTTGCGTATACACCAATTGCTTCAATCCAAATAACATTTGATTACCCTTCACACACCTTTCTAACTCTTCGTTTTGGATATTTTGGTTGTCATGTCTCCAAATGCTATATTTATGGGCTCGTAGAATTTTCCATTTTGAGATATTGAAGGAATTATCAAATTGATGCATTGTGCGTTTATAATCAAATAGATAAACACAAGAAACAAAGAATATTGTGTTTTTTCAAAAGTCACATTTTGTTAGAACAAGAATATTTTAAGTAGATATTGTTCCTGATTTTTTAGTTTTACTCTCACAAAGTTGACTGCTAAGATCTTAGGCAGTTATTTCATGAAATAAAACATGAAACTTTTAAAAGATAAGAATATTATTAAATGGTTTGATTTTAAACTTATGCAATCAGAAAACGTGAAACTTTTAAAACATAAGAATATTTTTTAAATGGTTTGATTCTAAACTTATGCAATCAGAATTGTATACGATTATTTATAGATTTTTTGTACACAAAACCATCCCAACTTGCATTTTATATGAGCAGCTACGCATTCTAAATACAGGTTACCTTTTCCGTAAAACTAATACACAACTATTATGGGGTTTATATAAAATCGGAATATATGAGACATATTTGTTTCCCCGCTTGTGGGCATAGAGGGTTAGTGTTTTCACGATGAGTCAGACTGCTAAAGGCTGTTTCGGGCAAAGTGATCAAACACGAGAAAGAGTGTCTTGACAACCAACATGTGTTTATCCCATTTGATTTTGATACTTTTGGTTTCCTAGCGCCAGAGGCTGTGAACCTACTTGGTCGAGTTCAAAGGGTCATGCATAGTAATGTTATGACTTCGAGATCTATGGACGTAGTTTTTAAAAGACTTGGTTTTGCTATTCAGAAAGCGGTAGCAACGCAACTTGTTGCCCGTTTACCATCTATAAATAATTGTTGACAATGCATCCGTTTATTTCTTTAATTTGATGGTGTTTATTGTTGATGAACTTTTCGGCGAGTGGCATCATATGGTCATCTTTATTAAAGTGATGTGACTTCAAGTCCTACACAATGATCAATAGGTAGATTGTAAGGATTGATTTTACAGGTGTGTGTTCGCTGTTAAAAGAATTGTAAACATAATGAGATCGGATGGTCAGAATATTTAAATTGAGAATCACTTAAGTCATTAATTTAGTTTTCTCCGGTTGAATGGATTTGATTTAAGCCTAGAATCGATATAAGAAGAAATATGAAAATCATAATCGAAGGCATAAAAGGCACAGAAAACTGAAGAAAATAAAGAATGCACAATTTAAATATCAAACCATGGCCTCCCCTATTAACAATACCAACTTTCTCCAGCCATTAATTTAGTTTGCTCTAGCCAACAGGTTAGATGATTCAGCAGCACCAAGTTTGATTCCCTCTTGATTTTCAAATCATTATATTAGTATACCATAATAATTAATATTAAATTAGATAACCAAACAATTTGGATATATACTAGTTTCTAAATCAAAATTTTCAATGAGAAACACACTTGCTTATATAATTTTTAAACTTGATATATAACTACTTTTCTTATCTTAGAATAAATGTATTTTAACTACTTTTAAAAATTCTTAAAAAGCGATTGCAACACTTTATGTCTAACTTAGTCAAAAATCAATTTTAATCCATTAGCTAACCATTGCAAAACACCCCAATAAGTTTGGACAATATTTTATTGTTTTATAAAAAGTGATTAAGAAATTTTACTAATAACTAATTACATCAGTGTTGTAGTAATCGTTAGTCAAACGGTGGGGTGGGGACTAGCAATTTATCGGGATTAACTAATTGGAAATAATTCGAATTAATCGGGATTAGTTTTGATTAATCTGCGCATAGTCAGGATTTTTACAACTATCAAGTACATGTAGCATTATCCATATGTGATCACTATCTATGAATCACCGAAATTCTAATCGAAGTACCTCATTCATCAGATTAAGCAGACATTATTCGGATGTGATAATCATTTTCTAGTAGTGGTATGCATTGCCATTATAATAGTTTTAAAGGCTTGAGTTATCATCATAGTTAGTTTTTTTTTAAATTCAAATGATATCACTTTTTTGGGGTATGTTTACTCAAATAGTATATCCAAAGTTATGTTTATATTGAGTATGTATATAAAAGAGTTTTGTAAAGGTTATTAAGGAAATATGAGGGATGTAAAAACATGTGTAAAAAGTTAAAGGAAGAAGAATCATCTTTTAATATTTGATTGAATTATTTTCATTAACTTTTCTCTTATTTCATTTTTACAGTCATCGTTGTCACGTTTAAACCTAAACTAAACTTTTTTTTTCTGTTCCTAAACTTCTATTTAGAGATCTCTCCATATCTTTAAGTGAAGAGACACGAGAACCTTATAAAGACTAATCAACAATAAGATTTATGATATGGAAATTGCCGCATCACTCATCCATTCCTTTAAGATAACCAAAAAGAGAGCAATCTTAAAAGAGTTAGAACTTGAGGATGAAGTATAACTTAGTGTCAGAATTTTGGGTGTAGCAAAAGGATATCTCTCTACCTCTCAATTTATATATGGGATAGATCTCTTTAACAAAGACCTCTCTCATCCATCAATCTCTTTGAAATGACAAGGAGTGAGGTACAATTAACTTGACATGAAAAAACTTACATTCTTACAGCATCCACATTGATATCCCTATAAAGATATATACGTATCCATTAAAAAACAACTACTATATTCATATATTTCCACTAAAAATAAAAACTTTTTCTCTCTCCTTTTCAATTAAATAATATTTTTTATACCTTTATCATTACCTTTTCTCTCTCTTTCACTCACAACCATTTCTAAAAATATTAAAAAATTTATAAGTTTTCTCTCTCCATATTTTTTTCCCATATATTTACAGATGAACAGTAACTTTCTAATATATATTTTCTGTCTCCTCTATTCACAACCTACCAATCATTCCTTATAATATAACTAAACCCTTTCACATATTTTAAGGTCTTCATTGTGAATGCTCTTATATATATATATATATATATATATATGATAGTCTTAGGCAATGTTTACAAAATTGAACCGGATCGGATACTTAAACTGGCCGGTTGGACTGGAAACCTGACATAAAACTAGCTCGGTTAAGTCTCTTTGACCCTCTTTGTTTGAACTGGCTGAAGGTTTAAATTTTATAAACATTATAACTTTATGAAAGTTATGCATTAGAAAAAAGTTAATCAAAGTAATGTAAAGTAACGGAGGCATGCATACAACTTTGGCTTGGTTTTTTTTGTGTATATAGACTATAGAAGTATTTCGTAAAGAAAGATTACGAAAATTGTTATTTACACCATCGATTTGATAACTAAATTAGAACTTTTTTAAAAGTAAAAATGATTTTTGATGATGAGCAAATCAGATCCCATTGATTAAAAAACATGTAGGGAGATGCATGACCACCCTTCACACATTGTAAGACCCCACAAACAACCCTTGATTCCTTCTCCTCTCATCCCACACAAAACTTTCATTTTTTGCCTTTGTTCTTTGCAAGAAGTTACCATCTCTCTCTCCCTCCCTCCCTCCCTCTCTCTCTCTATCTCTCTCTCTCTCCTTTTACTTTCCGCTCTCTCTCTCCAAATTCCAACTTTATTCTCTAGACCTCACCCCTTAAAAGAAGATGATCCCCCTCTTGATCCTCCTTGTGTTCACAAACAACACTTCTCTCTCTCTCTCTCTCTCTCTCTACAATTGAGTGTTTCAAACCCTAGAAAAAGAAAGAAAATATTAGGGCATAAGCCTCTAGCTAGCTTTCTTATCTTGATGATCTTTGTTCCAGCATATACACAAACTATTCAATCTATCTCTTTAACTAGGGTTTTCTGATGCTACTACTGTTCTTCATCCACACTTAAAGATTCGGGTTCGATACACAAACATGTTGACATCAGCTTCAGAACTCAGTCTTGAATGCAAACCACATAGCTACTCCAATATCCTCTTGAAAACAATGGGTGATCAACAAGTTAGTAGCAACGGAAATGATCAAACCGAAAAGCTCGAAGAGTTCCTATCGCATCTTGAAGAAGAAAGACTCAAGATTGATGCTTTCAAACGTGAACTTCCACTTTGCATGCAACTCCTCACCAATGGTATAATCTTTGTCTTCATTTCATGCTTATAAATGCACCATATATATCTTCATGCATAATTGCATATTAAACATATATGTATATATAGTTTATGTATATGTTTCAAGGCTCGGGCCTGTTTATTAAACGAGTTGTGATTTAAACTCGAGTTTCAACTCATTTAATCTTAATTAGATTAGCGTTTCCAACCGAGTCGGTCTTGTTTAAAAACAATGAATTTTAGGTTATCTTGAAAAAAAATGAACCTAAAAGTTAAGTTTAAGTGTGGTTTTCAGGCTCGAGCCCGTTTATTTAATAAGCTACAAATTAAATTTGAGTTTAAGCTCGTTTAATTTTGATTCGATTCAAGTTTCCATGAGTCAATCTTGTATAAAAATTCATAAATTTTAGATTATCTTGAATTAAGCTTATAACAAGGGATTAATTAATTAATTTTTGTCTTTTGCTTTATGTATGTGTATGTAACTTTAGTTCATATGCATATAGGCTTTCATATTTTAAGATCATTTAAAAGTAACACATGATTCAAGATTCACGCTTAATTCCACTTTCAAATTCAAAACTTCATGATTCTATGATTTTTAATTTTTGCATACAAAAAGTATATGAATTTATTTTTTTTTCCCTATTTTAACTCATCCTTTAACCTCTTTGAAGCCATGGAGTCATCAAGGCAACAATTACAAACATACCGGGCGAACCAAAGTTCGCCAGTACTTGAAGAATTCATACCTATGAAGAATTCTAATGGTTCAGGGCCTGAAAAGGCCTCGAATTCAAGCGTTGACAACAAGGCGAATTGGATGACATCCGTGCAGTTGTGGAGCCAAGCGGGCAATACCATCGGCACCACTATCACCACCAACACCGCCACGAATGATCACGCAAAAATCACACAAAATAATGCAACATTTACAACACCAAATGAAACCGATATTAACTTCAACACTGAACAAAGAAATGGTGGAGCTTTTCTCCCATTTTCTAAGGAGAGAAACTCATCGTGCTCGACTCCGGCGGCAGTGTTGCCGGAGTTAGCACTTTCCTCCGGTGAAAAAGATGTTGATCATGAAGAAAACAAGAGTTGTGTGAGGGAGAATAGTTCCATTAAAGGTGGTGGTGGTGTAGTTAATGATCAAACCACCGTGAACACCACCACCACCGCCTCCGGAACCGCCACGAGCTCTCAAACACATCGAAAGACAAGGCGGTGCTGGTCGCCGGATCTCCACCGGAATTTTGTCAATGCTCTTCAGATGTTAGGTGGTTCTCAAGGTATATATGTTTCTTTAATTTTTTTACTAGAATAGTATTCATTTTGCTATTAAAAAAATAATATATAATATTCTTTTTATCCCTTCAAATTTTATGATAATAGTTTCATAATTTTATCATGATTACAAAAATCATTGTGTGACATTTTTTACAACAATATCTCAGTTGCAACTCCTAAACAAATCAGAGAGCTCATGAAAGTTGACGGTTTGACCAATGATGAAGTCAAAAGCCATTTACAGGTTTAATTCTCTCTCCCCTTTGCCAAAATACATGATTGAAGTGTTTGTACTCTTGCCGAATCCAGAAATTATTTTTAAGAGCTATGAATAAAGAGTTTAACTAAACTTTTAAAAGGTTCGGACGAGATTTTGCCACATAAAAAAATATATATTTAAGTGGTGCGCCCGTCCACCCAAGCCCCTTACTAGATCCGCTGTATATTAGGCGTTCAAACTCAGTTAGAAACCGTTTCGACATAGCTAAATTGGCTAGTGTGGGGTTGGAAGGAAACCAAACAAGATTTTCCAGTTCGATTTACGATTTACAGCTTTGAACCATCCGAATATATTAAAATAACAACAACAACAAAAATAATAATAATAAATTAGTTTTTTTTTCTCGTATAAGAATCAACATTTATATTAGGTATAAATACTTTAAATTATTATATTATAGTTAATTACTATTTTCGTACCTGTACTTTGTCAAGAATCACTATTTCAGTCCATTACTTTAAAAATTGCGATTTCAGTCCCTATAGTTTCACTTTCGTAACCATTTCAGTCCCTGTGGTTTCACTTTTGTAACCACTTCAATCCATTTATTTTGTAAGTACATGGACTGAAATGGTTACGAGGTGGACTAAAATGGTTACGAAAGTGAAACCACAGGGACTGAAATCGTAATTTTTAAACTAATGGACTGAAATAGTGATTTTTGATAAACCACAGGGACGAAAACAGTAATTAACTCTATATATTATTATTAATTAATTTAAACTCTTTAATACTTTAAAGATAAATTCTTATTTTTTGTTTTTTTAAACCTAAACATTTGAGTGAGACCGGAGCTAGAACACCTTGTTCTACATGCATAAAGTGTTTGTACGTACATATTCTCATGATCTAGATCTTCTTGTTGTACAAAACAAACATTGATCATGCTATGTTGTACGTACGAAGTACAAAAACAGAAGATTCTTTAGTTTTTTTTTATTAAATTTTAAAAACTAATTTATGTTATTTTCTACAGAAATATAGACTTCATACAAGAAGACCAAGTCCAACCCCACATGCCGTGGGACCGCCACACCGCAGCTGGTGGTTCTCGGCGGCATATGGGTCCCACCCGAATACGCCGCCACCGCCACTGGAGCACAAACCCTTTACACCACCCACACCAACCCACATTATGCCACTCATCAAGAATTCTACTCTAGCGCCGTCCTGCCACCGCTGCACCACCACCACCCCACCACCGCCGGCAACCACCACCACCATAATATTCACATGTACAAACCCTCCTCCCAAACCACACAAAGCTTGCAAGAGTCCGGAAGCAGAGGCGGCAGCGGCACGCCACGGCTGGCGGTAACCGGTCGGAGAGTATCGAAGACGGGAAGTCGGAGAGTGGCGGCAGCTGGAAGGCGGAGAGTGGTGGCGACACAAAGGCATTGATGTTAAGGGAAGAATGTGAAGAAAGTAATGGAAGTGAAATAACCCTAAAGTTCTAGAGTTTATGTATTAAGTATTAATTAATTAGGTAATTTATTATAATTTAGTATGATGATATGATTAGTTTATTAATTAAAATTAAGTGTATGTTGCTATGAAATTTGTTATTGAGATTTTACATATAGAGTGAGGGGTAAAAAGGGTATAATGAGAAGTGGCAGTTTGTTTGGTTTGGTTTTCTTTTAATCAACATTTGTATCCTTTTTTGGAATTTTCTAATGATTAAAGTATAAATATTGAACCCTATTTTTGGCTTTTTTGGTTTTTTATTGGATTTATAGACTTTTTGTACGTTGATATGAAATTAGTTATTGAGATTTTACACATATAGATTTGAGGGGTAAAAAGGGTATAATGAGAAGTGGCAGTTTGTTTGGCTTGGTTGGTTTTCTATTCATCAACCCTTTTTTAGAATTTTTCTAATGATTAAAGTATAAATATTGGACCCTATTTTTGGCTTTCTTGGCTTTAATTGGGTTTATAGACTTTTTGTATGTTGCTATGAAATTATTTATTGAGATTTTACATATAGAGTGAGGGGTTAAAAGGGTATAATGAGAAATGGCAGTTTGTTTGGTTGGTTTCCTTTTAATCAACATTTGTATGCTTTTTTAGATTTTTTTCTAATGATTAAAGTATAAATATCGGACCCTATTTTTGGCTTTCTTGGCTTTTGATTGCGTTTATAGACTTTTTATTTTTTGACGAATTTCGCCCTTTATATTTGATATATTGTTAACTAGTTTAATATCTCGTGTGTTACACGGAGATATAAAGAAAAATTTTTTTATAAATCTATTAATTTAATAAATTACATATAGATGTGGATTTTACTATACTCACAATTGGTTCCCTGTTATGATTATTAATATACATTAATACCCCACCCTTTAACACAAAGTGACTTCTCATTAACAAAAAAAATCACAGGTTGTTTTATATAATATATTTTACTTTATTTAATATATAGTATAATTCATTTTATAATAATACATAATGATGTATCAAATATGGAAAAGGTTAAATTACAACATACAAGTTTTTTTGTTCTTTATTTCTGTTGTATATGAGATTTGAAGTCTTGAACCTAAGACCTTCAAATCTAAGTGTACCTAAATGCTTTTACCTCTGCCCATTGATCACCAACATTATTGATAATTACAATATATAAGTAATAAACATATAAGCAATCTATAAATCTCTAAATATTTCTTTGTACCCCACATTTGTCGTCTTATTTATAAGATTTTTCATCTTCGTATTGTATCTTCTTTTTATTCTTTATAGTGTCAGTGCTCATGAGAAAAAAAATTGATTCTTTTAAGCGCAGATCAACCTTTAATAGTGATTATGTTTGACTTTTATTAAGAATCATTGACTAAACATCAAGTTGTTGTTTATTTATATGCAAACATTTTAAATAGAAATGAGTTGTAGTTATCATTCAAGATTTCATTAAAAAATAATAATAATAATATACAAAAGGTAATAATTATTATTTTAATTTATTTAAACAAAAAAAAAGACAATTTAAACTATTACCATTCTTGAACATAATTGAAAATTTTAATTATTTTATAGCTTGAATGCGTTAAATATGTATTATAATATTTAAAAGTCAGTTATAATTTAAGTTACAATTACAGATTATATTTTAAAAGGTCATTGTATTTTATTAAGTGTTTTAAGAATGACGACTTCACAAAGGAAAGAAATATGACAGTTATAACGAAATTGCATTTACAATTTAGTTACAAAAGTACTTTATGAGAAAGGATCAAATACAAAGGACTCTTATTGTAAGAATGGTAAGAAGGATTCTGGTCCATTGATTTTAGATTTGGAGGGTTTAGATTAATCTCAAGTAAAAAAAAAGAATGAAAGGGCATAAATGAAATCTCATATTTATAGACTTTCTTTCTCCACATGCAAGGAACATGCCAATTCCCCCATCGATTTAAAACGTCCATAACTTTTTCAACGACATTTTCTTTAAAAAACTTCACCATAATAACGAGCGTTTTTTTATCTTTAATATGAGCACCATATTGTCATATAAAAATAAAATAAAATTTTTCATTTTTATTGGGTTTTTTTTTTTTTTGCATTGTGTTAAAGGTTCACGTCATTGTGTCTTTTAACTGGGTCTTAGGGTGGGGTGGGGGTGTTAGGTTTTTTGGGGGGGGGTGGGGGTGGGGTGGGGTGGGGGTGATGTTAGGTTTTTGGGGGTGAGTGGGGGAGGGTTAGGGTTTTTTTTTAGGTTTTTGGGGGGTTTTTTGGTGAGATATAGTTTTTTTTTTTTTTTTTGCGGGGGAGGGGGGTTTAGGTTTTTGGGTTGGGGTGGGGGTGGGAGTGGGAGGTTTAGGTTTTCGGGTTTTTGCATGTGTATGTTTTATAAGACCCTATAACACAATATATGACACAATGAAGATGATGTTATATCTGGGTTTTCTATAAATTGTGTTATTTGTTCAGGTCATTGTGTTTAATTTTTTATTCATTGAGTTTTAGTTTCTTGTTAATTGTGCTTTAGTTTGTTGTGTATTGTGTTTTTAGTTTGTTTTCCATTGTGTTTAATTTGTTATCAATTGTGTTTTAGTTTCTTGTTAATTGTGTTTTAGTTTGTTGTGTATTGTGTTTTTAGTTTGTTTTCCATTGTGTCTTCATATGCTCTTTATTGTGTTTTTTATCTGTTATCAATTGTGTCTTTTATCTGTTGTCATCAATTGTGATTTTATTTAGTTTGATACTTATTGTGTTATACATTATGGTCATTGTGTTATACGTCAAGGTCATGGTCATTGTGTTTTAATCTGTTGTCCATTGTGTCTTTATCTGTTGTCATTAATTGTGTTTTTACTCTACTTTGCATTGTGCTTTACGTCATGTCCATTATGTCATACACAACTGGGTTTTTGAAATTTTTTTGAAAATATAACAATATGGTACTCATATTAAAGATAAAAAAACGCTTGATTTTATGGTATAATTTTTTTTAAACAAATGATGTATAAAAAAGTTACGGACGTTTAAAAATTGGGGGGGGGGGAGAATAGCATGTGACTTGCATGTGTATATTCTCTCTTCTCTTGTAGACAAAATTGCTATTCCCACTTGAATCCTCATAGGATACTTGTCACTCTCTGGTGGCTTTTTACACTTTTTATAATTAGAAGTCTTTGTAGAATAACTTAACCCAGAACTTTATATAAAAGAGAACACAATCTCGAAACTAAAGTAAAAAATCTCATAAACATAAAAAATGATTTGATTAACCTTAAAAATGAATGTAACTAAAATTTCAATGATACATCAAAATAATCAAAAACATTTTTAATTATTTAATATAAAAAACACATATGCAATCGTTAATTGATTAAGATTTCTTATAGAAAGTTTGATAAAAATAAATTTATATAATCTTGAATAAACTATTCGCACACACACACACACACACAAATATATATATATATTGAATAGAAAGAATATTATTATATGTCAATAAATCAAATGATACAAATGAACCTTAGAAATAGCATCGAAGTTTTCATTGGAAATGTTAAAGTAATTAAATATTGAAAAATTTAACGGATCAACAAATACCTAGTTAAAAATTGGTGTAAAATAACTAATCATATGCAGGCTTCTGCAAATAATTTTTGATGAAGAAAATACTATTATAAAATATAACAAAGGAAAGTGAATATACTTAAAAAGGATGACAAATCAATAATATTTTCTGCAAGTAATTTCTTTAAAAGGAAATAGTTTCCACAAAACAGAAAGTCTGATTTCTTTAAAATTTGTGACAAAAATATGTGAAACAAAAACCTTGTATTTTCCCTCCTAAAACCAAATAATAATGATTATAACAATGTCACGTGGCAATTAACAGCTTAAGTGATTGATATGTGACCTAAGATGGTTTTGATTTATTATCATTTATAGTGGGTAAATATTTAAGAGGATTAACTTATTTTCACAATTGAAAAGTAAGCATCATTAGTTTCTCTTTTTTTCTTTTTTTCAAAGTTGCATATTTATGAATGTTTTTTACTTTCTCAAATATGAAGTTGCATACTATAACTAGGGACGGACCTAGGTGCGACAATGGGCAAATGGGTCGACCGCACCACATGAAATTGTATATTTCTTACTATATATGTTATATAATCTTAAGTGACCCTAAAATATGTTGACAGCAACCCCTATGAAATTTTGAAACCGACCCCAAAAGAACTATCTGAAGTTGGTTTGCAAATCAATGGAGAAAAAAATGAAGTCAATATTATCTAAAATGTTGTTTATAGATGCTGAATTTGAGTTTGCCTTTAGGTCATGTGCAGGTGGATAACCATTAAGCTTGTAACATCTTTCTTTGGTATGTCTAAGGCATAAAGATCATCTTGATCCAAAAAGGCACACACATTGCCTTTTGGTTGCGAAAAGACCAAGCTGCCATTTTATAGATCAATGTACAAAATATGAAATTTGGATTAACAAAGGATTACAAATGATTTCTTTTATGTATAATCAAGTAAGCATAACAATAAGAAACATCGAAAAATGATTAATTTGAACAAAATCCATCATATTTTACTTTGACTTAAGTCAAACTGTCAAGACTATAGAATATATGCAATATCGACATTTGAATCAAAGATGAATCGAGAAAAAAAGACTCTGAAATTAATCATGATACGATGATAATACTCAGTTTCTTATTTGTAATTTGTTTTTGTACGCTTTTTGGGTACTATTTACCTTCGTGCTAATGTTGACTCTCGTGTATTCTCATATATGTCTCTAATGTGTTTATGTTTATTGTTATTTCTTAGTTAATATGTTTGTTTGTTTTCTTTGTGTGCGACTTGATTATTTGAATGTGTTTGGTGATTGTTTAATTAGTTCAATAACATTTGCGATTTGTAGGAGTTCAATAGACTTTATTTTTGGGTAATGTTCTTGATTGATTGATTTGAATCAATGGTGATTATGAATTGAATCACCAAGAATCACAACAGTGAATTATTGATAGAAACATCAGGTTCTTCTTTCTTATTATTAAGAAAGTCCTCGAGAGGGCTTAGTTGATCCATGATTTAGGTTTCATCTTTCGTTTCCTTTTCGTTTGTCTATTGTAACAAACGATTCCCCTTTTATGTGGAAAAGGCTCGTATAAATAATTATGATTTTACGTACTAAAAAGAGTCGACCTGATCCAAATCATAATCTAAGCACTCGATACCCAATTGAATACAACTAACTCCTATATAGCTAACCAACAAACACCTGACCCCCCCCCCCCCCTAATTATGGAACAATTACATCTAGCCCCCTTTACTTATACTGACCCGTAACATTGGTTCAACAATATTAACACCTCCATCTTCAACTACTTGTCTTTTTTCTTGATTTTCTTTTGTACACCAACCATACACTATCTTCACTTTTATCAGGATCAAGTCATCAACTGTAACATTCACTGGACTTTTAAGAGATTTTATGATGTCTCTTTAGTGCTATGACTCTTAATTGGAATTGATTCATCTCTAACAACTTGTAAAGCCACTAGTTTAGTTGCTTCTTCTAGTTGCGGAATGTCATATTGTCTCGTCACTAGTCTGAACATAAACTCTCTCATTAGAGGTTCATTTACGACGAAATCAAACACATTGTATTTAGCAACATCATCTTATTCATCAACATCTTTAGTACTTATCAACCCACCAAAAATCTCACTACAAGTACCAACAAGTTCTGATTCAGGCTCTATCATCAACACGATCGATTATAATTTTCTCATGCATTTTGGAGACTTCATCTTAAAACTCGTCATTTGCTTCCTTTACATCTTTAGCGAATTGTTCTAGTTCTTAAATCATCTTCATTAGAAGAATTTGGTTAAAGAGTTATCATGATCCAATCATCATGTGAAACAGCAATGATTGGATCAACTACCAACATTTCTGGGACTAACATTGTGTTCCCGAGTTCATTTAAGGAGAGAAGAAAAAAGAAAGTATAGAGAAGAAAGAAAGGATGAGAAAAGAAAAAGGAAGGATGAGAAAAGAAAAGGAAAGGGTATCTTTCCTTCCCTTTCCTTTATTTTCCTTCTTTAAGTGAAACTCGGGAACACGACATTTTCTTATTTTTCTTTCTTTTCTTCCCTTAAATGAAACTCAGGAACACAAACATATTTGTATTTCCTTTCAGTTCCTTTCTTTTCCCTCTTTAAGTGAACTCGGGAACAAAGTGTAAAAGTGGTCTGATTAAGAAAATTTAACTATGACATCACTAATTCCAAGTCTGCATTTCCTAAGGACTAAAAAATCCACTTCTTCATTCTCATGGATATCCTCATAAGCTTTAAATTAAAGAGGGTTGAAACTGTAAATTTCTATGAGAACTGTAAACTAAAAGTATAAAATAAGTTCTTCTAAAGGCTCTGGTCAGTAGAGGGTTGACGCTACAAGGGGTGTCATACTGTCATGTGCACTATGCAGGAGCGCGGAGGAGACGTCGGATTATCTTCTTGTTCTGTGCAAATATATGATATGGCAACAAATTTTCTCACGGTTGAAAGTTCCTCTTGGCATTAGATACCAAATAGTGGAGGAAGTTTTGCAGAGTATTAACGGTTTCAGTATAGCGGGAAACAGGAAGAGAGTGATACATATGGTGTGCTTGGTAGCATTATGGAAACTCTGGAACTTGAGGAATGCTAAAGTCTTTGGAGGAAAAAGTGGATCTACTTACAAGTTTGTACAACTTTTATGTTTTCTTTACATCCATGCAAATTAGATTTAAATAATCTCAACTTTTTCAATTTGGTCGATAATAATTCCAACTCATATTTGCCAATAATGATTCGAATTGGTCCATTTTTGGCCAATAATAGTCGGTCGTTAGAATAGCTTAACGGAGTTAAGTTTTGTTCCGAATTACAAACCGATGTTTTAGGGATTTTGATCAGAACGAGGATACGAGTTGATTTATGTAAAACTTACCTCGAAACGGTGCTTCAAACGGCTTGATTTTTGTTAATTGGAAGTTTAAACACCCGAATTGAAGCATTGTGTTCGTCGTTTGGGGTAGTATTTCGAGGTAAATTTTACATCAATCACCTCGTATCTTCGTTCTAATCAAAAGCCTTAAAGCATTGGTTTGTAATTCAGAAAAAACTTTAACTCCGTTAAGCTATTTTTAACGAACGACTATTATTTGCCAAAAGTGGACCAGTTCAAATCATTATCGGCAAATAACTGAGTTGGAATTATTATCGGCCAAATTAAGAAAGTAAGGATTCTTTAAATCCAATTTGTCTTGTATGTATTGTATAATATAGCATATAGCTATGTTGGGTTTTCAGTTGGTTTAATGAAAGCTTCCGTTGCCATTAAAAAAAAAGAAAAAATCCTAGTCATAACATAAATCGAAAGCCACAACCCTGCATGCAACCATGTCTCTAAAACTTTCATCACTTTCTCTAAGTAAGCAACCATACATCAACAACAACCCACATAACCAACTCACACACACCATGTTAAAAACGTCATATTCATTATGTGACTGATGAAATTCAACCAAAATTAAAAAATTTATACGGATTCAAGAACGACATGAACCTAAAAATGTGTATACCACTATACCGTATGATCCAAACACAAATTATGTATTCACGGGTTAACTTGCTCACAACCTATTTAATCCAAAAATTTTACACATTATCACATATTTGTTATAACAATACAAATTACGCCCACAAAACACGACTAGTAATTACGTTTAAACTTACATGCCCTCACGTTTCACTTTTAACCTTCAAGTTTTGATGTTAAATTAACCAACCAGGCTGACCCAAAACCGAACTTTTAAGCTAACGTGTTTCACGGGTGTGACCCAAAACTGACCCGACGCTGTTTAGATTGAACTGAAACCCGCAAACACAGTGTTTAAATGCATGTCTTGTTTTCTTTCCTGTGACAAATAAATTATAAGAAAAAGAACCCAACCCCCAACATAAAAGTACTTTGGTTTGTTATTAGACTAAATTTAAACAAGATATTGTAACAAGGATTACTAACTTCAATATCTATTTGTTAGCAGATATCTACAGCAAAACAAGAGTTTGCTTTCATAGTGTTTAGAATGACGATAATAACCCTAGTTGAATCGAAAGTTACCCGTCGTCTGGGTCAAGTCCATTGTGATTCTCTAGTTCTTTCAGCATTGACCCTACAAGAGACTGCAAGTAGAATGGTTATAGTACTTGGGTTATAATAATAACTAAAAAAATATTATTTTTTTTATTTTGACTATAGAGAAGTAAATTTTAATTCATATTAGTGCCAATTAGAGGTGGCAAGAGATAGTCAGGTAACGAACAACAAAATCGTTCGGGTTGTAAAAGGTATTTTTTTGTTACGGGCAGAGTCGGGTAGTATGGACTGGGGGTATCAATCGTGTCGGGTTGGTGGGTTAGTGGGCTGACGGGTTATTAAAATCAAGATAAATTCTTTTAGATGAAAACCATTTTAGATCATTGTAAACATTTGATAAAAGCTTGTACACTTTTATATGTACCTTTTTAGCTAACTTTTTGTAATCTCGGCCGATCAAGATAAAACACAACTAAATCAACTCATAAGTCGGGTGAACAGTGAAAATCTTTTCACTTTTTGTAGTTTTTATAATTAATTTATTGGGTTTCGTAACAAAAACTATATAATTTTAATAACAAAATAACTTTTTCACAAAACTATTAAACAACTTGAAGTACATAATAAATAATCAAATACTCGTTAGGAAAGACCAACCTGGAGTTCCTCTTCATAGATTTTAAGTTTCTCACCAGAATCTTTCACATTAAAAAAACACTTATAAAGCTGCACAAATAATGTGGACATATCATGAATACAAGAAACGGCTGCATACAATTATATAAAAGATATAATAGAAAAAATAATGAAAAGCACCTTAGTCAGTTGTTTCTTGCGATTTGAAGTAAGTTTCCTCGCAGATGCCAGTTCATCCTCTAGTTTCTGCAACCACCAATAGATGGTTAGGACCATGAAAGGGGAAAGGGTGTGTTGTGTAAAGAGTAATAAAAGGGTAATTTTGTAATACCAAAATAAATTTTGTGCAGCTTTGGCACTGTGTTTACATACATTTTATGTTATTGTAATTAAAAAAAATTACAAAAATAAGTTATTAAGGTGTTTCATAGATTGTATCCAATAAAAATACACTTTTAAGTGACATTCGACGCGTTCCCTTTTTGTTGGTTTTCTTTGAGTAAAGTACACAGATGGTCCGTATGGTTTACCAAGATTTTGGATTTGGTCCCTAGCTTTCCAAAAGTACACGGATGGTCCCTGTGGTTTGCACTTTGTAACGCATTTAGTCCCTAGCCAACAAATCTAAAGGTTTCACCAGGTCCAAGTTAAGGACTAAATGTGTAACAAAGTGCAAACGCCGAGGACCAACCATGTACTTTTGGAAAAAGTTGGGGACTATATGCGTTACAAAATGTAAACCACAGGGACCAACCGTGTACTTTTGAAAAGCTAGGGACCAAATCCAAAATTTGGGTACCCTTAATGTATTTGACATGTTACAAATAATCAAAAACAAGAGATTGTGATTCAAGTCTAGGAAGAGACCATAGAAGGTTAGAATCATTATGGTAATTTTGTATGACAAGTAAAGGGTCAAAAAGGGTAATTTTGTACGGGTTGGTTTGAACCAAAACCCTTTTTGACTAGTTTTTATGGGTTTTATAAACAACTTGTGTTAAATATTGTTACAAAAAATACTTACTTACAATAACTCAATTTTTAGGAAGGCGTTTAGTAGGTTGTATGCAATAAAAAAAAACTTACTTTGCAACTTTCAACCCATTTATTTTTTAGCTAACTTTTTGAATCTTACCTATATGACTCAATCATTTAATAAATCCGATTTTTATTTAATTTTTCTAGTTTTTTTTTAACCTGAGACTTCTCTTGCAGCTTAGATACATGATCACCTCTCTCTTCTGCAAGCTCTTCCATGCGAATAACCTGGGATATGTAAGTTTATAAATAAGAGATCGTGCACACAAAAATAAGCCTAACCCTAGGGGTATCTGCAAAATCTAACACTATATTATTAAACTTTAGAGTAGAGTACACCGATGGTCCCTGTGGTTAACCAAATTTTAGATTTGGTCCCTAGCTTTTCAAAAGTACGCATATGGTCCCTACGGTTTGCACTCTGTAACGGATTTAGTCCCCAGCTAACAAATCTAAGGTTTAACAGGTCCAAGTTAGAAACCAAATGCATTATGAAGTGCAAACCACAAGGACCATCCATGTACTTTTGGCAAAAGTTGGGGACTAAGTGTGTTACAAAGTACAAACCATAGGGACCATGCGTGTACTTCACTTTAAAAGTGATGTCACATACACACACACACACACACACATATATATATATATAGTTAGAGGATCCTGTAAAAAAGGCCAAAAGTGTGAGAAGGGTAAGAAAGAATCTAAACCATTAGATCTTTAATCTAATGGTTGAGATCTTGATAGCAATCTTGTAAATAGTATAACAATGAAAATAATTAATTTTCTAGATTAAGGGTATACAGGTAAAATTAACATTTTTAATTTTAGAAAGTAACATGCAATCCACATGCAAGTTCCCCTTTTATTTTTTAAACGCCAATAACTTTTTACACGTAACTCGTTTTTTTTTTTAAATTACACCATAATAACGAGTGTTTTCTAATCTTTAATATGAGTACCATATTACTATACTTATATACAGAAAAAAAATTACGTTCAATCGAATATTTCAGTTAATGGTTTTTTGTTTCAGTTCATGGTGTTATATAATTATTGAACGGTGTTATATTCTTATTGAATGGTGTTATATATGTGTTGAATGGTGTTATATATAATTATTGAATGGTGTTATATATGCGCTGAATGGTTGTTGCAGTGTTATTCGTAGTGTTTTTATAGAGATCTTTAAAATGGTGTTATATACTTATTGAATTGTGTTATATACTTATTGAAGGGTGTTGTATAATTATTGAATGGTGTTATATACGTGCTGAATTGTGTTTGCAGTGTATTCCTATAAATTAGGGTGGCGGTTTATGGAAGGTTTTGAATTAATTAAATCAATGATAAAATTACTTGATTACCCTTTTCAATTAATTTAGATCTAATGGCTTAGATTCTTTCTTACCTTTCTCACACTTTTGGTCTTTTTTACAATAACCTTACCCTATATATATATATATATATATGTCACCACAGTGTTTTCAAACGCTTAGAACCACCAAATTTCTTTGTTAAAAAATAGATCGTTATGCGAATGATATAGCCTTTGTAATCTTATTTAACACATTAACTTATGATGTAAAAAAGAACGAAAAAGTGTGATGGACTGGCCTGAGCCAGCCTGTTTGGAGCCGTATTAAAAGATATGGTTAGGTTAACCCACCAACACTTTTTTCTCCATCTTTTAAATTTTCTACAGAGAAAAGTGCCTGGATAGTCCCTGTGGTTTGCTCCGATTTCACCTTTAGTCCTTACATTTTCAAAATTACAGATATAGTCCTCAACTTTGGCAAATTCGTTCTCGGATAGTCCCTGAAACGGATGGAGGTTAGTTTTTGATGTTAAGTGGATGTGAAATGACTAAAATGCCCTTGTCATAAAAAGTAACCATTAAATCATTTAAAGATTTATGTGGGACCCACCACTTCATCTTCCCCACCCCACCACTTCATCTTCCCCAACCTTCACCATAACCACCACTACTGTCTTCACCTTTCACTACCACCACCATCCCCCTTTCACCACCATTCAAATAGTAGCTTCTCAAATGCCCAAGAGAATGGTAGGTGAAATATCAAAACTCAAAAGAATAATAAGAGTTACAGAAACAGGCGATGGGTGAAGAAAGATGAAAGTGACATGGAAGAAGAAGAACAATAAGTGACCAATCGCTGCCATCTTTGACCTCCCATTCGATCAGGAAGATGAAGATGAACATACCACTGACGAAGGGCGATGCAAAGCAACATAAACAGAATCCATGTCTCATGATGACGACACAATTCAACTTGCCCAATCTTTTCAAGCACAAGGGAACAAGCGTATCGATGTACCTAGTCTTTCACCTTTTCAGTTACATAGATAGTATCCAAGGTTACGAGAATTGTGCAATAAACAGCCTACCCTCTGGAGAATTTGGGTGTTTTAGACCTAAGATTCAACTAGGGTACTTAAACTAAGGATTTGTGCTTTTCAGTAAGGAAACAAAAAGTCTTGACTTTTCTAATCTCTAATAATTTGTAGACAAGTGACATGATTTGCTTCATCATAAAAAGAGAAATATTGTTCAACATTTGCCGATCGTCAATATAATACTTTTAGGACAACTGACATGATTTGCTTCATCATAAGATTTGCTTCATCATAAAAAGAGATAGACCTTTATGATATGTTGCCTGAAGAGTGCAGTGAAGTGGGGGTGGGTAGATGGTGGTGGTGGTGAAAGGTGGAGATGGTAGTGGGTGGTTTAGAGTGAGGAAGAAGAAGTGAGTTGGGTGTGGAAGATGAAGTGATGGGTCCCATATGAATCTTTAAATGATTTAATGGTTATTTTTTATGACAAGGGCATTTTAGTCATTTCACACCCACTTAACACCAAAAACTAACTTCCATCCCTTCAGGGACTATCCGAGAACATATTTGCCAAAGTTGGGGACTATAGCTGTAATTTTGAAAATGTATGGACTAAAGGTGAAACCGGAGCAAACCACAGGGACTATCCGGGCACTTTTCTCTTTTCTATATATAAATGAAATGTGAAGTATGACTTAAAAAATATATTTATTAATACAATAATGATCTCTTTGATAAAATGCTTTAGCAGGTTTTATATATAGCATCTTTCAACCATTTGACCCATTCCCCTATCAGCTAAACTTTGTTAATTCAACTCATGTGAGATAAAATACAGCCAAAACTACTCATTAATAATTAATTGAGAAAAGTGCTCGGATAGTCCCTGTGGTTTACTCTGATTTCACCTTTAGTCCCTACATTTTTAAAATTACAGCTATAGTCCCCAACTTTGGCAAATTCGTTCTCGGATAGTCCCTAGCGTAGATGGAGGTTAGTTTTCTCAGTTAAGTGGGTGTGAAATTACAAAAACACCCTTACTTAAAAAATATTATAAAAAATAATTATCTTTTTCATTATTATATATTAAAAGAAAATTGGGCCATCTCTAACCCACCCCCTACCTTAAAACTCCTGCAACCACCATAACCAAACCTTCATCATCGCCATCCATTATCAACCACCGACCACCTGTAACCCCGACAACCACCAACCTCCATCGCAACAGCAAACCCTAACCACCTCTACATCTGTCGCCTGCAATCACTTTCCACCAACCGAACCAAACCATCGCAACAAAAAATTAACCCCCTCTATCTCCGTCGTCTCTCTTTCTCTCACCGTCGTGGTGGTGATGTTGTTGCGAGTAGCCCACTGTAATCTAACCCCCTCTATCTCCGCCGTCTTTCTCTCACCGTCGTGGTGATGATGTTGTTGCGAGTTGCCCACTGTAATCTAACCCCCTCTATCTCCGCCGTCTTTCTCTCACCGTCGTGGTGGTGATGTTGTTATGAGTTGCTCACTGTTACCATCCACATCGTGATGGTGATGTTGCAAGTTGCCCACTCATTCACTACCGGCCTTTATGTCAAAATTTGACTAAAGAATCAAACATGAAATGCATTACTGCACTAATAACCCACTGTTACTAGCTACGTCTCTTCACATTGACTTCTTTTTTATATTTAAACACCAGTTTGATCATGGAATTCAAAGATTGGGCAGTGGATCAAGTGATTTAGAGGTATCTTCACTTGATGGTTGAGGTGGTGCTAAGGAAATGAAAGATTATATGTATATATGGTGTGGGCTCTGATCGGAACCGGTCGCCGAAATATAACCAGTTAATCGGAGGGTCAGGGTGGGTTTGCCTGAGAGAAGAAAGGGACGGACAAATGGATCTGACAGAAGAAAGGGTTGGTGTGTTAGTAGATGGTGGGACCCACATAATATTTTAATGTTTTATTATTAGTTTTTTTAATAGTAAGGGTATTTAGGTCATTTCACACTCACTTAACTGAGAAAACTAACCCCCATCTACGCTAGAGACTATCCAAAAACAAATTTGTCAAAGTTGGGGACTATAGCTATAATTTTGAAAATGTAAGGACTAAAGGTGAAATCGGAGTAAACCACAGGGACTATCCGGGCACTTTTCTCTAATTAATTAGCGTAAAGTACAAGGATGGTCCCTGTGGTTAACCAAAATTTTGGATTTGATCCCTAGCTTTTCAAAAGTACATGGATGGTTCCTGTGGTTTGCACTTTGTAACGCATTTAGTCCCCAACCTTTTGCCAAAAAGTACATGGATGGGCAGATGGTCCCTGTGGTTTGCACTTTTTAACGCATTTAGTCCCTAACTCTTGATATTTGTTAGCTAGGGACTAAATGTGTTAAAAAGTGCAAACCATAGTGACCATCCGTGTACTTTTGAAAAGCTAGGGACCAAATCCAAAATTTTGGTAAGCCACAGGGACCATCTGTGTACTTCACTCAATTAAATAGGTCAACATTGCCGCTTCAACAAACAGTTATGACTTGAATAGCTTATTTACAATCAACATATCACATATGATCAATAACTAGAAAAGCATTGGTATATGCAAAGATTCAAACCTCTTTTTGTAGTTCTTCTATTTTTTGGTGTGAGATGTCGAGTTGCTTTGCAACCTGATGACAAAATAATGGAGTACTCACATAAGATAGAATTTTAACAAGACAGTAATTAGAATGCCAACTTGCCAAGTATGATCAGAAAAATATGTATATTGTATATACTATAAATATGATATTTTGTCACATCAACCAACTTTGGCATTAACCAACTTTAGCCCCTCAACTTTAATAATGACATGTTTAGCCCCTCAACTTTGGTAATGACATGTTTAGCCCCTTAACTAAAACAAGTTTAGCCCTTCAACTTTAATAATGACATGTTTCGCCCCTTAACTAAAACAACGTTAGCCCCTCAACTTTAATAATAAACAACTTTAGCCCTTCACTTTGATAATAACATGTTTAGCCCCTCAACTTTAATAATGACATGTTTAGCCCCCTGCCCCTTAACTAAAACATCAAACAACTTTAACTCTCGCGACTTGCTTATTTTTATCTACGTTTCGAACCCGCTGCGGAGCGCGGGTGGTAACCCACTAGTTTCCATAATAAGGAATTTAATGATAATATAATACTTTGAACAAAATGATTTAGGATCTTTATGCGTTAAAAACATACTTTGGGCACCACTTTTGCACAAACTCTTCAAATCATTTTTAAAAAAACTTGTATGCCCTTTCAATAATAATTGATAATCTAATGTTCGAATTTAATGATTTGATTTAAGACGATTTATGCATCAATAACACACTATCGACATAGTGACTTTAAGCTTGTTTCCTTCTAAACTATATTTAATTTTACCGATTTGACCCGTTATAGATAAAACATAACCCAAAGCAACATATTCAAAAGTACCTGATCATGATCTCCATGGCTTGAACCTGATGCATAGTCTCTGCTATGGCGTTCGCTTATGTCTGAACTGCACAAAAGCACCAGGAAGAACATCAAAAGAAAGTTTTGACTTATTTGATCTAAAAATAAATGATTTTCCTTCATTAAGGATGTTCTTTACTATAGGTGGTGAATGGTGATTACTGATTAGGTTGATGATTGATCAAGTATTTTAGTTTGATTGTAATGTAAGAAGATAGGTTTTTCATCATGCATATGATCAATATTTTTCAACATTAAATGTTAATGACTAGTCTTTCTATGTCTATTGTGCCTTTTGTTACTGTCATGCTTTGTTATGCTATTATTCTTATATGTATAATACACGTTTGGTTTCCTTAATGCCAATTTAGTCAAAAAAAACTTGTCAGAATATTATAAATTATTACCCACAAGTTTGAAGCTCTTGTCACATTTAAAGTTGTAAAATGACAATAACGCCCATAAATCTACTGAAAACAATAAACTATAGATGGAATGTCAAAACTCAAAACCATATGAGTAGATCCAATGGCATTTTTGTCATTTTATAAAATCTAGATGTGACAAAATCTTTATACTTAAGGCCAATCCGTCATTTCTCTAAACGACACAAAGCTTTTCGAATATGGCATAAACAAACCAAATTGATATCTGAATGCCCTCTGAATTTGTTTAATATTTTAGTGAGTGAAGTACAAGGATGGTCCCTGTTGTTGACCATAATTTTGGATTTCGTCCCTAGCTTTTCAAAAGTACATGAATGGTCCCTATGGTTTGCACTTTGTAACGCATTTAGTCCCTACCTTGAACCTGCTGAAACCTTTAGATTTGTTAGCTAGGGACTAAATAGGTTACAAAGTGCAAACCATAGGGACCATCCGTGTATTTTTTAAAAGCTAGGGACCAAAACCAAAATTTTGGTTAACCACAAGGACCATCCGTGTAATTTACTCCATTTTACTGGTCTTACTTAAAAATTTTGAATACTTGGGTGGCTTATGTGTACACAGTATCACTAGATAAAAATAAGGTAAGATGGGATTTATAACAAAAATAATGCAGAATATTTTATTAACTTTTTCATAATGATTATTTAAAATCAAGACAATATTGTAGGTATGAGGTTATATTAAATTATAGAGAAAAATGCCCGGATAGTTCTTGTGGCTTGCTCAGATTTCACCTATAGTCCCTACACTTCTAAAATTACACCTATAGTCCCCAACTTTTGCGCATTTGTTCTCGGATGGTCCCTGAAGCGGATGGAGGTTAGTTTTTGGTGTTAAGTGGATGTGAAATGACGAAATTGCCCTGAATTCAATAAAAATAATTAAAACAATAAACCAAATATAATATCTTTTTAAAAAACTTTTAAAATTTATTATAATTGGTTTATTGTTTTAATTATTTTTATTGAAGTAAGGGCAATTTCGTCATTTCACATCCACTTAACACCAAAAACTAACCTCCATCCGCTTCAGGGACCATCCGAGAACAAATGCGCAAAAGTTGGGGATTTTAAAAATAATATTATAATTGGTTTATTGTTTTAATTATTTTTTTTGAAGTAAGAGCAATTTCGTCATTTCACATCCACTTAACACCAAAAACTAACCTCCATCCTCTTCAGGGACCATCCGAGAACAAATGTGCAAAAGTTGGGGACTACGGGTGTAATTTTAGAAGTGTATGGACTATAGGTGAAATCTGAGCAAACCACAGGGGCTATCCGGGCATTTTTCTCTAAATTATAATCTTACCCATTTGTCAATTTCGCAGATTGATCTTTATACTTATTCCCACTTCTTCTTATCTCCTTTTCTTGATCCATGTTTGTTTGGTCATGATCTCTTTCACGATCAAGGACAATGTCATCCAAATGTTTATCTCGATCATGTCCTCTATCCCGGTCAACAAAACGGTCCCGAGACCGGTCGACATCACGGGCCCGATCATATCCTCTGTCTTTACCCTGATCACGGTCTCGAGACCATTCCCTGTTTTGGTCCCGAGAACGATCACGTGCACGTTCACGACCATAGTCTCTATCTCTACCCCTGTCAAACTCCACATCTCTGTTATTATTGTGACGGAAATTGTCACGGCCAAAGTTTGTTCTCCCGCCACCTCTAGTCTTGACTTCATTGACTTTTAAAACTCGTCCATCAACAGTCTAATAAAAATCCATTAAATAGAAAACTAGATAAATTAGAGCTAAAATTGAAGAAATACTTTCAAAATCAGCCAACGTTTTTGTGTCATTCCTATAAAAGTTGTAAATACAGCCCTAACGATTAAGGGCATTGTAATCACTTTAACACAAGTTCGCAGCTTTTGACTAGTTTTGTTTCAGATATCCTTTTTCTTTTATTTTATCGTTTTGACCCGTTACCAATGTAATACAGCCCTAATTGACCTGTTTCCATACAAACCAGTTGAGATTGTCACCTCTAGTGCATAACATTAATGACCAAAAACATCAACATATAACTAACTGCAAATACCCTTTCATCTATATCATTTACTTATGGTTTGATTAATTACGATTGTGTTTTATCTCTAATGGGCAAAAAGATAGATTAAAGAAAAAAAGTTCAAATGGGTTGGTTGGGCAATAGGCTAAACATATTTTTGATGCATAAAACTTCCTAGATCTTTTCATTAAAAAAATAGATGAATACTAAAATAATATAGCTTTGTAAGAGTATTTCAGTATTTGACATTAAAATTTGGACTCCTTTTGACCTGTTACCCGACCCATCAATTATGCAAAAAAACTACAAATTGTATCTGAAAATAACTAATTGCAAATACCCTTCCATCCATATCACTGATGGCGTTAACTGCAGATCGGGGATTAGTAAAAGTAACAAACCCATAGCATTTACCATTTACTCCACGGTCATTGATTATCTGGAAATAAAATGTAGAAGCAGACAGCATTAGATGAACTTTTTGTTTAGAAAACAAAATGACAATGTAAGACACAGTAGTAACCATTACTATTAGTCTATTACAAAACATTATTCATGTATATTAACATTACATACACACTTTATTTCCATGACACATCTTACTGTTTTGGTTGTAACTTGTAAGAAGTAAGAACTCCTGAGAATACATTAAAACCACCAACATGCTTTGGAAAGGTGGTTGCAAAGACTAATTATATTACTGGATCTTTAAGATCCCTAAGTCTTCAAAATAACATTAGCGCTCGTGATATCAACGGGAAAAGAATATGAGCTACTTAACTAAAAGGAATTCAAAGAAACAACACTCCTACTAGAAAAGGGATGAAATACTGGCATATGGAAAGAGTCTGTTGCTAATAACTTGTTCATTCCTTGCATGAAACCGGACTTAAAATGACATAGTTGTTTCGTGTTCTTGATTTCCTCAGCTTTTTAGGATTGGGGCACTGGGTAGAAATCTGTGATGACTGTAAGTTGAGCTTTCCTACAGAATCCTAAAGATCACTATGATTATCTAATGTTGCTTACATTTCAATAAGAAATTGATGATCTCAGTTAAACCTTAAAGAAAATGCTACAAATTGAATAACATGTTGGAAGTTAATAGGTAATAACAGTGTAGATATCAATTTTGAATTGGTGATGAATGAATTTGAGCTCAAAAGTCTAAGATTAGATGATTTTTTAGCAACAATGGAGGTAGGAGTAGTAGGACTAAAAAAACCACCTACTCTTAAGACTTTTGAACTCAACTTCATTCATCACCGATTCAAAATTGATATCTACACTGTTGCATGGTTTTAAAAAATGGCTGAGGCGTGCACCTCAAGGCGAAACGCCCAAAAAACGATTCTGAGGCGCAGGGGGTTTCTAGTGTACGTGCGCCTCAGAGAGGCTGAGCATGTCTTTTTTATGTGAGTTTTTGATGAATTTGATGATGAATTTAGTTAGTATTATTATTTGTATAAGATGTATAATTTTTATATTTATTTTCTAATTCCGCCCGAGGCTTACGCCTCGTGAGGCGAAGGGAAAACGGCTCGAAACTCGTTTCCGTTTTTTTAAACCTTGCACTGTTGTTACCTATTAACTTCGAACACGTTATTCAATTTGTAGCATTTGCTTTAAGGTTTAACTCAAATCATCAATTTCTTATTGAAACATAAGCAACATCAGAAATCATCAAACCTTATCGTTCCACTTCGTCATCCAGCATAATGAGTTTACACAAACGATTAACACGAAACACACACAGAATATCAACAAACAAACAATAAGTTGCATATAGATGAGAGCATACATACATATATGCATACAAATTCACAAACACAGCTGAAATTATCAATTCCTTATTGAAAAATAAACAATATCAGATAATCACGTTCAAAAATCATCAAACCTAACTGCTCCTCTTCGTTTATCCAGCGGAATAAGTACACAGACACACAATTAACACGAAACACACAGAATATCAACAAATTGCATATAGATATGAGTTTACATACGTACATGCAACACTACATGAACAAATGAAAATAAGAACATTTAATCGTTGATACACTCAAAACACTGATAAAAGGTTACCTTGACGGCGATAATTTGGCCGTATATATCAAAAGCGCTTCGAATAGTATCTTCAGTGGATTCGTACGGCAAATTGCCGACGTAAACGGAGTTTTCGTCGTCGATCGTCATTTCGGTCACCGCTGAAACCCTAATTCACCGGAAAATAAGTAATTAATGGTGGTAGAGAGCGGAGACCCCCAATTCTAACGAAGTGGTTTTCTGACGCTTTGTTGGGTTGTACCCTACGTACATGACGCTTTGTTGGGTTGTACCCTACGTACAACTTATTAATGAATTGATTATTTTTTTTCCTTTTTTTTCGTTGGAAAAAAAATAAGAAATGCTTTTTTTTCGTTGGAAAAAAATAAGAAATGAATAGAACTAAATTTATCATCCGCCGCAATGCGACGGGTGCGTAGAAATCGTGCTGAATAACACCAATGTCATAATACATGTCATAATACGTCAGCGACAACTAATACTAAAGTTATGGTGTATTAATGTGAAGAAATTAGACTGCAACGTGAAATATAGAAAATAATAATTAAGTCGATTTATGACCCCGCGCGTTGTAACGAACTTGTCAAACGGGAAAAAGATAGACGATGTAAAAATGTTGAACCACACATGCACGTTGAGCCGTGTTAACTCACAAATCTAATACGAAGCATAAACGAATTTAAAACGTTGAACCACACACACGTTACGCCGTGTTAACTTGCAAAATTTTAAAACGAAAAATATTCGAAATATGAAAAGTGTGGGGACCAAATTGAAAGTACAAAAGTTGTATGGTTAAATTGCAACAGATGAAAGCTTTTGGTATTATAAGTAAAAAAACAAATAGCTTTGAGTTAAAAATGAAACATCAAAAAAAATTTGAAAACCTTCCAAAACATGAGGTAATATTTATGCACACAAATGTTGATTATTTATATTTTGTTAATATCATGCCCGTTTAAATCATGTTGAGTTAGCAGAAAAGAAAAATCAATAGTTTTTTTTCTAATAATAGTTTCAGAAACAAATACTTTTTTTATTATATTTTATCAGGTTATGTATAATGGTACATGATCATGAGAGACCCCACGCATCGTATTAGCTCACAATTGTGTCATTGTGTGAACGCCGCGTCGGTGTTCGGTGAAGTCGTCGTGAGCAACCAAGCGTCGTAAGTGAGCTCATAATCGTGGGAGGAAATGTGTTTTTCAGATAAAAATGGTGAGAGTGCACTCATGGTTGGTAGCTCACGACAAGTCTCATCCAACACGATACACTTTTCATTTAAGCAATTCTTTTTTTTCTTTTTTATTATTTAACTTTAAATTTAAAGCTTATTTTTTCCCAAGTAATTTGTGTTCGTGAGTTATTTAAAAAAAGCTAAATACAAAGTTTAGAGTGTTACACGAAAAAAAATATAGTAATGATCTATATATATATATATATATATATATATATAGGGTAGGGATCCTAAGAGAAGTCCATCCTATTTGAGAAACTTGAGAAGCATTCTGGACCACACATTTCCCTAACTTTTCGTAATATACACATATGTATAGTTTAAAATTGATTTCATACATAATATGTATATTATTATATATATCAATTTTAAAGTATAATATGTATATATTACGAAAAGCTTTGGAAAAATGTGTGGTCCAGAATGTTCTCAAGTTTCTCAATTACCCTAGTGCTTCTCATATGATCCTAACCCTATATATATTAATTTAGATATATTTATTAGACTTTGAGGAATAGTAATTCTTGTCTTTTAGTGTAAACTTTCGTTTTGTAGCCATGCACTTTTAATTATTCTATTTTCTTTTTTTTCTTTTTTGTTTAACCCAGTTTACTTTTCTACCGGTTAATTTGAATAAATTCATCATACAGCCCCTAAACTTCAATAAAGTTGTCGGTTTAAATTCGACTTTTTTTATGTTTTACAACACGTGAATTACTTGGTGTTAGAAATTCATGTTTTTTTTAACGTTTTTTCCGGTTTTGATCGTCATTCGGTTATCACTGTTTTGTGACCCTCCCCTATGATGGTATAACGGTTTTACGCCACCTACCCGAATCATGGGAGCTTATAACTAGTTTTTATTAAGGGAAACTTCATATTTTTATCTACATCTTTTTAATATTTTTAATAGTTTTAATGTATTTCTTTATCACTAGAAAAAAAAAAGTTGTATGTAAACGGTTATATTTTAAAAAGTAGTGTTTGTGTGTTGTAGGGATAACTAATGAAGACACAAAACTATCACACTATATGTTACGTTGAAAACAACATATCATACCACCATTATAAGCCATCTTGTACGAGGAATAATAATATATCAATGTTTATTAGGTTATGGGGCATGGTGATGACCCATCCTTGGAGGTGATCTGTCACGTAGGCGTCACGTAGATCGGGTGTGAGGATGGGGCAAAGAAGATGAAGGTAAGGAAATGAGAATGAGCCTAATATATATATGAGTTGTATGTATATGTGTGTGTGAGTATAGTTTTGTCCTTTAGTGGACGTCTTCAATGGCTAGCCCATGCCGTTCATGACGACGCCGAGGGAGGGGAGAAATGGTGTTGGGGGCGGCGGCGAGGCTTGCCGGGCCTGTGCCGATCCCCACACCGTAAAGCCTTATAAAGAGGTGTAAAGTTGTATTCGTTTAGAGGATAATTTTTATAAAGAGGTGTAAAGTTGTATTCGTTTAGAGTATAACTTTATTTATGGTTGTCTAAAGTTTTTTAAAATCATCTATACTCAACTATACCTCAAAACATCAAATATACTATTGATTACTTTTAATAACGTTTAAATTAAGCCACATTTTACCACTATTAACTTTCTCACAATGCCTTAAAGCACTTTAGCTTTTGCAACCCCTTGTAAGATTAAATTGCCACATTGCCCCTTAATCGTTTGATTTCATGAATTTGAACACTTAAATCATTATTAAGAAGCTCGTTATCTCTCGATTCATATTCATGGAAACATATTTTAACGAGTTAAATGCTTGGTTGGTCCCTGTGGTTTGCAAATATTGCAGACTTGGTCCCAGTGGTTCACTAATTACACATTTGGTCCCAGTAGTTTCAATTTTTGCACTCGGGTGGTCCTTACCACTAACCTTTGTTAGATTTCTCAGTTAAGTATATGCAAAATTACTATATTACCCTTGAAATAATAAAAATAAAAAAATAAAGAAGAGGGGCCCACTACTCATCTTCTTCCTCACTCCATTTATATGCTCGACTAAGCTTCAGGTGCAGCATAATATACTCTTTTATCCCTTTTATCTAAAAATAAAAGTTAAGGAATGTTGCGAGAAATAGAAGTCACTAATATTGTCCCAACTTCTTTGCCTCGATTATCCCACTATGATGTTCCGTAAAAACCTCCTCGTATGTGATAGAAGCCTTTGAGAGAATACTCGTCAAGTTCGTACTTTTACGATTATCACACGTTGGTACTTCTTTTGGTTTTATGGTATGTATGTTCGATTTAATGGATGACTTTAAATTTCAAGAAATATTGTTATTATTGATCCTAAGATATTTGTAAAATGGGTAAATTTCTGCTATATGTAACGATTTGACTTTGACGTATGACACAAGATTGAGATAAGATTTTGTCGATTTAATTATGCCAATTTTAAGAACCGCTAACTACAATTTCAACTTTCAAGAAATAACATACCAATCTAACCAGGTTTGATGGCTTGGCCTGGTTAACAAAGGTTTCAAGAAACGACAAACCAACCAATCGGGTTGGATTGCCCGGTTTGATAAAAAAAATTGTTTTAATGTCATTAATTTAGTTTATATTTTAAATAAATTTTTGATTTAAATAGTGAATATAGAAATGATTTTTTTCCAATTTACGTACTCTAAATTTACAACATTTGTATGCATAGAGATGTCAGATGTGTATCACGCGTTTTAGGAGGTTTTTAAAAAAAATGTTTTTTTTTACTTTTAACCTAAAGCTATTTGTTTTTTAGTTATAACACAAAAAACTTTCATTTTTTTGTAATTTAATCTCACAATTTTTTTACTTTCAATCCCTTGTACTTTTATCTTACGCAATTTTTTCGTTTTACGTTCCGTTCTTTGTGAGTTAACACGGCGCAATGTGTGTGTGGTTCAACGTTTTTCGTCGTCTATTTTTTCTCGTTTAACAGTTTCGTCGCAACACACAAGTCCTATATCAACTTAGCTATTTTTTTCTATGTTTGACGTTTCGATCTAAGTTTTCGCATTAACACGCCATAAGTGTGGTATTGGTGGCCAAGGTCGTCTTTGAGGGGGTGCGGGGTAGGGGACGACACAGGGCCCAAACCCTCCGGGGGCCAAAATGTTTTTAATTTTGTATAGAATTTACGTTGTACAAGCTAGAATATATATATAGGAGAAGGATCCGTTAGGAACCACTCTTTATTGCGATGACCGCGAGAATCAATGTGCACACAACCAAAAATACCTAAAAAACACTCAAAAAAAATTTTCTTACATTTTTTACAAAAAAAAGGCTAATTTTCGTCACAAAAAAAATAGGCGACGAAAATTAGCGATTTTTTTTGTAAAAACTGTTAAAAATTTTTTGGTGTTTTTTAGATTTTTTTAAGGTTTTTTGGGGGGTTTAATTTTTAGTATTTAACTGTGGGGGGGGGGGGGGGTTAGGTTTTGGGTGGTGATGTAGTGGGTTACTTTTGTGTCCACATTGGTTCTTACGGTTCTCACAATAAATGGGTTCTCGCATAAATCTTACCATATATATATATATATATATATATAAATCGAAAGATGACACAAACAAACTCTTGTCGGGATGGTTATTGCCTTGCTTAAACAACAAGGAGACGCGGGTTCTAATCCCGACGTCTTCAAATTCTCTATTTTAGCTGCATATGACATTTAATTCCTAATTTTGTCAACTACATCTTTCCGTTTAATTAATAAATTACTAACTAAACTTAGCTAAAAATAACTAGTTAAATTACTTTCACATAAATTTTAGTGATTAAATAATTAATGAGTTTATAATACATGAAAAATTTACGAATAGGGCCCAAAATTTTTATCTCGCACGGGACCAAAAGAAAGTTGTAATTTTCGAAGATGTCCCTGTTGGTGGCCCCGCCGTAACATGAATCACAAGGATGATATAAGTAGTAAATACAAAGATGATTTTGTTTTCATGATACATAGCTAAGTATTACTTTATGAAAACTATAGAGTTAATTGCTCGGATAGTCCTTGTGGTTTGTCATTTTTTCACCTTTAGTCCTTAACTTTTTAAAATAGCATGTATGCTCCCTGTGGTTTGCTTATTTGTTACTCGGATAGTCCCTGATTGAATGGACGTTAGATTTCATTGTTAAATACACATGAAATGACTAAATGACCCTTATTATTAAAAAATAGTTTTATAACACTAAAAGAAATCAAGTGGGTCCTACTATGTCTACCCTACACCGGCAATTGTCGCCGGACACCGCAACTACCCTGCCACCACCTCTGCAACACCACCACCACAATTGTCGATCATGTTCCCCCTCTCTGCTATGCTTCCGATCAACTTCTAAGCCACTAGCACTCTCATTTACATCCCTGTGCACTCATTTTCTTGATATATCATCAAAGCTTTAATTAAAACAAAAACTAATTCATCATCAAGTTCTAACTAAAACAAAAATTGATTCAGCACTTCATCATCATCTATCATCTGAGACAAATCTGAATCATTGGGTGTTGCAAATTGATTAACCATCAACTTCTAATTAAAAAAAATGATTTAGCATCATCTGAGACGAATTTGAGACATTGGGTGTTGCAATTTTGAAATCGGACAATGCATTTGAAACCCATCTGAGACATATTTGAGATAGAGCAACCCGAAAAATGATTTTGCCGGTGTCGAATTGAACCAGGGGGTCGGAGGTGCGATGGTGGGGGATCCTTCTGGCATTCAAATGGGAGCCAAAGGTGGGGGTCCTTTTGTGTTGGATTCAGCAGAAAACCAATAGAAACATTGGTGGAGATGGATGGGCTAAATATGGTGAAGGTTGAAGAAGGTGGAGGGAAGGAGAGATTGAAAATGGTGGTGGGTTAAGGTTGAAGAAGATGGGGTGGGGTTTAGGGCAGGTTTAAGTATTATATTATATTATGTTTAAATAAATAATTAAAAGTGGGACCTACTTGAATTTAGATATATCTAATATTTAAAAGTTATTTTTTAAAGTAAGAGTAGTTTTGTCATTTAACACCAACTTAACTGCAAAAACTAACGTCTATCCATCCAGGAGACTATCCGAGTAACAAGTAAGCAAACCACAGGAAGCATACATGCTAATTTAAAAAGTTGGGGACTAAAGATGAAAAAATGGCAAACCACATGGACTATCGGGCAATTAGATGGTTCCATGACTCAAACCAGATCGAACCGTTAAACCTCAAAAAGATGTGTGAACCAGACCATTTGTACAAGGCAAAACTGATTTAGTTGGTTTCTAAGGTTTTTTAACCACCCTAGTTTGACAAAAACAAACTTCCAATTTTAGGGTTCTTTTGACCTGCTAAATCTGCTTCTAGTCAGATAGTAGCCTGTTTGTGAATCTTCAAAAAATAAACCAACATTTCCGACAAGAACATTAAAGGGCCAACACTTGAAGCAAGACATCAATGCATGGTTTCGAACCAGATCAAATCACGGTCAAGCTTAAAAAAGTCCAATCAAGACTAACTACCAACTACAACTAGCGGTCTTAAAGACGATTAAGTCACGAAAAGTTGAAAACTACTCTTTAGACGATTTGTTGATGAGCGACTTGTGGATGTGAGGAATGACACCACCACCAGCTATAGTTCCTTTAATCAAAGTGTCGAGTTCTTCATCACCACGGATTGCAAGTTGCAAATGTCTTGGAGTTATACGCTTTACTTTGAGATCTTTGCTTGCGTTCCCTGCTAACTCTAGGACCTCTGCGGTTAAGTATTCCAAGATGGCTGCTGAGTAAACGGCTGCTGTGGCTCCAACCCGCCCATTTGATGTGGATCTCTCTTTTATTAGCCGGTGGATCCGCCCAACTGGAAACTGCAGTCATTTGTTTGGTAAGAATCAAGAAAGTAAGATACTCCTAACAGTTGTTGCATATATTACTAGGTGAAATAACATTTGAGAACAATTATTTGTTTCTTATTATTGCAAATATACGCAACACTTTACAAAATTAATATATAATTAGAGGTTACGAAAGAGTCGAAACACTTCGTGCATCATTTTTTTATTTTAAAAAGATTATTATTGTTTTGGATATAACATAATGTTATTATAGGTTTTATGCATAAAAATACTTTTAGGGACTTTTGACCCGTAAAGAGATAAACATAGCCTGTATACACATGCATGAGGTAAAAACACAACTGGTCAGATAAGAACAACAGTTTCTGCAATACACATCAATTTACAAAACAACATATTACTAGAGGTTACAGAAGAAAAACAGACGATTTTTATACGGGTCAATTTTGGTTACAAAAGAGTCAAACAGGCATTTTTGGGCACTTTTGATACATAACCCGCTAGATAAACATAGCCCGTTTGTTGAATTATTGAACTATCGCATCTTAATAATATGTAATAATAATATAAAAGTACAACTGTTTATTAGTCAACAAGATCAGCCGTTCTTGCATGATTGTGATGAGACAACATTGGAAGGTGACCTTTAACTTCTTCAAAAGCTAAAACTCATAATCAAATTTTGCCTTTATTTACAAAAATTAAGTTTAATATGTTGGAACTTATGATAATAATCACCATTAAAAGAAAATTACCAAAAAAGGTGATTTCAAGGCTAGAACATGATTGATGTTTTCTTCTTGTAAGTAAGGCACCATAACTCGTCTTTTCTATTTCAAGTATTCAAGGCTCTTAGTTATAATGTTCATATATGTTCTTTGGAACTTGGATCTAATTACATTTGCATGTGAGTAATACACTTACAAATGTGAGGTTCATTAAGACACAAAGAAAAATCTAAGTTTCTATTGATATAACAGGATTGTATGTACTTAAGCAAACGAACAAAAGATTAGTGAGAGTGCAGCAGTTAATTAAATAAATGTGCACTTTCTTCCCCAAATGTGTCTCTTATATCGTCTATTATATGTTCTTCCCTAATTCTTGTTAAATCATTACAAAACCCTCGTTTAATATCCACACGTAAACAAATCATTCAAGCATCATAGTTGCTTCAAACACACATTCATACAAGTTGGTACATTAAAACTAAAGTGACACCAATCAATCATCACAATCTAAAATCCAAAACAGAAACTACACATCCAACCTATGTTGTCAAAGACGCAAGGCGCAGGCGAGGCGCATAGGCCTCGCCCGGAGCCTAGGATCAAGGCGGCGTGGGCTTTTTTAAGAAAAGCGCACATAGAGAAAAAAAATATAAAAAATATGTTATGCTTTGAAAATAAATAAGATTCCACATATAAAATAAAAAAAAACTATTATATATGCCATTTAAGATCATGTAGCTAATAGTTAGTCCAAAAGTTTAAAAACTTTAAAAGAAACACTAAAAAATATGGTTTACAGCTGTAAAAAACATCTGATAGAATTAAGCCCGCGCTTTTTACTCGTTGCGCCTTAGTGCGCCTTAGTCCGGGGCGCGAGCCTGAGCACCGCTTTTACAAAAAAAGCCCATATTTGCGCCTAAGCTACCACCAGGCGCTATAGCTGCGCCTCGCTGCGCCTGAACGCCTAGGCGCGCGCCCGGCGCGCTTTTGACAACACAACATCCAACCAAACATTGGCCTGAATCCACAAATAATCAATTAAATTGAGTATTAACCTAGTTCCATACATAAAAATATACAAAGTATTCACACGACCGCACAAATCATAACATCAAAACAGAACAGCCATTGATCAATCCATCACTAACCACTTTCTCATATGACCTATTACATCTATAATCCAAATTAAAACGACTTAATTGACGTCAAACACACAACATATAAGATACGAAAATAAAACGACTTAATCGACGTCAAACACGCAACATATAAGATACGCAAACAAATCAGTTAATCACAAACTACACCATCGTTGATCAACCATCATTGTCACTATTTCAAGAACATCAAAACTAAACAGCCATTGATCAATCCACCACTAATCAATTTTTCATAAAACTGATTACATCTATAATCCAAAGAAACATCATCATACTCAGTAGATCCCACCAATAGCAAAGCTAAGGCAAGGTCTGAGGAGGGTAAGACGTAGACAACCTTACCTCTATACCCATAGGCCATAGGAATAGAGAGGCTGCTTCCAGTGAGACCCCCGGTTCGATAGTAGTTTTGCATCAAGCCTTAGACATAAGGCACATAACACTCAGCAATTAAGACAAAGGCCGACTAGTTATGTAACCCCTTGTCTTTCGTCTATCAAGGCCCCACATTATTACATATATTAATTCACATCTTCTTAGCTACAAGGATGTTTTGATATTTTTATTTTTACCACAAAGTTTTATGTTTTTATTTTTTAAGATTACTCTTGTGGGTTTTGATATTAGCAAGAGTCCCTTATTAATTAAAAATTATACTATTTTATATATATTAAATAAGATCTTATTAGCAACAATAAACTTTTGATATTTTTGTTTTTAACACTAACCTTTTATAGGTTTTTGATTTTGACAATAGTCTCTCTTTTATTTTATTTTGTTTTTATATTTTGACCATCAATGTTTTGGTTCTTATACTTTTGACACTTCAACTTTTATTAGTTTTTTATAAACCATCTCACAAGATTCATTTTGTTTTATTTTATATTTTAATCACCAAGGTTTTGGTTCTTACACTTTTAACAACCACATGTTTTTTTCTTTTCTTAAGTTTCAAATTAGCCCTACACATTATAATAAATTACGTTTTTCACCCAATAATTTTATTTTCATTTTATAACTTTTGTTCGTTAGTTTCTTTTTACAAAAAACTAAATACGCGATATAACTTTTTTGTGGAAACTGCTCAGCCTCTCAACACCACGTCACCACCACTTTTTCCGTTCGTTTATCGGGGGCACGACACCACGTCATAGGTACCATATCACCATTTTTTCTTCCATTACATTTATTTCAATTGTAGTTTTTTACGCATTTATATTTTGCATCTTCATATCGGTCTTTATCGTTTAGTTTGTACGCGGATTCTCCGCCGCAACGCACGATGGGAAAATTCTAGTGATGCATGATTAGCCGTCCCTCTCTTATTAACGTTATTTTCACTAAATTAGTAAAATAACGTTAAAATTAGTGCACACCTCAACCATCAATTATCACTCTTCCATATTAATCAAGTCTTAAATCCACAAACAATAGTCGTTATTTTATACGATCAATTGCATCTATGATCCAACGACAATCAACTAAATCGCATGCAACATAAAACATACGCAAACAAATCAATCAACCATCAATTGTCACTACATCACACAAATCAAGCCCTAAATCCACAACCAAACGATCTAACGCCACATCAGATTCAATACAATCAACAAACACCTGAATAGCATTCAGAATCTGAACAAAAGTTTACCTGAAGACCGGCGCGAGAAGATCGAGAGGTAGGTTTCTTCTTGTCCTTATCTTTGTCTTTGTTGAGTGCGGCATTTTTCCCCATGATCAAACCTTTCGCTCCTTTTCCCGACATTTTTGCTGTCAAAATCAATGCAGAAAACCGTAATGGAAAAAAAAGGGTTTTTTTTTTAAACAGAGAAAGTGAAAAATTAGAAGATCACAGCGGCTGATGGGTATTTATAGGCGGAATGGGGTGACAAAAGTGGGGTAAAGTTTGTTTAGGGTGGATATACATTAATGGTCCTTAAGGTATAGCCTATTTTGATATTTCATCCTTGAACTAATCTTGAATGTATTACATATATGGGAAAATTATCAAAGTAGCCAAGACTTTGGTCAACTTATCAAAGTAGCTGCTGCGTTTGGAGCCCTCTCACATATCCCAAGGCTGCTGATGCTTCTGCATGGCCCTTTAATGCGTCCGTCAATCCTCAAGTGACACGGCAGGCACATACTACCACAACTTTTGCACAAATCTCCCCATGGCGTTGCAGTAAAAACCCCAATCTACATTCACACCTAAACCTAATCTTTGGCCTTTTAATCCCTAAAATAAATACATTATTGCAATATTTCCCCTCGGCTTCTATTTCTAAACATATTTGTTTTTGTTCTTTTTGTTTATTTTATTTCACCTTAAGCATATCTTAGAGCATCATCAATGGGTATGCCATCCCACGAGGAGCTAACATTATTATTGCAATATCATCAATAGGTATGCCTTTTAATCCCTAAACAAATACATTATTGCAATATTTCCCCTCGGCTTCTATTTCTGAACATATTTGTTTTTGTTCTTTTTGTTTATTTTTAGGTGACTTATAGGTTGATCGGAGTGTCGCGCTCCGGTCAAAGATAATATTTATAGTCCCGAATTACCCTTAACAATGCGTTAGTGGTAGTAAGGGGTCGAACCACGAAGAGTCTGTGGTTTGCGATCGGATATGATTGATTTTAACTAAAATTGTCACTTTATGAAGCTTGCTATGAAAACGATTGATTTGTTTTTTGAGAAAGGTGTTGGAATGAACCAACAAGTTTGGTTTGATCTAATTAACTAATGAAAACTGAAAATTATTGCAACAAAGTAATTATGGTTGTAAAACAATGATGAGAAAACAAGGTTCACACCCGGTTCAGTTATTGAAGTCCTAGGGTTCCTACACGTTTTAGAATTGATTCAATTGCATAAATGACCAACAAGTTTGGTGTCGTGTGGCTTCGGTGCCAAGAGTTATCAACGTTGTAACAACGGACCACAATGCACTTTGTTACCAAGAACATGTAAACTCTAACCTAGATAAGGCATAATTGCACATAAACATTTCGCAAAGTCAAATTAATCTTCACTCGATAATTTACGAATTCAATACAAATGCAAGACAATTATCTTTGGTTTCAAAATCAAATTACAACTTGTCACGAAATCAAATCATAAACAATTGTTCAAACCCTAGAAACTTACAAACACCTACACCGGGTGAAACCTCCGGGAATTAGCCGCTCATGATGAACGGAACAGATCAACGAGGAATGGAAGCTCGAAGTCTTGACATCTTGAAGCTTGGTAATGGAGATGGATGATGATTAAGGTTTATGTTGAATGGTGGTGATGAATGGATGAATGGATTGATGATGAAAGTGATGGTGATGTTAGGGTTATGATCGAACGAATGAATTGGAAGGATTGGAATGATGGAGATGATGATGGTGGGTGATTGTGGCTCCAAAAACTCTCTTTCAACTTCAAAAACTCGTAACTCCCCAAGGACAGGTCAAAAAGTGTGCTTAAACTCGTCCCCAACTCAACAAAACTCAAAATTCGCGATGCAGCTTTAGCAGGTTCGTTGCCGATGGCCTGATGACCCGTCGGCGACGGACTGTGCATTTTCTGTTTGCCTCCGACGCGTTTAGCTACTGTCTACGAACAATTTTGGGCGACGGGAGAAAGCACGGGGCATCGCCGATAGCTTGATGCCCCGTCGGCGACGGACCCTCTAAACCCCATTTTCTGTTTTTCTTCGTTTCTTGGTTTCGGTTGATCCAGTTCGCATCCCGGTGCTCCGTTTGGCTTCCAATTAGCTTCTTAAACTCCATAAGACCTGTAAAACACAAACCTTATTAAAAGTAGGCTATTTGGAACTAAAGTCACGTAAAACCTTAAACTTAAACCTAAATAAACACTGGTTTTCGACCACGTATCACATCCCCATACTTGTCTTTTGCTTGCCCTCAAGCAAATCTGTTTTTCACTTTTACGCAGGTCGAACAAGAAATACACTTCTCATTCTTGAGACGTAAGTTAAGGTCTAATGTCATACCCGGTTCTAGCTTTTTACAGTTTCTAACATATTCTAGCGGTAAAGGACTAGTTACATACAAATGTTTACCCAGGATTATCCCGCCCTTAAAACCCACAATTCATGCATACCACTCACAATGTTCTCTCCCCTCGGTTTACAAATTGGCTAATTTGATGATGTATTAGCACTTTTTAAAGCAATTACTCAAAACCGACTAGAACAAGTACCTGCATAGGCTTGCATCTCGATCATTCTTCACCACCAAACACAAATACTAAGCACAAGTCAAAAGGTCTTTAGAGGGTTGTAACGGGGCTAGGCTAAGGGTATAGAACATGATATTTAAAAGTGGCTAAGGTGATGAAAATTAGATTTTTATTACAAAACAACTATCTAAACAATACTAACTACAAATTATCAACTACGAGGCAACAATCTTCGCCTTTTATTCAACAACTAATAAATCATATTTTTGTACTTTTCTCAATGATTTTCTCATATTTTTCATATCATTTTCTGAATTTTTTTTTACGAAACACAACTTTACAAACAGCTAAATCCTAAGATCGAATTTTCATCACACGGGTTAAAAGAGGTTTAATGGTTAAGGGCTAATTTGGGTGATCAAATGAAAGGTTTAGGCTCAAAGTTGGCGACTAGGGGGTAGATTTCGGGTAACGGTAAGCAAATGGTGTAAAAGAAAAAGGTTTACCTAATGCCTTAATCATTCTCGTGCTTGTACTCGGTCTATGGTCTCAAACGTATCAAAAGATGCAAGTTCTACAATACATGACTAATAGTCCACTCAAACAAAGAAATATATATTGTATAAAGATGGCTCAAATATCTCACGTATATAAAGGGTATGGTATGTGGCATGCATAAATTATAAGTTTCTTAGGCGAATTATTCCCAAATAACCACCCGCTAAATATCCGTCATGCTATTAACTTGAACTTGACCATGACAAAAGACCAAATGAGTTGTGTCATCCCCCGTTAACTTAGTTACTTATGCTTCTTAGACCGCTTTAAACAAAGACATTTTTGAAATTTTTTTGAAATTTCCCCCATCCCTACACTTGAAGTCAACATTGTCCTCAATGTGTAGTGTTTAAATGAACAGGTCAACATCGAAAAACTTTTTTCTCCCCCCATCCCCACACTTGAGGTAAACATTGTCCCAATGTGCAAGAATAGGCTTTTTAATTCGCACAAGGGATGTGACACGGCTAACTTCCCCAAAACTTCACCCCGGAAAAAATAATATACACTTTACAATCCACTTATTCACTGACTAAAAATCAAAAGTAAAAAGAAACGTATGCACCTGGTTTTCAGCTGATTCCTCGTGTGCTCTTCGTTCTTCAATAAACATGGTCGTCTCTCGAATATGGTTACCTGCAAATCTTAATCCTTGTGTAGAAGCATGCTTCTCACAACCATCAATATTTGTTAGTAACCTAGTTCTACCAATTTTATGAGAATGTTAACAAACCATACGTTAATTTACTTTTGATTTACGTGGAAAATAATGTACAACAACAACAATCCTAACTCACTTTCGTAGGAATCACGATTGCATTTAGCTCATACAACAAGCCCTGTTAAACCTCCCGACAGCTCGAGAGGGCGAGTAGGTCTCGTGAGGGTTATATAAGGAACACACCCACAACGTTCATTTAACTAGGAAAGCGGTAAAAACTAACTACTACTAACAAAAGACTATTTAAACAAAAGGAACGAATGTACAACAACAACATAAAACATACCTCGCCTATCTCTGATAGCTCTCGTTTAGGTCTTTAGGCGGGTATGGGTTATATGGGAACTCGGTGAGGGATGACAGCACATCCCGCCAATTGTCGAGGGGGCCCGGTTCCCCTTCAGGTGGTGTCGGTAGCTGCAGTGGGAGGAAACTAGAGCCCAGCGCCTCGGGCCAATTGGGAGTTGGGTCAGAGGGACCTCGTGGTACGGGTAGATTTTCAAAATTAGTCCATGGCGAGTGCTCGCTATACGGCAAGCCGGCCATCCAATCCCGCTGATGCCATTCCTGATCAGGAAGGGCCTTGGCATGAAGTGTAACATTTGTAAAAATCGGGTTTTCAAAACCCGCTCCGTTTTGTAATCAAGTATCAAGTTATAAAAGTTACATTAAATATTTATGATTATTTTGAGTTAAAACGATACATAATTAATAAATAAACTAAACTATGAAAATTATATTTGATAAAAAGTTAAAACAAAATAAATAAAAAAATTATGAAGCTGCCGGGACTCGAACCCGGGTCAGCCGGTTACAACATCAAAGCCTTAACGCACACACACATCACCACTCCGCCACTTGTTTGTTTTCTGTCATCTTTAGGAAACAAATAAGTTTTATGCACTAAGGTAAATCAATCGATTTCACAAATTGTAACTGAAATCGGTTATCAAACACCCAAAGTCGATTTGGATACTCTCGATTCAGCGAGTATAACCGATAAACGGACGATTCCAATCAATGCTGCCATGAGTGTAACTTGAATTCGGAAGTAGATCGGTTTAATAACCGAAAGTTGTCAATTCTCGAACTACTTCAATCCTAGACCTTTCCTGCGACTCAAAACACTCCGCAAAGCTTTCAATTGCATTTCCGCAACCTTACAGTCCACCGGAGGAGCTTGAATCAGACCGCCGGAAAAATTCTGCAAGTCGCCGGAAAACCGGGACTCACATCCACACGGTATTTCCTCCGACTCTTTCTGTTTCAATCATGTGATTAATCAGTCACTAACACAACTCCACCATCAGAATCGATCCTAGTCAACGTTTGTCGAAAATCTTACCTTCGCCGGAAAACTCCTGAAACTGCCGGAAACACACCGTGAACGGGTATGATCTCCCAAACTTCTCTTAAACCTTGTTTAAGTGACTCAACTTCTTAAATAATCGAACAAAGCTGTTAATTGGTTTCAACAGCCGGAGTTCACCTTCAGAACCGACGAACCTCTGCCGGAATTCCGTGAACAACATCAATCGGTACATCTTTTTCCCCAAACTCTCTCCATTCTCTACTTTTAAATTACTTGTAATGTCTGAAAAGCGTATATGTCATGAATCGGTCATAACAGTCGGAATAAGTTTGTCTGTGTAAAATCAACGAAGAAGATGAAGACGCAACATAACATAAGATTAATTAAAATCGGAATTATAAACGGGTTAGACACACAGTCCAGCGGTGGACTGTGTGCAAAATACAAACGCACGTCCCGAGTTCGATTCCTGCTATACGCACTCCTTGTATAATTAATTTATTGGTTCGAAACCCGTCACGAGCACCGGTCCGATTGAATTAAAATGTTTTTGCAAATAAAGGAAATTCGGTTAAATTGAATAAGTGTATAAATATAATTAAAAACAAGATTATTTCGGGTTAGACACGTAGCTCAGTTGGTAGAGCTGCGTGCGCGCGAACGGGAGGTCTCGGGTTCGAGCCTCACCCGGCGCAAATTAATTCGCTGACCGAACCGGTCAACGGTCAACGGTCAACGCTAAATAAACAAATTTTTTTATATTTTTATTTATTTAATTTAATTTAAAAATCAATTAAAAATACTTAAAAATAACATTTTTAAAGATAGAAAATAACCATAAACTCACAAAAATATATCTAAAAATTTCATTAAAATCCTTAATAAAATCCACCCATTTAATATATTTTTCCGTTATTATTTAGGTTAGTAATCCTCGTTATTCCGCTCATCTAATTTGTGCGCATATCACCATCTCCAATCCAACGCACCCAAGGTGAGTGAATCTTACAAATTCCCCGTTTTAATCACGTTTTGGGGTCTATCATGTGTCTTTGTATATATATATTATAACTAAACCATTGTGCATACATCATATCATGAACATGTGTATTTAGTTTGATGCTGTTAAGTAGTTATTATTGGATGCAATTTATTATTCAGTACATGCAATTTCATAGGCCGCCGCTCCCCATTACATTATGAGCGTTGAGCATGTTCCCCATTTTATTATGCGGTTGAACCTGGCGTGCCCACATACGATCGGCTCCGTTTGATTGAGCCTTGATCGCACAGACATTTTCATTTTCAGTACATGCAATACGATCGGCTCCGTTTGATTGAGCCTTGATCGCACAGTTTCATTTATGTTATTTACAGTATGATTTTGGTATGTTCATGTATGCTGTCATGTGTTATTGTATGTTATAGTTGTGACTGCTATTTGCCATTGCTTGATTATTTACATTTGCTCATCTATGATTATGCACATATTTTCATTGATAAACTAACAATTAATTTATTAATAAATGTTTATCTAATAAGGTTCACTCGCCAACTTATGTTGACCCAAAAACCCCCATTTTACACATGATACAGGTGAAGCAGCAGCAGCTAGGAACACATAGGACTTGGACTAGAAGAATAAAACGATTTAGTGTTGGGATTGTTATGCTTGGCTTATTTTCCTTGTATTGAATGAACATGTTTGGCTTTTTGAAATGTAACTTTGACTTTATTAAATATGAAACATATTAGTAAATGTCATGAGCTTTGGTGATAACCCAATTATGCCCCGACTCTTATTCCGCTGCGGGTCAGGGTGTGACATGAAGGATCGCTAGTTGATGGTCTGTGCCCGTCGCCATCCAAGACTCTCGCTCCCTACGGAGATGATCCTGTTCATCCTCCCATGCTCTTCTTTGGGCATTCTCTTGAACCCTTTGTTGCTCCATCAAATCCCATTGGGATTGTTGTTGTGCTTGGAACAACCGATGTACCTCCCAAAACTGCTCAGCTTTAGCCCGATGGGCAGCTTCCTCATTCCAATGAGTTTGATATTGTGCTTGGAAGATTTGCTCCCACTGGTGCCTTTCTTGGTGGTATCCGCGGTTCTCCCCAATGCCCGCAGATACATTATCATAAATACTCTGGGCTCCCCGGTTGTAATTGCAATGATCCGGTTTCCTTCATGAAACCACAACCTGAGCCACCTCATTTGAAACCTCCTGGTGGGCTCTTGCATACCTTCGACGTGGCCTCCTTTCACCACCTTGCTCTTCCTCTTCCTCTTCATCACCCATTTGAATATCCCCTTCGACTCCTTGAACTTCCTCTTGATCCACAAACTGAAAATTGTTACCCTGTTCATCCTTAACAGTATACTGGTTCCCAAAAACTGAAACATGAAACTTCCAATGGCGTTTCATTGATGCAAAAGAGATCTGATCAATTGGCTTAGCAACCCGTAACGACTCTGCAGGCAATGCGTTTTGCTGCAAGATCATTGCACTAATTATTCTCACGTATGGGATCATTTTTCTATTGCACGCCTCTCTTGTATCCCATGTATTCATCATTACTACTTGCCGCCATGACAGTTTCGGCGAACCGTATAACAATGCATGCAACACCCGACAACCGGGCGCCTTCACCTTCCCGCGGAATGAGATGCCTTGGAGAATCTTCCCTTCCAAAGGCAAATCATTCCTTGACTCCCCCAGTACTCCTGACTTCACCAACACAGCCGCCAACATACCCGGCGGATCAACACCGTTCATCTTGTTATCCAGAAATTGATCAATCGTGTAGTAATCATATTCTTCAACTCCCAATGAATCGAAGCGAGCTATCGCGTTCATACGCTCAAACGACATGATCATTTGGTTTTTACCAATATCACCAACAAGTTGCCATGTGTGAGCGGGCCCATCCCGGTTAACGAACCTCAATGTTGACAACCATTCACATACTGCTACCAAATAGACCCAAGGTGTGATGTCCTCACACCAATCCAACATACGTTCCCATCCAAGCCTCTCAAACTTTTGGACTATCCCAATCGCTCTAAACTCCTCCACGTTTACTGATCTTCTGGAACAATTCTTTCCGGCACCGATGTTGTGACATTCCCTGAGACCATCTTCCATTTCCACATCTTAGCTTCCAACTTTTTGTTATTGAATTTTGAAAGAGGTTTATTCTTTTCATCGTTCCACGCAGATGCAGTACGATTGTTCTTGAATTCTTCCCAAGCCCAATCTTGTCGATACAATCTTGCGTCATTCTCTTCAACTACACTCAATTGTTCCCACTTTCGCTGAATATAGCCCGAGCCAGAACCGGCTCCCGAGGATGAGCCTTCGCCGGAAGTCTTACTCCTCTTCCTTCCAAACATGGCTACAATCCCAAACATGGGGAAACAATTAGCTAAACCCACTTCAAATAATTTCCAAACTTTGAACATAGACTCAATGTTGAACTAAAAGCAAATTTTTAGATGCAAATTAGCGTATTTAAACTTCAAAAGTAGCAACTTTATCATCTGAAACTAGCTCTTTCATGTGTTACTCTTAATTTCTTTCAAGTTCAACAATGTTCAACATCGTGTTTATGTTCAATCATGCAAACCAATAAGTGTAATCACGTCACTATAGTTGTTGCATGCTCAAAACCCATCCACATCATATATTCAACCTTAAAATCAAGCCATAACATCATAAATTGCAATAAACAACCTACTCTAAACAAAAAGTTTAAGAATTTTGGAAGAAATCGACTAACCATATGATAATCATGGCTCAAATTTAAGTAAAAACCATACCTTTGATGTTGTTTAAGCAAGAAGAACTAGAAAAGGATGAAAAGCTTGAAGCTTGAAGAACACTCTTCAAAAACCCGGATTTAAAAACTCAGATATCTTGCAAACAAGCAAGAATTGGTGAGAAATAAGATAGGGGTTTTGTTCCTCTCGAAAAAATACTCAAGATAGGCTCAATAATCAACTGATTTGGTGGAGGATTGAAGGAGTTATGGAAGATTGAAGATTTAGGGTTCTTGAGGAAGATGAAGGAAAAAGGATGATAATTGGGTGAATGAATGCAGAAGTTTTGTGGTATAGAGGAATTATGGATCAGATATGGGGTCTACCGGGTCAATTATGTGGTTGAAACAAGGTTTGGGTCAAGTTCGGGTGGCCAAAAACGAGTTATGGTTCGAAAAAATGCGTCAAACATCAATCAGCGTTGGCTGACAAACCAAGACCCGTCGTCGACGGGCCTTTGGTGCGTCGCCGACGGATCCCCAAAAATGTCTTTTCTTCCGATGCATTAACCTCCTATCTACGCGCAATTTCACCCGACAAACACATTAGAGGACCCGTCGGCGACGGTCCACCACCCCGTCGGCGACGCCACCCAGAATTTTTTTTTGAAAATATGAACAAAAACGTGAACTTTTTATAAAGGAAACCTATACTAATTAAATTCCTAAAAATTATTAAAAATCTTTTTGTGTGACGTTTCCGGTTTTAACACTCACTATGACCTATCGTTTAATGATCCTACCACCCCCCAAATAATCGTGTATTGTCCCCAATACACATAAACAAGTTCAAAAACATACCTCATGTCTTCAAGACTCGTTCGTCGCTTCCGGAACTTCACACATCTCAAAGAGTTATTAAATCGAAACAATAAACACAAATTATTCTAGGACAATGCAACCAAAAATTAAAATAATTACATAACTCTACAAAACATGTTACCGGTTCTCAAGCAATATCATAATTCGGTATGCTTACCAAGAAGCTTACCACTTCCGTGTTTTTCTCTCCCTTATCGTCATTACCATCAAGAAATGGTTTAAGACGATGACCGTTAACCGTTTGTTTCGACCCATCCTTCGGGTCCTTAATGGTGACATCACCCAACTTCCCAACCCGTGTGATCACATATGGGCCCATCCACTTACTCTTGAGCTTTCCCGAAAAGAATTTAAGCCTTGAGTTGTAGAGCCAAACCTTTTACCCTACCACAAGCTCCTTTGGCTTCAACTTGGCGTCATGTGCCCGCTTCATTCCATCCTTGTATTTTGAAGCACATTCATACGCTCCTCCCGAAGCTCTTCCAGTTCGCATAACTTTAACTTTTGCTCTTTACCTGCATCATCGTATTTCATGTTAACTTCTTTAATAGCCCACCAAGCACGATGTACAAGTTCTACCGGTAAGTGACAATTTCTACCATAAACTAAGCGGTAAGGTGTAGTGCCAATAGGTGTTTTATGAGCCGTTCGATAGGCCCATAAAGCATCATTCAACTTCGTCAACCAATCCTTTCAGTCCGGTCGAACGGTCTTTTGCAAAATTTCTTTTATTTGCCTATTGGACACCTCCACTTGACCACTCGTTTGTGGGTGGTAGGGGGTGGCAATTCGATGGTCAACACCATATCGTTTCAATGGTTTGCCAAAGTTAAAATTCTTGAAGTGAGATCCCCCATCACTAATGATTACTCGGGGGATTCCAAACCTAGAAATTATGTTTGTTTGTAAAAAATTGCAAACCACGGTATGGTCATTTGTCTTGATGGCGATCGCTTCGCCCCACTTCAACACATAGTCAATCACCACCAAGATATACAAATTGCCATGCGAATTAGGAATAGGCCCATAAAATTAATCCCCCACACATCAAAAATATCTAATAAGGATCGGTTGCATAGGCATCTCATCCCGTTTAGAAATACCCCCAAATTTTTGACACTCAACGCAATTTTTAGCAAAAGTAAACGCGTGCTGGCCAATAAAGCCCACTATTGAGCACTTTGTGCCCAGTTTTGTGACCACTGAAATGGCCCCCACAAGCAAATGAATGCAAGTGCGTCAAAACACTTGGGATCTCCTCGTCCGAATGCATCTTCGAACAACTTGATCCAGACATATTTTGAACAAGTCCGGTTCCTCCAACATATAGTATTTGATTTGGGACATGAAATGCAATCTCCTCCTCCGATCCCAATGAGCCGGTAAGTCACCTGTAACCAAATAATTCACAATATTAGCATACCACGGTAAAATAGATACTTTTAGAATATGTCCATCTGGAAATGTGTCATCAATCTCTACACGTGAAGAACCCTCTTCTATCATCAACCGGGACAAGTGGTCCACCACCACATTTTCGCTACCCTTCTTGTCCTGTATCTCCAAGTTAAACTCTTGTAGTAAGAGAACCCAACGGATCAATCTCGGCTTCACATCTTTTTTCTCCATGAGGTACCTGACAGCATTATGATCAGAATATATAACAACCTTATTACCCCATATATAAGCCCGAAATTTTTCCAATGCAAATATCACCGCAAGTAGCTCTTTTTCAGTCGTCGTGTAATTCAATTGTGCATCCGAAAGAGTCTTACTTGCTAGTAAATAGCCGCAGGTTTCTTTTCTACCCTTTGACCCAATACGGCCCCAACCGCATAATCGCTTGCATCGCACATGATTTCGAATGGTAAAGACCAATTCGGCGATTGCAATATTGGGGCCTCCACTAGTTTCTCTTTCAAAATGTTAAAAGCATTTTGACACTCTTTATTAAAATCAAACGGTTGGTCCTTAAGCAACAATTTACATAAAGGCTTTGTGATGTCACTAAACCCCTTAATAAACCTTCTATAAAACCCCGCGTGACCTAAGAATGATCTAACCCCTTTAATACTCGTGGGATACGGTAAGTGGAGATGACTTGCACCTTTGCACGGTCAACCTCTATCCTATGACTAGACACTACATGCCCCAACACAATCCCTTCCAGAACCATAAAATGGCTCTTTTCCCAACTCAAAACTAGATTTTTCTCGACACATCTTTTCAAAACCTTTTCGAGTTGGTCAAGGCATGCATCAAATGATGACCCAAAAATTGAGAAGTCATCCATAAAGATCTCTAAGGATTCCCCCACCATGTCCGAGAATATACTCATCATACACCTTTGAAAGGCGGCGGGGGCATTACATAGCCCAAACGGCATTCGCCTAAATGCGAAGGTACCGTATGGGCAAGTAAACATGGTCTTAGCTTGATCCTCTGGATGAATAGCTATCTGATTGTAACCTGAATACACATCTAAGAAACAATAAAATTTTTGACCCGCTAACTTCCCAACAAATTAGTCAATAAAAGGTAAAGGGAAGTGGTCTTTGGAAGTTGCAGAATTTAACTTCCTATAATTAATACAAATTCGCCATCCGGTTACCGGCCGGGTGGCAACCTCTTCACCTGCGTCATTTGTGACGACTTGAATACCTGCCTTTTTCGGGACTGTCTGCGTTGGGCTCACCCACTGGCTATTAGAAATGGGGTAAATAATACCCGCATCTAGCCACTTCAACACCTCCTTCTTGACCACATCTCGCATGTTGGGATTCAATCTCCTTTGTGCATCACGAGAAGGAGTGATACCATCTTCGGTGATGATTTTATGCATCACCACTGAGGGACTAATTCCCTTCAGATCAGCAATGGTCCAACCAATAACGGCTCTATTGGTGACCAAATCCTCCATGAGCTTTTCCTCTTGCTCTCCGGTTAGATTGGCCGCAATGATCACCGGAAGCGTGTTGCCCTCACCCACATAAGCATATTTCAAATGCTTGGGCAACACCTTAAGCTCCACATTTGGAGGTTCTATCAATGACGACTTTAGCTTTGTATCAATCTTCTCCGGAAGACTTTCCACTTGATGTGTCCAAGTGGGTCTTCCTTCTTTAGCCTCCATCACCTCAACCTTTCTCGCTTCCTCATCCATGCTCCGATTTATCTCCAACTGTAACCTGTCGAACATAAAACACTCCTCTATTGTGTTTTCCTCCTCGACACCAATGTCACATAGAGGTATACACTCGTCAATGACGTCCGCCATGTAGCATTCGTCACCAACTATAGGATTTGTTAATCCTGAAAAAACATTCAACCGCAACCGACGGTTACCGAAAGTTATGTCGACCGTACCCGTTTTACAATTAATTTGGGCGTTTGATGTCGCCAAAAATGGTCGACCAAGAATAACCGTTGGTTGCTTGGTTCGGTCCAAAGAGACATAATCAAGTACAAGGAAATCCACCGGATAGTAAAAGTCATCGACCTTTACAATCACATCGGTGACTATCCCGCGGGGTAGTTTAGGAGTCAAGTCCGCCAAAACCATGGTAGTATTAGACGACTGAAGTGGACCAAACTCGTATTGGTCATACAAACTACCCGGCAAGATACTCACACTCGCCCCAAAATCCAAAAGTGCCCGTGTCATTTTGAATTCACCCACTTGAATAGAAATAATGGGCGCCTCCAGATCTTGTAGCTTTAGTGGAAATGCACCCGAAAGAATCGAACTAACATTTTCAGTCAAATCAGTTTCTTTGGAAACTTGTTAGTTCGTTTCTATGTGCACCACTCCTTCAAGTACTTAGCATATGAGGGTACTTGTTTTATTGCATCCAAGAGTGGTAAATTGATTTTCACTTGCTTAAAAATTTCCCAAATTTATTCTTGTTTTGGGCTACGTTTTGATACCACTTTCTTGGATGGTCCCAACTGTAACATCCGTCAAAAAACAAGTTTTTCAAACCCGCTTCGTTTATTAACCGAACATCCAGTTAAAATTTTCGTTGCATGTTTAAAGCTCAAACTAATTTTAAACAATACATAATTAATAAACATTTTAGAATTTAAAAACTATAATTATTAAAGATTAAAAATTAGTGCAAAAAAAATAATAACAAGCTGCCGGGTTTCAAACCCGGGTCAGCTAGTTCACCAAACAACCACAACACCACTCCGCCACACGCTGCTTTTGGTTAATATAGTGAAACAATTAATACTTAAAGCAAAACTTAAATTCAAAAACCAGGTATCAGCGCGGCGGAACTCGCAATCACTGGAAAATCCGGCAATCCGCGAGTTCAGCCATTGTTTCTTTTGACTATAACGCTATAACCGTCGACGACATCGGTTATAACCGATGTCTAGCCCCAATTTCAGTCATAAACGCCGAGTTTACCAAAATCCAATCTCACCTTAAGCAGCCTATAAATACAGGGCTAAATTCCTTAATCCCACCCGTTCAATCACTCAAACTCTCTCTTAAACTCTCGCTAAAACACTCTGAAGCAGTCGCCGCAAGTCGCCGGAATTTATCGGTGTTCGCCGGAATTCTCAGATACTTGCCGGAAAACCGAAGAATCTATCCCACTGTTGCCTTACCTTATAAATAGGACATCTAGAGCTAGGACCGGAATCACCCACACTCACCATAAACTCCCTGAAGAGTCTCTGTCGCAAGAAATACATCGCCGGAATTTGGTGCACCCGCCGGAGATTTCCACCGGAAAACTGGGATTTTACTTCTAGTTGGTATATTCCTTTAACTTCTCTATCTATCATTTTGTATGTTACGAATCTTTGAACAATCACCCAGAATCGTCTAAAAATCGATGTCAGGTGATCGGGGCATGATTGGGTTTGTCTAAAAATCTTTGAACACCAACTGTCACACCCCCGACCCGCAGCGGAAAAGGCGATCGGGGCATGATTGGGTTTTTCATCAAAGCTCATGACATTTATTATAATGTTTCGTATTTATTATTACAATTTAAAGGAGATCATACAATCATAATTACAACATGTTCTACACATCTTTCTAGACTTCATTATTTTCTTCTAAGGCATTTCCTATGTTTTCCATGCTTCATCCTGTTCACCTGTATCATGTGTAAAAATGGTTTTTGGATCAACAAAAAGTTGGCGAGTGAATCCTATTAAAAACGTTTAAACAAGTTTATTGAATTGATTATAAAATAAAGTGCATAACCACATATGAGTAAATATAGATGTAAACCTATTCACAAAACACTTAATATTAAATAATGCACACACATACAATAATAGATTGTATTGAGGCACGCGTTGTTCAACTCGTCTCCCACGAGGAACTGATGGGCCTAATGAATGAGTTTTGAGGCACGCGTTGTTCTACGAACTGATGGGCCTAATGAATGAGTTTTAAGGCACGCGTTGTTCAACTCGTCTCCCACGAGGAACTGATGGGCCTAACAAATAATTTGCATACAACTTGACAATATGTAATACATAACTACAAAATATTTACATTCTAAGTTTAAATCATAATATGGTATAGCACGAGTTTGAATAAACGAATTAGTTTAAGCGACACATGATACACCCCAAAACGTGTAATAAAAATGGGAGTTGTAAGATTCACTCACAGTGGATGCATTTCTTGGATTGATGATGAATGCGCACGAATTTGGATTTAACCACGAGAGAAACTAACCTAGATAATAACGTAACGGTTCGGTAAATAAGCGGATTTTATTAATCAATTTTAGTAGGATTTTTGGATATATTTTTGTGAGTTTAAGGCTATTTTCTAACTTTAAAAATGTTATTTTTAAGTATTTTTAATTGATTTTTAATTTAAATAAATAAATAAAAAAATAAAAAAATGTTGACTTTTGACCGTTGACCATGACCGTTGACTGTTTGACTGTGACTGTTGACTGTTTGACCGGTTCTATCGTGTGTATGTATGCGCCGGACAAGGCTCGAACCCGACACCTCCCGTACGCGTGCACGCAGCTCTACCAACAGAGCTACGTGTCTAACCCGAAATATTTCTGTTTTTAATTATATTTATACACTATTTACGTTAATCCGAAAATCATTTATTTTAAAGAGGGTTTAATTGTATCGACTCGGTGATCCCCACAGGTCTCGAACCCGGGATCTGTGGTTTAGTTTGGCACACAGTCCACCGCTGGACTGTGTGTCTAACTTGGTAAATATTCTGGTTTTTATTATACTTAACATCTTACTGCGTATGGATCCGGTTCAGTTTTAAAAAAAGAACATTTCTATTACAGCGAAGTGCGTGTGTCAAGGATCGAACTCGGGACGTATGCGTATTTATTTGCACACAGTCCACCACTGGACTGTGTGTCTAACCCGTTCATAATATTGATTTTAATTAATCTTATAACCTAAACGACTTCGTCTTCTTCGTTCAAAACACAGACAATGGTTAAACCAACTGTTTCTTGTTTAATTCGGTTAACGAATATTATGAGAAATTGAAAGGTATTGAACAGAAGGGTTTGGGGAAAGAATGTACCGAACAGATTGTCTTCTTCAGAAATCCGGCAAAGATCGTCGGCTCTGTTTTGTGAACTCCTTCTGTTCGGATTCAATAATCAGTTTGATTGATTAGATATGAAATTGAATTACTGAGCAACGATTATCAGGATGTTTAGATGATCATACCGATTAACAGTGTGATTCTGGAAATTCCAGAAGTTTTCCGGCGAAAATGGAATATCCGGCAACGTCGTCTGGAATAGATTCTGGGTGAGGGATTGATGTTAGTAATAGTCTAACAATGGGTTAAAACAGAAAAAGTCGAGGTATTTACCGTGTAGATGAAAGTCTCGGTTTTCCGGTGACTTGCAAAGAGCGAGTGAAATTGATTGAAGAATCGGTGCGATTTTGAGCGAAAAGTTTACCAGAGGCTAGGGTGTGCATTTATAGGGAAGAATATCGATGAATTGGGTCTGATTACCGTCTTGATTCATTGGTCAATAATTCTCCGGCGGTTATGACTAATGTCGCGGACTGGACATCGGTTATAACCGATGTAAGAGTTATTATACACGTTAAGTCACAAGAAACCGACAGTAAATGGCGAAATCGTCGGGATTTCCGACGACTGCGAATTGGGCGCGTCGGTTGACTGATTTGAAATCGAGATTTGATATTTGAATTATTTGTTTTGATATATTACTAAAGAACACAAGTGGCAGAGTGGTTGGGCGTGTGTGAGTTAAGACTTTGAAGTTACCCGGCTGACCCGGGTTCGAAACCCGGCATCAGCATAATATTTTTATTTCCTTATTTTTAATAAATTTTCAATTATAAATTTTATATTCTAATATAATTATTAATTATCTATCGTTTAAAATTAGTTTGAGCATTAAATACGCAACGAAATTTTTAACTGGTTGTTCGGTTAATAAACGAAGTGGGTTTGGTTAACCCGGGTTTTGACGGATGTTACACCAACAAAGCTTCAGGATAAGGGGCGGTATTAACCTCCACACCCTTTTCCTTAGCTTGAGGGATGGGGGCGGTCACAACGGGGCTGGTTTTAGTATTTTCAGAAACAATTTTCTTTTGACCCATTTGACCGTCGGAACTCTCCTCATCACTAACATTGCTCACCACCCGTTCAACAAACTGGGGTGGTAGTGATTCAACACCATTATCAATGACTCGACCACTACGTAAAGAAATTTTATTGATTGGTACCTCACGTGTGTTCTTTTCGGAAGAGCCTTGATGTTTTAGATTTACCGTGGTGTCGCTTGGAAGCCTTCCTCCGCTTCCCCGAATTTGGGCCATTTCCTCCACTAGTTAACCCACTTGCTTCGCTAATGCTTCGTGTGATTTGTCTCGTATCTCATTTTCCTTCTTAGACTCTTGCATCATCAAAAGCATCACGTCCATCTTGGCATTCAAATCACTACCACCCCCACTTTGATTTCCCGAACCGCTTCTACCGCCACCTTGGTTGTTGTAATTCCGTTGGTACCCACCTTGATAATTATTATTGTCACGTCCTTGGTACCCTTGGTTGTAATTACGTTGATAACCTCATTGGTTACCCCTTGACGGTTTTGGTAGGAAGACCCGCCTTGGTTACCCGTATGAAAATTCGGGTTCATTTGATTCTCGGCGTTCCCATAATGGAAATTAGGTTGATTTCTCAAACCGGGATGATAAGTGTTTGAGTTCATGTCGTTATTCTTGCGATCACCAAACACTTGATTTACTTCCTCGGTATCTTCGGCTTTTCCCATTTGACATTTGATGGTTCTATGATCAAGCCCCCCACACCCGTCGCAACCCACGAACTGTACCGCATTAACTTTCTTTTTCTTCATACGGGCCAACTCCCGTTCTAATGTAGAAATGTGATCCCTTGAACTAGAATCAAGATCAGGTAGTGACTGGGAGATAGGGTGCTTCTTAGCTCGGTCAGCCGACTCTTTGGCTTTTGATCTCTTCGCCATTCTCTCAAGGAATTGTCGTCCTCGTGACTGCTTAGTATCGTTCCATTGCTAGTCGACTCAAGATGGTTCCATGTCTCACCATCTAGACCCCTTACGAAACACTTCACCAACTCCCACTTCTCAATTTGATGGTGTGGGCATTTCCTAATCAACTCCTTATACCTCATAAACGCCTCATGTAATGGCTCATTCGACAACTGCTTAAAAGACCGGATTTCATCCCGAGCATCATCAGTTTTAGCCATTGAATACTTGTTGCATCTCAACTCAGTTGTGAATACTATTCGTAGGTAGTATCAAAACCACTGTTTGGACTTATCCTTCAAAGAAAATTAAAATAACCGCAACCGAATCTCATATTGAGAAAAATGACCACCTCCAATGGTACTACATATAGCTGAAAATTCCGCCAAATGTGTGTAAGGCTCGTCATTCGATCGCCCATTAAAATGCGGAAGGATGTTGATGTAGTTCGGTTTGCAATCAAAAGCCGCTCTTCCTCTCGGTGGTGGTAAAATCGGAGAATCGTTTTCCGATATCATCGGTCGAAACCGACCATCAACTCCTTGCGGTGGTTGACATTGGTTGTTACGATTGTGCCTGTTATCAATTGGTGGACCGTTTGTCACACCCCGACCCGCAGCGGAAAAGGTGATCGGGGCATGATTGGGTTATCATCAAAGCTCACGACATTTATTATAACGTTTCATATTTATTATTACAATTTAAAGGGAAACATACAATCATAATTACATCATGTCCTACACATCATTCTAGACTTCATTATTTTCTTCTAAGGCATTTCCTATGTTTTCCTTGCTTCATCCTGTTCACCTGTATCATGTGTAAAAATGGTTTTTGGATCAACAAAAAGTTGGCGAGTGAATCCTATGAAAAACATTTGAACAAGTTTATTGAATTGATTATAAAATAAAGTGCACAACCACATATGAGTAAATATAGATGTAAACTTATTCACAAATCACTTAATATTAAATAATGCACACACATACAATAATAGATTGTTTTGAGGCACGCGTTGCTCAACTCGTCTCCCACGAGAAACTGATGGGCCTAATGAATGAGTTTTGAGGCACGCGTTGTTCTACGAACTGATGGGCCTAATGAATGATTTGCATACAACTTGACAATATGAAATACACAACTACAAACAATATATACATTCTAAGTTTAGATCACAATATGGTATGGCACAAGTTTAAATAAACGAGTTAATTTTAGTGACACATGACACACCCCAAAACGTGTAATTAAAAAGGGGAGTTGTAAGATTCACTCACATTGGGTGCGTTCGGTTGATAATGTTGAATGCGCACGAAGTTTGATTTAACCACGAGTGAAACTAACCTAGATAATAACATAATGGTTCGGTAAATAAGTGGATTTTATTAATCAATTTTTGTAGGATTATTGGATATATTTTTGTGAGTTTAAGGCTATTTTCTAACTTTAAAAATGTTATTTTTAAGTATTTTTAATTGATTTTTAAATAAAATAAATAAATAAAAATTAAAAAAAATGTTGACTTTTTGACCGTTGACTTGTTGACCGGTTTTATTGTGTAATTGTGTGCGCCGGGTGAGGCTCGAACCCGAGACCTCCCGTTCGCGTGCACGCAGCTCTACCAACTGAGCTACGTGTCTAACCCAAAATATTTCTGTTTTTAATTATATTTATATACTAATTGAATTAATCCGAAAATCATTTATTCTAAAAACGATTTTAATGTCTCGCTCGGTGCTCTCCACAGGTCTCGAACCCGGGACCTGTGGGTTAGTTTGGCACACAGTCCACCGCTGGACTGTGTGTCTAACTTGGTAAATAATCTGGTTTTTATTATACTTATATACAAACTAGATAAATTCATTTCTGCCTTATATAAAAAGTTTGATAATTGCCAGAACCGGTGCGGTAGTCTGGACTCGAACCCGCGACGTATGATTTACACGCGCGCACAGTCCACCACTGGACTGTGTGTCTATCTTGGTTATTATTCCGGTTTTCATTAAACTTAAAATCTATTTGCGAGTGAATCCGGTTCAGTTTTAAAAAGGAACATTTTTATTAAGGCGAGTGTGCGTGTGACAAGAATCGAACTCGGGACGTATGCGTGTTTATTTGCACACAGTCCACCGCTGGACTGTGTGTCTAACCCGAGATATAACTTGATTTAAATTAAATATATTTATAACCGAAGACTTCATCTTCTTCGTTAAACTTAACCAGAATCGATGTCCGACTGTTTTGACAAAAATAATCAGTTTCTTTAGTAAGTTGTGATTAGCTACATGTGAGATTAATAAAAACGAGAGAGATTAGGTGTAAGATATACCGAACAGAGATCCTCTGTTTCACCGGCGAAATTCCGATGATAGCAGGTTATTCCGGCGACGTGTGTCTTGCGGCAGAGGGTCTTCAGGAAGCTTGAGGTGAGTGTGGGTGGCTTCGGTATGAGCTCTAGGTGTTCTGTTTTTAGAGTAAGGCACAGAGGTGAAGGGGTTCAGTTTTCCGGCGAGTTGCAGAAAGTTTCCGGCGAGTGAAATTACATCGAGAAAGGGTGTGATTGTGAGCGAAAAGGCTATCAGAGGTTAGGGGGTGCATTTATAGGGAAGAACATCGATGAATTTGGTTTGATTACCGTCTTGATTCGTCGGTCAATAAGTTTTCCGGCGGTTATGACAATTGTCGCGGACTGGACATCGGTTATAACCGATGTAATAGTTAATGCTTCGGTTAAATCAGAAGAAACCGTCCAATCTCGGCGAAATCGTCGGGATTTCCGACGACTGCGATTTGGGCGCGTTAGTTTGAATTCGAGATTTATGTTATGTATTAATTGTTTCCAATAATAAACAAGAAACACAAGTGGCGGAGTGGTTGAGCGCGTGTGAGTTAAAGCTTGGTTGACCTGGTTGACCCGGCTGACCCGGGTTCGAATCCCGGCAGCCTGGTTTTATTTTTATTTCATTATTTTTAATAAATTTTCAAATATAAATTATATATTCCAATATACTTATTAATTATGTATCGTTTAAAATTAATTTGGGCATTAAATACGCAACGAAATTTTTAACTGATTGTTCGGTTAATAAACGGAGCGGGTTTGGTAAATCCGGTTTTTGACGGATGTTACACCGTTCACCTCTTGATCCCCCATTCTTCGATCCCCTCTTCTATCACCGTCTCGATTACCCCCTTGATTCCCGCCACCCACGTATTGTGGAATCCGATTACGATTGGCATTTTGATTGTTGTAATTGTTGTTACCATCTTCTCGGTTCCTATTATTATTACGTGGTTGACGGTTGTTCCCATAACCGTCATTTCTACCATAGTCGTAACCGTATCCATCATAATTCCCCACAAAATTTGCATTTTGGTACCCTCCAACATCATAACCAACGTTACGAGCGTCATACATGAACCCCTCGTTATCATTCCCCATCCATCATCTTCAACCCGATCATTATAATATCCCCCATCATCAGAGTGTTCCATGTGAACACTCACATGTTCCGGCGATTGATAACCGGGTACACTAAATGGATCATCATCGGGGATATAGTTCCTCAACTCATCAAGATTAAGAAATTGATCTTCTTTTGCGAGATTGCCGCGATTCACATTAACACCATGGTTGGTATTTGCATTACGGTTGTTGATGTTTGGTGGTAAAAGTTTTGTCGGTTTTGATTTTGAGGTGGAGGTGTACGTGCACGTTGGTTGAGGTTTTGGTTAGGACCGCGATTTTGAAACGGTGGTGTAGGTGGTCTTGAGTTGTTACCACCTCCAGTTTGGTAGTATGGGTTTTGAGGTGGGTACTTGGGGTATTGGTGTTGATGTTGATTGGCGTTTTGGTTATCCATTGGAACGGTTCCAACAGATGAGGTACTTGGTGTGTTGGGTTTTGGTGGATTAAAGACAACGGTTGCCTCTAATCTGTTGGCTAGGTTTCTTCTAACGACCCGCTCAATCTCCGGCTCGAATACTAACGGTGAAGTTCTCCCGGAATTTCGTATATGCATGCACTACCTGCAACCTGCACAAGTAACACACCCGCGTAACACAAAAGCAAATACGATAGCAAGAAAACAAGCAATTAAATAGTTAATCACAAAAATCAATAAATCCAAACGCAAAGCGCACAAACTCCCTGGCAACGGCGCCAAAATTTGATCGGAGTGTCGCGCTCCGATCAAAGATAATATTTATAGTCCCGAATTACCCTTAACAATGCGATAGTGGTAGTAAGGGATCGAACCACGAAGAGTATGTGGTTTGCGATCGGATATGATTGATTTTAACTAAAATTGTCACTTTATGAAGCTTGCTATGAAAACGATTGATTTGTTTGTTTGAGAAAGGTGTTGGAATGAACCAACAAGTTTGGTTTGATTAATTAACTAATGAAAACTGAAAATTATTGCAACGAAAGTAATTATGGTTGTAAAACAATGATGATAAAACAAGGTTCATACCCGGTTCAGTATTTGAAGTCCTAGGGTTCCTACACGTTTTAGAATTGATACAATTGCATAAATGACCAACAAGTTTAGTGTCGCGTGGCTTCGGTGCCAAGAGTTATCAACGTTGTAACAACGGACCACAATTCACTTTGTTACCAAGAACATGTAAACTCTAACCTAGATAAGGCATAATTGCACATAAACATTTCACAAAGTCAAATTTAATATTCACTCGACAATTTACGAATTCAAAACAAATGCAAGACAATTATATTTGGTTTCAAAATCAAATTACAACTTGTCACTAAATCAAATCATAAACAATTGTTCAAACCCTAGAGACTTACAAACAGCTACACCGGGGTGAAACCTCAAGGATAGAGCCGCTCATGATGAACAGAACACGATCAACGAGGAATGGAAGCTCGAGTCTTGACAGCTTGAAGCTTGGTAATGGAGATGGATGATGATTAGGGTTTATGTTGAATGGTGGTGATGAATGGATGAATGGATTGATGATGAAAGTGATGGTGCTGTTAGGGTTATAATCGAACGGATGAATTGGAAGGATTGGAATGATGGGAGATGATGATGGTGGGTGATTGTGGCTCCAAAAACTCTCTTTCAACTTCAAAAACTGTTAACTCCCCAAGAACAGGTCAAAAAGTGTGTTTAAACTCGTCCCCAACTCAACAAAACTGAAAATTCGCGATGCAGCTTTAGGAGGCCCGTCGCCGACGGCTTGATGACACATCGGCGACGGACTGTGCATTTTCCGTTTGGCTCCAACGCATTTAGCTACTGTTTATGAACAATTCTGGGTGACGGGAGAAAGCACGGGGCGTCGCCGAAGGCTTGATGCCCCGTCAGCGACGGACCCTCTAAACCCCATTTTCTATTTTTCTTCGTTTCTTGGTTCCGGTTGATTCAGTTCGCGTCCCGGTGCTCCGTTTGGCTTCCAATTAGCTCCTTAAACGTCATAAGACCTGTAAAACACAAACCTTATTAAAAGTAGGCTATTCGGAACTAAAAGTCACGTAAAAAATTAAACCTAAACAAACACTGGTTTTCGACCACGTATCATAGGTTGTGTGAGAGAGGAAGCATAAAGTAAGAAGAGAGAATAAGGGATGGTTCGTAGACAGATAGCAACATCTGTAGTAGGGGTGAGCAATAACGAAAAAACCAAACCAAAATTAACCGGAAGTCTGTTATTGGTTATTTTTTGTACCATCGTTTCACCGAACTTTAATATTTTCATATATTTCTAGCTTTTATACATTCATTTTTAGGTTTTATACTTTCATTTAATATATTTATACATTCATTTCATTTACTTATACCTCTATTATATGTATTTGTACCTCCATTTTATTTATTTATACATTTATTTCTTGTATTTATAAGCAAAAAATTTAGCCCTCTTTTAATTTGGTTATTAATTAACTGAACTGAACCAAAAACTGACAATTAACCGATGAATTTGATTACCATTACGATTAATGCTAATAACCGAACCGAATCAAACCGTACACAACCCTAGTCCGTAGAACTCTCGCGGTTGCAGTTGGTCTTATCTACTTTCTTTAAATTTGTTGATACTAATAATAGGATTAAAAAACAAAAGGACCTTTATGTAATGTAGACATAGTTGAGGGGGCCAATATAAAAACACATGTCACCATTCCTTCTTATCTATGACGCATAGTCAGACCTTGCATTAAATACACCCACCGACGCCTGTCCGTCATCCGTACCTTCCTTCACCTGCTACTCCGGTCAAACTTTCACCCCAAACCTTCAAAAAACCACACCAGACAGACGCAATAAACACACTTTTTGGGTGGGATGCGTTGGCTACCACCACATCAAGGATAATCAGACACGTGTCAAGTTCTAAGTGGTGGACGCATCAGCAGAGTGGAGATGGCTTCCAACGACGCATGCAATGGCTACTTTGGTAAGTTGACCAAAGTCTTGGCTACTTTGGTAATTTTCCCTACATATATTTATTTCTGAGTAAACTTCTGTTTTACTCCATGTGGTTTTACCATTTAAACTATTTTGCTCCAATGATTTAAAAATAGCCAAAATACTCCTTGAGATTACCATTTTGTCACCAATTTACTCCTTGCCCCTAACTCCGTCCAAAATGTATGTTAAAAGTAAGGGTGTTTTAGTAAATTTACTCATAAGCATTAAATTATTTATTATTTATTATTAATAGTAGTTTCTAAAATCTGTTTTTTTGTCTTTTTTTAATTATAAAACTAAAAAATAAAGAGATATATAAGATAAATCCATTCTTTCTCACCCCCTTTTCTCTCTCTCTTTCTACCACCACTACACCACCCCTGCTCGACCACCTTTCTCTCTCTCTCTTTCTATCTGTCGACCTCCACCACCACCCTCTTCCACTACAATCGTCAGTCACCCAAACATGTCCAAAACCCATCATCAATACCACTGCAATCGCCGCCATACCACCACCATCAACACAATCAGATTTGTACCATCTGTCCATCTCCACCGTGCCTCTCTCTCTCTAAGCCGATTGTCTTCTCTCTCTCTTTCTCTAAGTCGACCTTCTCTACCCAGATCTGATTCGAGTGCGTTGATTGAGTGTTGCTCAAATCTGATTTGGTGACCACCACCATATATGTGTTTCTTTGTCTCCTACAATCACCACCATCTCTACTCTTTGCGTCTCCGACAACATCTTAGATCTAGTTATGTGAAGTTGCAGATTGCAGCATTGGTGGGTTTTGGAAGGGTTCCCGTAGCGATTAAACTTGTAATTGAAATTGTTAGGTTGGTTAGGGTTTTGTAGTAATTAAACTTAAAATTGGTGGGTTGTGGTGATTAATCAATGGTGTTGCTGAAAAAACGTGGAGTAAAAGAGAGATGGAACGATGGAGAAGGGAGAAAGGGATGAGGGTTAGGATACAGAGCAAGCGGGAGGGAAGGGTGTTGCAGTGGTAGTGAAGTTGGTCGCCGTTAGGTGTGTTCATCTGGCCGGAAAAACGGTTAGGCTGGCATGGCGTTTTAGAGAGAAAAATAGAATGGAAAGAGATGGGTTAAATTTAATTTTTGTTTTTTCGTAATTTAGGTTAATTAGTTCTTAGATGTAAATTACCAAGATACCCTTCTTATTAGATGTAAATAACCAAAATACCATTACATCTAACTGAAATAATTAACAAGGCTAAGGCCACGAAGTATAATGAAGAAATAATAGAAACCACCGGGAGTATTTTAGTCATTTTTAAACTATCAGAGCAAAATAGTTAAAATGGTGACCACCAGGAGCAAAAACTAACTTTACTTTTTATTTTTTACAAATGAGTCTTTAACTAGTATTAAGTGGGTGTTTGGTTTAGCTTATTTTGGAGCTACTTTTAACTTATTGACTTATAAAAGTTAATAAGTCCTTTTGAAAGTGTTTGGATAAAGGTTGAGAAGGAATTTTATGGCTTGAAAAAGGAGAAAATGAGAAGTTAGAATTTCTAACTTCTGACTTATAAGAAGTTAATAAGTCATAAGTTAAAAGGAATCCCAAACACCCTCTAAGAACCCCCCGCATTGCGACGGGGGCGTAAAACCATGTCAAATAGCATTAATGTCACGCCACCACGAGCGATCACCGCCGTGTTAACTCGCTTAATTTAGAACAAAGCATAAAACAAAAAATTGCGAATGATGAAAAGTATAGCGGACAAAGTTGAAAGTAAAAAATTTAGGTTAAATCGCAAAAGATGAAAAGTTTTGAGTTAAATATAAAAAAATAAATAGTTTGAGTTAAAAGTAATTTATCAAATTCCTTTGGACTAAAAGTAAAAAAATCAAATTATTTTTAAAAAACTCCTAAACCATTAGGTACAACACCTATATGCAAAATTAAATTGCTACTATTTAAAATTAAAATTTAGATATACAAAATACTTTAATGTAAGAATTGAAAGAAATATTTTTTAATTGTTTTTTCTCATTTTATTAAACATAGATTTTAGTCCTAAAAATCTAAAAAAATCGTGATTGTACACTATCAGATTAATTATACTTTTGTAGAGTATTATCATTACTCTACAATAATTACTCTACTATTGTAAGATCACGGTTTTTTTTATTTTCGGATTAAAATACATGTTTAATAAGATAATAAGATGGGAACAAAGTTTCAAAAATAAAAAGTCTCTCATTCACTTCTTACATTAAGAGTATTTTGTATTTGATTTTTACACTACATATATTTATTTTTGTCAAATTGTTATATATATTAGATTTTTTTTTGTCTAGAAGTGTTATCACTTGCATAAGTGTCTAGTTGTCTATCATCATCATCATACTCAGTAAATCTCACTAAAAGCAAACCTAAGGTATGGTCTCAGAAGGGTAAGATGTAGACAACCTTACCTCTAAACCGTAGGAATAGAGAGGTTGCTTCCAATGAGACCCCCGGCTCGATAGTAGTTTTGCATGAAGTTGGACATAAGGCACATAACACTCAACAATTAAAACAAAGGCCAATTAGTACATGTACTCCCTTGTATTTCGGCTATCAACATCACCACATGATGTATGATTAACAATCCCCCTCTTTTAACGTTATTTTCACGAAATTGGTAAAATAACGTTAAAATTAGCGCACTTTCACTTTTACCCCCCGAGCGCCCACACATATATACATTATATGCGCATACCGGAAGCGGGGCGTATCTAGTTTTCTATATAAGGTGTTACTTATCACCATTATGTGTTTTAGTAGCTTAGTAAGAATATTATTTGCATACTATGCTTTTATGTTGTGTGTGTTTTTGTATTATTTTTTTCTGTAGCTATGTGCTTTTCTGTTGTTTTCCAACGGAAGGTTTTTTTTTCGTTTATTTAATAAATGAATGAACACGAATAAACGAACACATGTTCCGTTCGTTCATTTAAGTTCGGGAACACGCATTCATGTTTTCATTTATGTCTGTTTATTTACGTTTGTTTGTGTTAGTTTATTTACGCTTGTTTATGTTTTATATTTTATAATGCAAATATTCCTTTATATTTGTTCAAACATGTTCTTTTGTGTTCGTATGCTTATTCATTTATGTTTGTTTGTGTTCATTAGCGAACGAACATAGACAAACACGAACATGCTCGTTTTCTTAACGAACAAACATGAAAAAGAAAATATGTTCGGTTATAAACCTAGTATTGACCATAACTTGGTCTTGAATATTTTTTTTGAACGCCAAGGAACGACGTGCCAACCACCGTGACACCAGACGCTGTGGCCAAGGTCGACTGCTCGACCGCCGCCAGCCCCTTGGCTCTCCAGATGCGCGGAAACCCGACCTCCACCCGCCCGAAGGCACGACAGTAGAATAATTGGTAAAACATCGCCTCCCATCCAAGACGAACCGGCGCCACCCGTATTCGCCTTTCACCTGGATGTCGCAGAAAATAACGGGGAGAGTGGGAGTAGAACCTGGGTCACAAGGAACACCAAACCTTTCCCCAACCACTCCACCACCACCACCTCATTGTCTTGGTCTCGTAATTAAGTTAAACCTGACATGGTTATTTAAACATGTCCAACGGATAGAATACTATGATTAAAAAGATATACTAATGCGGAGGAAGGTCATAGTTTTGACTTGTTCTTCCTCTTTTCTCATCTTTAGAGGAGCAGCTTTAGATACATATGTAGGGATGTGTAGGGGTGAGTTTGGTACTAATTGGTATTGGTATCAAAAATACCGGTATCGAAGATCCTAAAAAGTGGGAATCGGTACCGAAAATACTCGGTATGGTTTGGTAGCGGTGACAGTTTTTGAAGGTAAAAACCGATACCGGAGCCGTACCAAAAATGCTAAATGTCGGTATCAAATTAATACTGAAATTGTGTCGATTTCTGAAATTCGTTTCCGCTACACACTACCCACTACCCTTGGCTCGTCATATACATATGTATGGTTTTGCAGGTTGGTGGTTGACTAAGTGAATGGCACTTTGAAAAAGTGCATATCTACCCGATAGGGTAATTGTGAGCTACACAAAAATGAAGATAGTAGAGTGAGACACTTGTTCCTTGTCATCCACTTCTTCAACCCACCCAAAGCGCACATCGAAATTGTTCTTAGGCTGTGGGGTATGGTGGGACGAGGGTTTGGGGCGTTGGAGGACACGTGGAAAAGGAGGGGCCCCGCTCATGAATGTGCTCAGCGGTGGGTATGGTGGGGCGGGGGATTGGAGCGTTGGCTAGGCTATGTAGATTTTTTTTAATACACACAATATTTTAATTAAGAAAACCTAAAATATTATTAAACAATCCTAAAACATTACAAAAAAAAATACTTATTAAACATTCCTAAAACATTACTAAAAAAAATATTTATTAAAATGTCTAGGTTGACCCGTCAATCACCACCCGCCACCTCACCCACCTAGCCCCGCCCAACGCCGGGTGCCAGAGTACCGCCCAACGGGCCACGCCATAAGCCAAGCCCCTCCGGGATGGTGACTTGGACATTGCCCGCCAACCCACGCCCAAACCACCGCCCCATACCCCATAGTCTTAATACACTTCACCTTGTTCTTCTTTTTGATTTTTGAGTTACGTGCAAGTGGGCGATGTGGATTTGTGAGGGGTTTTGAAAGTGCATAAAAATGTTATATTATTTTGAAATATTGGATTTTAATAATCCCAACTATTCGTCGTTAGTCGTCAACAGTTTCAACTTCAAAAATAACCACTGGCAGTCCAAAGTATTAACATATTAGCCACCGATGGACCCTGACTAATAGATGCCTAACCCCGTTAGTCTCCGGTCGCCGGAAAAACCGTTTTTGGCCAGTAAAAGGTTTCTAAATGTCTGATCTAAGGTAACAAAGAGGTTTGGAACGAATATGTTAAGTTTTCCGGCCAAAAAGAAGTTTTGCGGCGTAAAAAGGAGTTTTCCAGTAACTTCAATAATTGGGGCTTTTATTCGAAAAAGGTTTCTAAAGGTACATAATAAGATTACAAAGTGGTTTCGGACGAAATGTTGATTTTCCGGCCAAAAATGAGTTTTCCGGCAAAAAACGTTTTTCCGTCGACGGGAGACTAACGGCATTAGGTGTGACACCCGGTTATTTTGAGCCTGTACTAACGTAACACGTGTTATGAATAAATAGAAGGCAAAATTTTATGGAAATTGATGTTATTTGATGTGTTGATAAATTTAAAGTTTACTAAAAGTTATATGAATAAATAGAAGGCAAAATTTTATTGAAATTGATGTTATTTGATGATATTTGATGTGTTGATAAATTTAAAGTTTACTAAAAGTTATATTGGCAATTTTAAGATGTTTCGCGTAACGGTTAAAATGCCAAAAGAACATTGGTGACCGCCCGATTAATGTTAAAATCCTAAAAATAGTCCGTTATGATTAAAATAATATTTTTAATCATGTTCGTGAGGAAAAATAAATTAAAACGCTTAGAAACTCTATTTTTCGAGTTTAAACGTGTACCGCGCTACACATTGCGCATATTGTCAAATACGGGCAGCGCAGCCAATCTAGGCAAATAAAATATTGTTCAGCAATATTTTGTTGAGTTTATTTTTATAGAGGGATAAAAATAATTTAAAACACCATAAAACAGGATTAAAAAGTTAGATAAAATACCCGGTAACCAGTTAAATACCTGTATTATCTAATATATAATATATGTATATGTAAGAATGCATGTATGTGTGAGAATGTGGGATAGGTGGCTGCACAAGGGAGCCCACCTTTCTTCTCTTTTCCCTCAATTGGACAAGTGTTGAACTTTGGGACACTAAACAATGATTATAACCTACCAACACTCCATAATATATTATTTTCTCAAAAATTAAACCATCCATTTCACCTTCTTACTCTCTCTCTCGGCCGTATATACACCCACATACATATATTTTCGAATTTCAAACTTGTTCTTGAAGATTTAAGTTCATACAAGCTTGTTTCAAGTTAGTTTGAAAATCCAAGAGGGTTTTAAAGGTGTTTTCAAGAAGGTGCAAGCTCCATATCATCACATTTTATAAAAACCCATCAAAAATCTTGAAGGTATAACTTTACTTTAAAAATCCATGTTCTTGATTCTTGATGATATTGATCATAGTGGAATGTTTCTCAAACTCTTGAATGATTCACAAACTTAAAAGTAAAAAAGAAATGAGTCTTTGAACAAAATAAAAATGGAGGCTAGTGTGTGTATACATATGGCCAAAATATGTATGTATGTATGTATGTTAGAGATTTGAGTTTTGACTTTGTTGATTGAATCTTGTTTGATTAGATTCTTAAAAGGTTTATGCATGAATGATTGAAAGTGATTTACATGAAAATGACTTGTGATTAAAGTGAGTTGAAGAAAAGTTCATGTTTGGATGTATGTGTTATATATATATTAGCCGTGTGTGTATATACATATGTATTAGAATTGAAGCTTTGACTTTTGAATGTTTTTTATTGATATGAATCTAAAAAGGTGAATGCATGCATGATCAAAGATGATTTATAAAAGTTCATATGATTAAAAGATGAATATGATAAAGTGAGTTTTCGGATGTATATATGCACATGTGTGTATGCCGTGAATATATATATATATATATATATATATATATACATACATGAGGCTTTTTGTTAGTTAGTGTATAAATGAAAGAATGTTGCTAGCATTTAAGTTAATGATTAGATGATGAACATGTCTTTGATTATTTGAAATAAATACATGTCATATGCATTTAAGTTCATGTAAAATGATGAAGATATGATATGTGTGCATTACATGCTTGTACACAAGCATGCATGGTGGTTAAATGATCATAAGTTGATGAACATGAAATGATATGATGAAAGTGAGTTAAATCAGATTATAAACACTAGAAATAATGTTAATTAGTGTGTTATAATGGCATGAAACTTTGTCATATGTTTACTAGCTTTACATGTTGTACATGAGGCTTAGAAAGTTGTAACATGGATGAAATGATGTGATTTGTGTGTCTTATAAGACCTGCACTATCATGGGTATAACCATCATTTTAATCAGTAAATAAAATGTATCATGTTAAATATCAAGTCATGAAGATTTGGGATGCTTATGGTAAAGTTCGGTACAAAACTATGCGTTAAAAACGGTAAAAATCGTCTTTTTAAGATATTTTTGTAAAACTATTTTAGACCAATAAGTTAACTGATATTTTTGATATAAATATAAGTATATTAACTTATATTAAGTATCCTTGGTGTTTGGTTAGTCAAACGTGACTTCCGACGCCCGAAAACAATACCGAAAACGCTAAATACGCATATTTCAATGTACACGAACGTAGATTGTTCAAGAGTGAACTTTTTGTGTATTATAATGTGATATGTGATTATGAGAATATGTTATGTGATATGCTAAGTGATAACAAGATAGTAAGAGTTTAGACTATGCATGTACACTTAGGCGGATAAATAGGTGATATTGGAAAATATCGCGTTATATGTGTAACTTGTTGTCGAGCATGAAAATGATACATAGGTTAACTTGATAAGTTATTTCATGTATAAATGCTTTAAAAATGATAGAATATATAAGTTAATGAAATACGTGGGTTACGTGATGAATTTATGTGTTCACGTTTATGTATATATATTACGACGCGTAAATCGTAGATATATTGCTTATAAACGGGTGTGATAACGGATATAACGTAATGAGGGTCACCACTAAAATCGTTCAAGTCGCAAAACCTTAAAACATATATATATATATATATGAATATTATATATATAAATACGCCAATATAATCAAAACAAAGACTTTTTGAGAAAAACTCAAAGTTATGTGAAAATTCTAAGTATTGGAGGAACTTAGGGATTTTGTAGAATATTGATTGTTAAATCGTTCCTATAAATATTAGGACGTGTAGAATCAATTTGTGGGAATTGCACTAATTTAATTACACCCAAATGTGAGTGTCACTAAACCAATTTTTTTGCTGTTTTATAACTGTTTTGGGGGAAGAACACGCCTTAAAAGGATAAGTATACGCTTTTGTATAAAATATACCTTTGATTAAACTATGAATATATTTTCGTGGAAAATACATGGTTTTGATATAAATATGTTTCGGGGAGAAACGGTTTTGATATAAATATATGTTTCGGGAGAAAACGAGATTTGCTTAATGATATATGCGTTCCGGGGATGAAACGGGGATTAGTGTTTTGGGGATAAAACAACCGTGTAGATTTAAAAATGCTTAAATCAAACGTTGGGACGAGTTTGCTTGGTCTCAAGAGAGTAAGTATCAGTATTGGCTTACGTCGGTGAGGACGCGGGAAATTCGTACAACACATAGTATTAAATTTATCATTTTAGTAGGATATAAGTATTATACGTGAGGCAGGCATTATATAAGAGACCCATTGCGGGCTCTTGATCAAGTATTGTCGTTTAATCATTAATATAATATGCGTGGAATTGTTGATAGATCTATCAGGTTGACCACCCCGTCGTGACCGGTAGCTCATGGTCAAGTCAAGCGACGAATTTATATTCTGTATTGTCTAGCTTTGATTATACCTTCATTGTTAATATATAGCCGAATCTGAACATTTGATGTTAAAAATTTAATAAATATAAACCTTGGGAAGACGTCGGAATATCGTAAGGTCTTCAAAAGTGAGGAATATTTACGATGACACTAGGGTCAGTTGATTTTAAATAAGGAAATTAATCTGGATGTTTTATTTATATGGATGTTTTATTTATAAAGATATAATATGAAAGTATTTCTTGGAACAAATAAATTTTAATTTGGATTATTTGTGAGCTCACCTCCTTTGTGTTGACACTTGATTTTAACGTGTTCTTCAGGTACATGAGTTCGGCTTCGGGAATCTTTGGCGTATCTTGTAGTTGTGATGCATGTTTTAAATAATTTTTAGACAACTTTTAAAATTTCTATGGGACCATGTTTGTATTGAGATCCATAAGGAACAAGACAACTTAATTATGATATGGTTGTGTTTAAACGTTAAACTTTAAAATTATGTTTTAATTAAGTTAAATGTCCAAAATCAGTGATGCATCGTCCACTAAGATATTTATGGGCACCGACTTCCGTCACGATTACGTTTGTATTTCCGTTGCGACGTTTTAGGGTGTTACATTAGGGTTCTGTTAGTCAGGGTCCATTGGAGGCCAATATGTTAATAGTTGGGACTGCCAGTGGTTATTTTCAAAGTTGTGACTGTTGCCGGCTAAAGACGAATAATTGGGATTATTAAAATCCAATATTCCTATCATTTTATACCTCCTTTCAAAAAAAAAAACAATTAAACACATGTAACAAACCTAAACAAGGTCTTACGAATATTAGCCCGCGATTAAACATGATTTTGACCAAAACTCCGATGTTTGCCTTCTTTGGTGAACCACGAAGTCCTTGCAAAGCATGGGTGGCCCTCAGGGTGGGCGGGGAAAGTACACAAATTCTCAGGATCGTCTCTGTCTCTGGTTGAAAGTATCAATTGTCTCCACGTTTTCTTTCTTCACTACAGTTTATATATTAATTTGTTTAGTGGTAAATCCATGTACGTACTCTTAGTTTCTTTTTTGTTTATTCCATTTGGTTTGTAAGCCTAAAAATGTTGTGGCATTTCAACATTAGGAGTACGAATGATTAAGAAAAAATAGTCTTAATTCCGCTCTAAATTGCTTCTAGTCTCTTAATCCCCATTATAATCATCTCAAATCCAAATGGTACATATCAAACTCTAAACTAAAAAAAAAACAAAATAATAGTTATTCAATAGGTCCCTAACTCATAATTTTCCCATCCCAATAGTCCAAAGAACATTTCCATATGATCGTAATATATAGATGAAAATTATTTGGCGTATGTAGGTGTAGTTATGATAGTTGCTTGAAAGGTAGACATATTCATAGTTGAACAAGTAAACGTGATTATTATTAAACTTGACTTGAAATGACGAATGACAAGTTTGACTATAGCATTAATTATGTTAGAATATAAAACCAATAACAGTTCATCCGTATTTAATAAAGTTTGACTAGAAATTAAGTCTACGGTTGCTAACCATTTGGTCTCCTTAATTACACTCTAAACTTAATTATTAAAATTATTAGACCACCCGTAGTAAGAGCAAGAATTTGGGTTTTTTTCCGTTCGAAACGCCGCAAAACGTTGGCGGCTCCGCCCCTGGGCGTTTTTCTTTTTGTAAGTTTTGGCTCGTCGTGGCCATGAAAACGCGGGAACTTTTGAAAGTTTTGAGATTTGACCGTTGCATGATGGTAATAAAAACATAATTTTCATTTTTTAAAACTCATTTTTTACCTTTGAAAACCCCACCTCAACTCCATTTTTATATACCTTTCTCTTATTCTTTTAAACATCTTCCTTACTTTTTATAAAAAAACGGGGCCATATTGAAAATAAAAAGTATTATGGTTAAATTGTAAAATATGAAAAACTTTGGATAAAACGTAAAAAAATCATTGGGGTTAAAATTCAAAAGATTAAACCTTTAGGTTAAAAGTGAAAAATGCATTTTTTTAAATCTTCTAATGCATGTGTTACAACAATATGAAGCAAGAAAGTGTTGCTTATTTATAGTTTGGAAATATCATGCATCCATTATGCCCCCTTTCGATGTTCCATCTCGGCTCAGCAACCCAAATTCATATTGCCCAAACACCACCCAACTGCTACCAACCTACAATTACCAAGATATTAACCCAAATATGATGGGGGCACACTCAACTACTAAACATGCACTCCCCAATACTTTCAAGGTCCACACGATTTTGCATCGAATGTGAACATAACCATGGGCGGTTTGCATGGTTCTTAAGAAGAAGTCAGGCCCGAGATCGACATGGTGCCAGAGACACAACCGAAGCGCGAAGTTTAAGGCTCTCAACGTTGAAAACGCTCGCATAAAAAAAGATCCTAACGCTCCACGTGCGAGAAGAAGCTATCAAGCTTGGACAAAAGACGAGGAGTATACGTTAGCACGGGCTTGGCTCAACATCTCAGAGGATCCCGAAGTTTGTAAGCGTTATTTTTTAAAGTAGTATTTATTTTTTTAAATAGTATTCATTTTTAGTACTTTTTTTAAAGTATAATAATATATATGTGGTATTTTTTGTAGCCAATTACCAAACACTACCTCTTTTTTGGATTAAAATTCGAGAAATCTTTTTTAAGGCGATGGTAAAGGAGAATATCGGGACAAAGATTTGTTTTTAAGCAAATGGACCGATATAAATGTTAAATGCCATGCATTTCAAGAAGTTTTCCAACGCATGAAGAATAATTGGGGTAACTGTCGAAGCGATGCGGATATATATGTTTTAGACGTGTTAAAGATATCAACATTGGTCCATGGCATTATAGCCTAGTGGCATTTGGGGGTGAGATAAGGCTTAGAGACCATTAGGTCCTAGGTTCAATTCTCACAAGGGAAGGGGGGGTCCTAGATTTATTGGATTCCCCCCAAATAGGTGTATATACATTATAGCCTAGTGAAGATGGATATGATCAAATGATTTTGTTCGTGGCATGATGATACTCAGTGGTCCGCCAGTGATCCAAATTTACTGTTAAAAAAAATATCAACATTGAAACCAAGTAAATATAAAGCATTTAAAACACGCCAAAATCAATCATACCTAAAACATATTAGATTTTTTTATTATTTTTTAAGGTAAACTTCATTCATAGATACAAACTTGGCCGAAAACCAGAAAACGGCCAACCCACAAAACAATGCTATGCCTTGCTTAAAATCAAAGTTACATCATTTTGACCACAAGATCGACTTATTTTTAATTTAGACCTATACTTTAACCATAAAAAACCAAGAGACTTGATATCTTCTGTAATATTTGTAATCCTTACCTCCTTATATGAGATCTTCTGTAATATTTGTAATCCTTACCTCCTTATATGAGAAGTATTTCTCGTTTCTCGCATGAAATAATCAGGGACGTCCCTACGTAAGGATTTTAAAAATCGTTTAGTATTTTATAAAAGATAAGAATGATTTTTATCTTCATGCTCCTAAGCTCTCTCCTCTAAATGATACCTACCACAATCCTATTGAATTGTTTCAAAGTTTTATTATTGTCATGATGGTTGTAAAACAAGGTCTCCAAGGCCGAGTACTCTCTGAATAATCGCTCCAAGTTAGGCTGTCTATGCAACTTTCTTCAACTTCGCCTAATTACTCGGAATCGATCAAACGCAATTAACCTTGGTCAGAATCAGATCTAGTAAGTCATATTATATCAAATAAAACATAATTTCTATGCCTATTATATCAAATAATGAATATCATTTTCACGTATTTTATTATAAATATTAGTAAAATTTTGTTATTTGACGTATAATAATTTCCGAAAACTAATTTCTTTATAATTTAACATGTCCGAGTACTCCCCGAGTACCCTTAACTCCCCGGTCGACTTTTGCAACCATGATCATCATCATGTTTTGATCACGTCACACAGGGTCTAAAGTGTGACGAAACAGGATTGGAGTTGAACAAATTAAGGGAGGTTCTAGTCTAATAGGCGATTGATATTTATAAGAATTCTTAATCAGTGGAAGGAACGATTGTTGTTTATGGTTATGGTGATTAATTTCCTTTGAACCCAACTGATGCATGAAACTGAATTGGTAATTATACTTGATTTGAACTGAATAATAATACTACAAAAAGAATCAACAATAATAATATATGTTCTTTGATTTACGTCGCCACTCGTATACTAGTTCTACAAAAAGAATCATAAAGTTATAAATCTTGTCCGATTTAATTACATCGCCGATGAAAAAAGGATCTCTCGAGTATTGAAGCTCATGCTCGCCTGAAATTGCCTCACTTTGCAGGATTCTTCGATTGCTTGGGTCGTGTGAGATCCGCATGACTTATTGTCAGAAGGAGGATGATAGTACATACGAGCAGTTTGAGGGCAGTGCGAGTGAAATCTAGCCACCATTCTTACCCCTAAATCCAACATTTCTACATATTTCCCCATACTAATTATTAACACCGGATCCTCAGAAACCAAAACTATACCGGATCCGAAAGATGAAGTCAGAATAGAGGAGAACAAGAACAATGTGATTTTTTATGATTTGGTTGGGTTGGGTTTATAAAGGTGTTTGAATTGGAAGTTGGACCCTTTCGTTCCTCCTTCCGAATGCTTTGACCCCTTCTTTTGTATATTGCCCCCTTTTGACTTGTAAGCTGGCCACTCGCGTTTCTCTTTCTTTCATATGCTTTAACTCATTCATTTTCATATTTCCATAAATATTTATATATTAATTACTGTTTTCGTCCCTGTGGTTTGTCAAAAATCATTATTTCAGTCCATTAGTTTAAAAGTTGCGATTTCAGTCCATGTGGCTTCACTTTCGTAACCATTTCAGTCCATGTGGTTTCACTTTCGTAACCACTTCAATCCATTTATTCTGTAAGTACATGGACTGAAATGGTTGCGAGGTGGACTGAAATTGTTACGAAAGTGAAACCACAGGGACTGAAATCGCAATTTTTAAACTAATGGACTGAAATAGTGATTTTTGACAAACCACATGGACGAAAACAGTAATTAACTCTTTATATATTTGTATGATACATAAATACCATGGACCCATGGGTACATAAATTTCCCTACTGAGGGTGTGTTTGAGATTGCTTTTTCAACATAATTTTTTGATTATTGTGTTTTGAAATCGCAAAAATCTATTTTGAGTGTTTGGTAAAAATTTAATAAAAACTGATTTTTTACGTTTTTTAGAGATCAAAACGTGATAATCCAAAATTAGGTCACCCCTTACTGCAGAGAAATGGGATTCCACAAAAAACTGATTTTTTTTTATGTTTTGTAGAGATCAAAGCTTATTTATTTTTTAAAATGTATATATTTGCAAAACACTCAAATAGTTGATTATCTGATTATTGTGATATCAAACAACAAAATCAAATCCAAACCCTATCTTTTTGCAGCACTTTTGTTACAGCTAATTATCTGATTCTGATTATTCAAAACGCATAATCTATTTTCAAAATTCAACCCCAAACACCCTCTAAATCTGCTTAGAAATACACTAACCATCAATCATTCCTAGATCACTCACAATATTCTTAGGAATACATATTATCTGTAATATTAATCACTAGCTATTATAGAATTGTCACAATACTTGTTCTTAACTAGTGTTTTTCACGCACAACACATGAAGGATTCTTTGAACAAAGCTTTAAATTATAAAAAAAAGTAAAGCAAATATAGCAGCTTGTTGCTCGTTTACTATTGTTGCTACAACAAATATAAGACCAAGGATAGTGGATATATCGTTAAGCAAAAGACTTCAAGGGTTTCGAATTGCCTAACGCAGGTCGTGGGGTCCTCCCACGTTTGCAACACGTGGGGTTGGATCACATTGTTGTTGTTCACTTTTGATCCTGAATTGAAGGTAATTCAATAGCGTAAGTGAAGCTAAGGTGTTTGAAGTGAAGAAGAGAACAAGCATATAAAGAGTTCTCAAGAGAGAAGGAGAAGATCAGAGATTAGGAGTAATCTTTACTGATCTGGAATGGTCCTTGCTGAAGACAAGGTTTGCTCTTTATAGAGAAGGCATCTGCTATCAAAGGAAACCTTTTACTGATGATCCAAGGTTGCAGTGGGGGACTTGCCCATTTGGGGTTGAAGGCTTGGGACCTGCGGGTAAAAGAGTGTCTCCCTTGCACATGTCTCTTTTGCGGCTGAGGGAGAGTCTTACAAGTTACTAGTGATGTGACTGATCATTGCACTCGTTCCTTTTGTTGTTCACCACGCCTGGTGGGTTTTTGAACCCTTTTACCTTTTAACCTTTCAAGCTGTTTCGTGCTTTGGTCAATTTATAGAGATTTGGGTTTACCCCGTCATCAACCATCTATCTCGATGTAATTTTTAAACAACTAGAATTAAGCACCCCCGCGTTGCGACGGGGTGTAAAACCATGTCAAATAGCACAAATGCCACACAACGTCAGTAACAGCCAACGCTAAAGTTGTTGCGTTTTAAAGCGAAGAAAAACGTAGAACATATAAAAAATAACTAATTCGATCTAGGACCCACGCGTTGTGACGAACCTGTCAAATGAGAAAAAATAGACGTAAAAACTTTGAACCACACATAGACGTTGTGCCGTGTTAACTCACAAAATTATGAACGAAACGTAAAAACGTTGAACCACACACGCACGATGCGCCGTGTTAACTCGCAAATTTATTACGAAACGTAAAAAGAAAATTTACGAAAGATAAAAGGTATAGGAGATCAAAGTTGAAAGTAAAAAAATAGTGTGGTTAAATTGCAAAAGATGAAAAACTTTGGTTTAAAATTAAAAATTCTTATTTGTGAGGTTCAAATTGCAAGAAATCGAAACATAGAACATATAAAAAATAACTAAGTTGATCAAAGACCCACGCATTGTGACGAACCTGTAAGATGAAAAACAATAGACATAAAAACCTTGAACTACACATGGACGTTGTGTTGTGTTAACTTGAAAAATTACGAACGAAACGTAAAAACGTTAAACCACACAAGCACGTTGTTCCGTGGTAACTCGTATTTAGTACGAAATGTAAATTGAAAATTTATGAAAGATGAAAAGTAGAAAAGTTGTAAGGTTAAATTGTAAAAGAAGAAAAGTTTTGGCTTTAAGGTAAACAAAATCAATTTTGTAAGTTAAATTTGCAACATATAGAAAGACTTGGGTTAAGAAGTAAAATTCTATTTTTTTATAACCACACAAAGCCAAGGGTTCAGCTTATAGTTGTTGCTTATTTCTAGTGTATAACATATAATTGTTTTTATTAATTTTTAAACATAAAAAAATAAAAAAAATTACCAACGGAAACGTGCATGAACTTGCTGCCTGACCAAGTCGGGCAACTACACCACAATCATGTCGAACAACGTTATCCGATAACTCAAGATCGATCCGTCTTATTTGATGGATCACTTCAAGACGGACATTCTTCCAGACAATTTCCGTGCAATCCCAGGTACATCGACCAAAGGATTCTAGTAAGTGGCATATCGCTTCACTACATTGGGTAAGTCTTTTTCTTAAATTTTCATCGTATTTTGGGGGGGATATAGGGGATGGCTCCCATGAATGTGTTCCTATGACTTTATATAAATTCCATAGTTTCATTCAACTTATAATAAACCTTTTTGTGATAGTTTTCAAGGTAATGGGTCCACCCCATGAACCTTTTTAAGTCCGACCCATGTATAAATTGCATAACATCAGACTGTGAGGACATGATGAGGTATGACCTGACCCGGTCAACCTGGGTCGGACAAATCGTCAAGTTTAATAATATAACATGACATATCGGATAGCATAACTACCAAATCTCCAAAATATTAGAAAGATCTGCATGATCTTCTAGTCATGGGCCCACCCCATGAAAACCATAATACCGAATAAAGGGGAAACCTTAAAAAAACCAAAGAGTATAAATAGGAGAAGACATTGAGATAATATTCATTCACTCTCACCTAACTTCTGTAACACTTTATTCATCAACCTATACTTACTCTTACGCCAGAGGGTGGTTACATAAATCTCCCCAATTCCTATAACCGGTCCTAATGGTGTTCTCTTTTGCAGATTGTGACTCAAATCATTGCCATTGGGAGCATTTATTGAAGAGACATTCCCCAAGTTCACGTTTCTACATTTGTGAATGTTGTTACAACAGATATGAGACCAAGGGTAGTGGACCGTCTGGTTAGGCTAAAAGGCTTCAAGGGTTTCGATTAGCCTAACGCAGGTCGTGGGGTCCTCCCACGTTTGTAGTACGTGGGGTGGATCACTTGAATATTGATCGCTTTTGATTCCAGTTCGAAGGGAATTCGAACTGGGATGAAGTTGTAAGCGAAGCAATGTTGTTTGAAGTGAAGAAGAGAAGCAAGTGTATAACTTGTTCTCAAGAGAGGGAAGGAGATCAGAGAGTGTATGTTAGCTCTCCTCATCCGGTGTGTTGATGAGTGGCTTAGAGCTGGTTCTTATAGGTGGAATACACTCCATAAGAGGAAGCTCGTAACCTGTGATCCGAGACTACAGTGGGGGAATTACCCGTTTAGGGGTTGAAGGCTTGTGACCTGCAGGTAATAGCATGTTCTCTGTGCACACGTCTCCTTTTCGGCTGTGGGAGAGTTGGTCAAGCAATCAGGTGAGTTGACTGGTTACTGTTCACATGCTTTTTGTTGTTCACCTGTGTTCGCGGGTTATGAACCCTTTAACCCTTTAACCTTTCAAGCGTTAATGTGTAAAACCCATTTTATTGAGGTTTGAGCTACCCCCGTCATCAGCCCCCCAAGTCAGTGGTTTTTGGGAAGTAAGCTCAAACATTTCTGACTTTTGCACATTTTTCTTTTGCTTAAAGGCTTCAGGGCTTGAAGGCTTGAAGGGTTCAAAGCGGTTAGATTAAATGTTGAACTGTGTGATAAGACAGGTGACGTGACTGGAACAGTTTTTGTAGGAGAGCAGTTCCAGAGTAACTGCTGGGTAATTATAACATTTATAACTTTTTATTTCCATTTTTCCTTAAAGATAATCATAATCTTCACCGATTTTTTCCAAGTTTCCTTCCTTATTTCCTTCCAGGTTAGTGCTTTTCTTCCCTTATTTTTTTCTTGTCGAGTATTTCACATGGGTGCTAAAAAGGATTTGTCGAGTACATATTCCTGTTTGACCCAAGAAGAAGTAGAGGCTTTTTATATCGAATGGGGTATTGGTTTAGATTTTAAACCGGTTGCACCAGGTTGTGATGTCTCGATTGATCGATGTCCTCCTGGGTCGATTGCTTTGTATTGTCGCCACTTCGAGTTTTCTAACCTTCGTCATCCGTTTTCGATGTTTGTCTTGAATATCCTGGAGTATTATTGTGTTTCATTTGGTCAGATTCATCCACATGGGATGTCTAGGGTTTTGCATTTTGAACTTTTGTGTCGTGCTAATGGGTATGACCCAACTCTTTTGGCCTTTCGGCGGTTTTTTCGTCTTGCAAAGAATGATGACTAGTATACGTTTGAAACTGGAGATGAGCTCGGTACCGACCGGTACCGAACCGGTACCAAAACCAAAATTACCGGTACCGAAAATCCCCAAAAGTGGGTACCAGTACCGGTACCGAATATACCCGGTTCGGTTCGGTTTTGTACCGGTATTTGAGGGTAAAAACCGGTAAATACCGGTACCGAAACGGTACCGTACCAGACCGGTACCGAAAATGTCAAAAGTCGGTACCGAAAACATACCCGGTTTGGTAAATTCGGTACCGGTATCGGGTCCATTTTGCTCATCCCTATTTGAAACCGCCAAGGTTGATACTTGTTTGGTTTCATCTATGGTTACCAGTCTTGGTGTTTGGAAAAAACCGTTTCTTTTGGGTGTCTGAGACTATAGTTCCTTTTACAATGGTGTGGAGGCATCCGGATGCGGTTCTCAATGACCCAGAATCCTTAGAATATGAGGTTAACAATTGTTTCCTTGATGCCCTTAGGGTTTGTTCTTCGAGGGTTCGTCCGTTCCCTGAATATTTGTTAGTTTTGTTGGGTGTTAGCAAACTGTGGGATAAAAAGAATCGAGATCCTTTCTAATGAGGGATGGACAGGGTATGCGTTTTATTTTTGTGTAATTAAATTTTGTTTTATCGTCACTTATGTTTTAAAACCTATGTGTTGGTTTTTTGCAGTTATGTCTGCTCTTGATTTTATCAATAGTGATGATACATCGGATGTTGGGTTTGATGATGCTGAAGCCACGAAGGGGGAGGATGCTGTTGTGAAAGGGATGGAACATAGGTTCGAGGGATCCGGTTATGTGAATGTGCCAAATATGAAGGGTTTTCTAAATCTGTTGTGAAGGGTGATACCCGGCGTTCAAATCGCCGTTTGATCAAAGGTGTTGACCAACCTTCAAGTTCTGGTCCCCTTAATCCGAGTGGTGAGGTGGAGGTTTCAGACGACTTGGTTACTGCTGTTGGGGGTGAAAAGGAAGGTTTATCTGCGTTGGTTGGGAAGAAGAAAGGTGATGCTAAGAAGGTTGTATCCGTGGCAGGTTCTTCTGTCAAAAGTGTTAGTGAGTCTGGAGGGTTGGATGCCGAAGCTGTTTATGTGCCCAACTGGAATGTCAAAGTTAGCGACAGCTTCAAGGATGCAGCTGTTTGTGAAGACGTGCTGAATCATGTTGCCCCTCCAATGGTCCGTGGTACCATTGTTGAGATGGAGGATGACATGATGTTGAGCGCTTGCAACTTTACCGCTATTCTACCTCAAGGGAGCATTTTCATAAACGGATGCATAAGTATGAAGCATTTTCAAAGAATAGAGACAAGATGAAGGCTTCCATTGATGAGTTGAAGAAGGAAAGTGAGAGCTTTGCGAAGAAAGAGGAAGCATGGATGAAAAAGGTTGGTGAGCTTACTCAAAGGCATGAAGCAGAGGTTGGTGATTTGAAGAAGCAGTTGGAGACTTCTATAGGGGAGAGAGATAGGATGGCAGCCTCCCTTGCTCAGGCGAATAATGATAACAAGTGGCTTGTTGAGCAAGGTTTTCAGCAGGTAGTTACCTATCTTCTTCATTCTGCCGAGTTTAACAGTGTATTGGGTGGTGTGTATGGTTAACTTTTAGCCCATGGAAGGCACCAAGGTTATGTTGCTGGCTACAAGGCCTGTGAATCCGGCGATCCTCAGGAAAAGTCTTCCCTTTATCAGCCTGAAGCTTTCAAAGTTTTCCAAGATTCAGTCCGAGAGATGGAGCGTTTGACCTACCCTTATGTTGGTGAGGTCTCGAAGTGTTTTGGCAAGCCTATATCTGTTTTGCAGGATTTGAAACCACGTGGGCTTGATGAGGCTGCATGCAAAGAAGTGTTCAAATCTTTGTCAAAGAAACGCCCATGCTCTGGGGACAGTGAGGAGACCCTTTCTGGTGCTGACGAAGGCTCGAAGGATCCAAGCCTTGAAGCCTCGGGGACGGCAGCAGAGGAAGGTAAAAAGAAGAAGAAGAAGGCCAAGAAAGGGAAAGGTGATGAAGCCGGTGCCTCAAAGTCTGTGGTTGGTAATGCAAAGTAGAACTTTTAAACTTATTCGTAGCTTTCTTAGCATCTTTAAACAATGTTTTTATGTTTTTGAACAATGTTTAGGTTTGGCAGAAACCCCTAAGGTTTCTGTGTTATGGTTGTGGTTGGCCTTGATGGCCTTTTGAACAATTTCTAGGTTTTGAAACCCTTATGGTTTCTTATGTTGGTTAGCCTTGATGGCTGTATGGACAATGTTTATGGCCCCCTAGGCCTTTATGTTTATGTATCCTTATGCTTTTATGTTTTTGTTGGATATGTTTTGACGGTTGTTTGTCTTGTTTATTTTATGTGTCTGTTTATCTAATTTTCCTTAAGAAGTTTTAGTGCCGCAGTCACTTTGGCTTCAAGGCTTCATTAGGTAAAAAGCACATGTTTTTTATCCTTGATATTACTACTTAGTGTATTTTTGCTTCGTATACTTTTTTTAAGAGTTTAAGGAATGATTTGATGTAGGCTGTTCAGACCCGTCTATGAGACAAGTTTGTTGAAAAATTTTCTAGGTCTCATGGAGTTGCATTGATTTAGGAACTCACCCCTTATATAGGTTCATTTAACCCTTGAACCTATTGAGCGATGTGGCCTGGGAGCTCATCCCCTTACATGGCCCTTGCCATGTAGTTTTTTGCAAGGTTCTCAACCTGATTATAGGATAGTTAAGACAAGTTATGATAAAAGCTTCATCATTCATTCAAGAGGTTTTTCGTTTACAAAGGGAGATTACACAACTCTTGAAATACATTCTAAATTTCTTGTCTTAGACATGGAACCTTTTAAGGGTTTGGCCGTTCCAGTGCCTGGGAAGCTTCTTGCCTTCAGCATCGGCCAACTTGTAGGATCTTCCTTTGTGGGCTTCAAGGATTGTGTAAGGCCCTTCCCATTTCGGGCCAAGTTTTCCTTGGTTTTCTTTTTTACTAGCCTCGTTGTTTCGAAGCACGAAATCCCCTGGTTTGATACGTTCATGTTTTACCCTTGCATTGTAGTAGGCTTCCATTTTTTGTTTGTATTTGGCCTCCTGAATGGCAGCCTGATCACGAATTTCATCGAGGAGTTGTAAGTTCAACATGGTCTCTTTGTTGTTCGTTTCGAGGTCCATGTTGAGTGTTCTTTGAGTCACAACTCCAATCTCCGCTGGAATTACAGCTTCTGAGCCAAATACCAAGCTGTATGGTGTTCTTTTATGGCTTGTTTTTTCCGTTGTTCTTATCGCCCTTAGAACGTTTGGGAGTTCTTCGAGCCAATTGTTTTCATGTTTTCCTAGCCGGTTCTTGATACCTTCAACTATGCTACGATTGGTTCTTTCGACTTGACCATTGAATTGAGGGTATGCGACCGAGCTGAAGACTTGGGTTATCCTGAATTCCTTGCACCATGTGCTTAAAGGCTTTTCAACGAATTGCTTCCCGTTATCTGTGACCAGAAATCCTGGCAACCCGAAACGACATATGATGTTCTCCCAAACAAAGTCGATAACTTGTTTCCCTGTTATCCTTGCAAGTGGCTTAACTTTGGGCCATTTAGTAAAGTAGTCCACGGCTACTAATAAAAACTTCACTCCACCCTTGTCCTGTGGGAATGGCCCAACGATATCGATTCCCCATTTGTAGAATGGCCAGGCTGAAGTGATGGGAACGAGATCGTGTTTGGGGCTCTTGGGAACCGGTGGATGTATTTGACAAGCTTCAGACTTTCTTAGTTGCTCGGTGGCATCTCGATGCATAGAAGGCCAAAAATACCCGAGATTCATCAATTTAGCAACCACTGATCTTGGTCCAAAATGAGCTCCACATATTCCCTCGTGAACCTCTTTGACTAGATATTGGCTTTGCTCAGGACCAACACATCTCAGCAACGGTGCAAGGTATCCTTTCTTGAAAAGGGTTTCCCTTGCAACACGTATTGTCTGGATTTTACTCGAACCCTTTCGGCCTCTATCAGATCAATGGGTAATTCACCATTTCTAAGAAATTTTTCATGATGAGTCATCCAATTAGAGCCTTCTTCAGTGATTATGTCTTGGACCTCCAATTCTTGGATGGAGGGGGTTTTCAACACTTCAACCAACACTTTTTTGGTAAGGTGAGCAAACGTGAGGGATGCAAGTTTGCTTAAAGCGTCGGCTATTTTGTTTTGGGATCTGGGGACTTGCTTGATGATACATGCTTGAAATGTGTTCATTAACTCTTTGACTTCTCCCAATACTTTTTCATGTTGGGTTCTTTTGCTACATAGTTATCATTGACTTGACTTGTAACGAGCAACGAGTCTGTAAAGACTTGAAGCCTTTGAACCTTCATTTCTTTGACTATCTTTAGACCAGCGATTAGCGCCTCGTATTCAGCTTCGTTGTTAGTGGTCTGAAATTCAAGTCGAAGAGCGTATGTAAATTCTAACCCTTCAAGGTTGATTAAAATGAGCCCCGCCCCTGACCCTTCAATACTGGAAGCCCCATCGGTAAAAAGCTTCCAGGCTTCAGGGTCAGAGGGTTCAATGGCTGTGACATTAACTTCAGTGGTTTCTTGCTTTGGTATTTCAACGATAAAATATGCCAGGACTTGGGCTTCGATAGCTTTTCTAGGGACATAGGTGATGTTATGTTCACCTAGTTCCACAGCCCATTTGGCTAATCGTACTGAATTTTCTGGTTTTTCAAGCACACTTTTGATAGGTTGGTCAGTGACCACTTGCATTGGGTGTGCTTGAAAATACCTTCTAAGCCTTCTAGCCATTTGGACTAGGGCTAAAGCAAGTTTTTCCAAAGAAGGATATTTGATCTCAGCCAGTTTTAACGTTTTACTGAAGAAATACACGGACCTGAACTTTGTCTCTTTCGATAGTTAAGACCGCGCTTATGGCTTCTTCAGCAGCTGAGAGGTAGACAGAGATCGTTTCTCCCGTTTCTGGGGCTGCTATGGTCGGGAGTGAAGCTAAGTGTTGCTTCATCTGGTTAAAGGCTTCTTCTGCCTCTTCCGCCCATCTGAAATATTTTTTGTTTGCAGACCCCTTGAGTGTTTTGAAAAAAGGGAGTGACTTCTCAGCGAGTTTGGAGGTAAAACGCTTCAAGGCTGCAAGCCTTCCGTTTAGACTCTCAACTTTTTTGCTTTGTGGGGATTTTGTTTCCAAAACAGCTCTGACCTTGTTTGGATTGGCTTTTATATTTTGTTTCCCCACGCCCCAGAAATTTGCCTTCCTCAAACCCGAATGAACATTTTACCGGGTTGAGCTTCATGTTGATTTTTCTTAGATTTTCGAAGGTCTCTTGAATGTCATCGAGCATTTGATACTCGGTTTTGCTTTTTATTACTAAATCATCGACGTAAGCTTCCATGTTTTTCCAATTTGACTGGCGAATGCTTCGTCTACTAGGCGCTGGTAGGTTGCACCGGTGTTTCTTAGGCCAAAAGGCATCTTTTGATAGCAAAAAATACCCTTGTCTGTGTGAAACGCGATTTTTTCTTCATCTTCTTCTTTCATGAGGATTTGGTGATATTCTTTGTAAGCATCGAGGAAACACTTAAAAGGATAACCGGTAAGAGAGTCGACTTTGAGGTCAATTTCTGGCAAAGGATAACAATCCTTTGGGCGAGAACAAGTTTTTCGACTTCTTGGCATGCTGCCACGCTTCGTTCAGGAGCTAAACTCCGTTTCTTCTGGACCACAGGCTTGACATCTAGTGGTATTCTCAACTCATGTTCAGCAATGCTTCGAGGGATACCCGTCATGTCTTCCTGGCACCAAGCGAAGACATTGTTATAGTGTATGAGTAACTTTTCAAGGTATGACAAAGTTTCTTAGGATAAGTTCATGTTAACCCTTATTCTCTGTTCAGGATACTTGGGTTTATGATCAATCTTCGCTGTTTTCATTTTGTGAACTTTTCTCCTTCAACCATGTAAGCCTCCTGAGTTGGTTGAAGGGTTGCAATCCCTCTTTCAGTAGGAAACTTGACAGTGCCTTGGCCAACTGAGACAGCCACGCCGAATGCACACTGTTCTGGCCTTTCTATGATAACATCATAGTTGGAAGGGATGTCTATAACCACAAAGGTAAGTGACATGGTTCTTTCCATCTGGCCTTCACTAAAACAGACATCAAGGGTTAGCTGGCCTAAAGGCTTAAGGGGTATATCAGCGATACCTTTTATAGATGACCCTGAGGGTTGAAGCCTTGAAGGTTCCTCTTCAGTGAGGCATTTGAAGAATTTTTCAAACATGAATTCTGTGGCCGCCCCTGTGTCAATGTAGGCTTTTCTTGTCTTACTTGTCCCCACCATTGCTTCGACCACCAAGGGGTTTGAAAGTAGGTTTCCCTGGGATGGTGGGAAGCAGACACATTGAAGCTCCCAAGCCTCCAAGCGTTGCTTTTTGCGAGAAACTTCTTGATTGATATTTACCATGTTTACTTCTTTGTTTTTTCCTTCAGCCATTTTGTCCTTGACTCCTTTCACTAAATGAGCCAATTCCCCGGACTTAACGACTTCTTAAATTCTTTTCTTGATTTGAAAACAATCGTTTGTGTGGTGACCTTTTTCTTCGTGGAACTCGCAGTATTGAGTTGAGTTTTCGTTTTTTTTTGCTTTTGGGTAAAGGTCTTGGGGTCAGAAGTTGTGCTTGATTTCCTCAGTTGCTAGGATTTCTTGAGGGGTTTTGGTCAGGGTTGTGAAATTGACAGTCCTTTCTCTGCTTGGAAGGTTCCGAGGTTCAGGTTTCCGGGAGTCTGAACCCTTGAACCGTTTATCGTAGTGACCAAAATTTCCTCTTTTTCTGCTTGGGCTGCTGCCTCACCAGCTAGGTGCCCGTTTCCTTTGTTCCTTGATATCCACGGCTTCTTCTCCTCGTATATGTGCTTCGGCCCTTTCAAGGGCTTCTTCAAGAGTCTTGGGTAGGCTCTTGTTGAAGTCCCTTGTGAGATACTTGGAGGTGATAGCGTTCATAAAAGCAGCTACCCTAATTTTTTCGTCTGCACCCACGTAGGTGAGACCTTCTTTTTTGTATCTCTCAATAAATTCTCGAAGACTTTCATCGTCTCTCTATTTGATTTGGAAAATCACAGTGGCGTCTTTGACGTACCTTCTTTGTTGTGAAAAATTGGCCAGGAACCCTTTGCTCAGATCATCAAAGCTTTGAACGCTTTTGGCGGGTAGGTCGTTGAACCATATCCTGGCGGATCCAACGAGAGTTTGCATAAACATGAGGCAACACTCAGCGTTGGACCATTTTTCATTTCTAGCTGCACCGGTGAAGATCTGTAAGTGATCTTCTGGATCCTCGGTTCCATCATATGTTTTTATGTGAGACGGCATTTTGATCTTTGTTTGGAAGTCGTAGTCGGCAATTTGCTGGGAAAAGCATGACAGGTTGCTGGGCTTGTAAGGTTTTGCAAGGTCTTCTTCTGCCCTTGTAGCAGGATTCTGACTTGTCGCTCCTTGGTGAGTACTCAACACTTGGTTGATGAGCTGAGACCAAGGAAAATATGCCATCATTTGAGCCATCATCTAGGTCATGAGGTTAAAGCCTTGAAGGCTTTCTGGCTGTGCAACGCAAGGCACTCCTATGGAGGTATTCATAAGAGCACCTCGTGCCAGAGGCAAAGTAGCCAATGCTTGTTCCCATGTGGATGTAACCGGAGGGGGAACACTTGTTACTGGAGACTGCCATAGCTGCTCAAAGGTGGTCTCATACCCGACTGGTGCACTAGTCATGACCGGTTGAGAGGTGAATATGGGGAAGGCTGTTGGGTTAGGCCTTCCATAGGAATAAGGGGTAGGGTTGAAAGGTTGGTATACTGTGCTTGGACCAGCTTCATGGCCAGAGGCCATGGGTTGTGAATTGCTGAAGGGTGGAGGTAGTGGTCCCGGCGATAAAGACGGTTCTGGCTCGTCATAATCCAACCTTATTCTGACCCCTTTTTTTCGTTCTTGGCTCACGTGTTGGTTGAGGAGAGTCCTCAACCGCAAGAAATTTCTGGCAACTCCTTCAGGGGTCAAATCGACGCGTTCTAGGGCACTTGAGGTGCCGATCTGTAGGGAAGGAAACCTCAGAACGGGAAGGAGTTGGCGTTTGGAAGAACTCAGGGAAAGAGATTCCGGCAGAAGTATCTCCAGGGGTGGAGAGTGGGGTTGTCACAACCGGTGAGGCTGGACTAATGGTGGACGTTAAAGTATGTGGTACTTGATTAACTTCTCCGGAGATCCGTTTCTGACATGCTGTATTGAAGAAAAATGGAGCTACACTACTGGTCTTTAAGATAAAGTAAGCGGCGTAGCCCCACGGTGGACGCCAACTTGTTGTTACAACAGATATGAGACCAAGGGTAGTGGACCGTCTGATTAGGCTAAAAGGCTTCAAGGGTTTAGATTAGCCTAACGCAGGTCGTGGGGTCCTCCCACATTTGTAGTACGTGGGGTGGATCACTTGATTATTGATCGCTTTTGATTCCAGTTCGAAGGGAATTCGAACCTGGATGAAGTTGTAAGCGAAGCAATGTTGTTTGAAGTGAAGAAGAGAAGCAAGCGTATAACTTGTTCTCAAGAGAGGGATGGAGATCAGAGAGTGTATGTTAGCTCTCCTCATCCGGTGTGTTGATGAGTGGCTAGAGCTGGTTCTTATAGGTGGGATACACTCCATAAGAGGAAGCTCGTAACCTGTGATCCGAGACTACAGTGGAGGAATTACCCGTTTAGGGGTTGAAGGCTTGTGACCTGCGGGTAATAGCATGTTCTCTGTGCACACGTCTCCTTTTCGGCTGTGGGAGAGTTGGTCAAGCAATCAGGTGAGTTGACTGGTTACTGTTCACATGCTTTTTGCTGTTCACCTGTGTTCGCGGGTTATGAACCCTTTAACCTTTAACCTTTCAAGCGTTAATGTGTAAAACCCATTTTATTGACGTTTGAGCTACCCCGTCATCAGTGAATATTGTCTACAAAATAGGATGACATTTTCGTTGTACTCTTATAGAGTGTAAAATGTAACATAAGCTTAAATTTTTTTGCACCAATTCTATTAGGGTTAGAGGTTGGTTTTGTGTTTCTGGTGTTTTTTCCATTAGATTTTGAAAGTTTGGAGAGGTTATAACCAATATATTTTAATTGAGTTGGCGTTATCTATGGTAGTTTTGAAGTGAATTCAAGCGAATTACAAGCGCACGCTAATTTTTTTATGCGTTGACCATGGCTTTTACAGTTTCTTAGAGTGCCCATCCTTTATTCACCCTTTATCATGTGTGATGGCAAAAGCTCTTTGGTGGATCTACTATATTCGACGTGGCATTTTCTGAAAAATCTATCGTTGGCGTTTGAACCTTAGCGAGCAGCAATTAAATATTTATATTTTTTACGGGCTAAATTTTTTACTTTGAGATCATAATCAAAATATTTAGGGGGTCAATTACATGAATTTTTATACATAATCATCTAACTTATAGACCATTTTATAAATGTTAGCGAAGTATAAGACTGAATGGTGTGGCTTAACGCCACCCCGCCACCTCACCATTTTGGCGCCCCCGGGGCGCCATAGCCACACCACCGTCGCCATCCATGTCCCGCCAACGTAGTAACGAGCAGAAATTGAAAGGATCGAGGGGGTGGTCAAAGATGACCGTTGACAACGGTCTGTTTAAAAAAAAAATCCTTAATTCTACTATATATACACCTTTCACAAACTAAAACACACACCAATCACAATCTAAAACACCCACAAATCACAAAAAAAAACATATATATTTTTTAAAATGTCATCCAATTCGTCTAGATCTTCATCTAACGGTGTGCTTGACAATATGCTTATCGCAGTGACGCAGGAGTCGATTAATTATTTTCCAGAAGAGGTTCAATCGTCTACATCGCGTACCAGACAAACGCATCTTGAACAAGATCGGTTGGGTGCTCATGGACGTTTAATGGACGATTATTTTTGTGAAAATCCATTGTACGATGATGCACATTTTAGGCGTCGGTTTCGTATGAGCCGTCGTCTTTTCTTAAGAATTTCTAATGATCTTGCGGCCGAATTACCTTTTTTCACACAAAGAGAAAGTGCTAGTCGCAAAATTGGTTTCTCTGGAATACAAAAGTATACTGCCGCAGTCAGGCAACTAGCGTACGGCACAATGAGTGATGCGTGGGATGAATATTTAAGGATGTCGATAGAAGTTGTCGTGATTGTCTTGAAAATTTTTGTGAAGGTAATTTTATTATTATTATTCTGTTATTATTATTTATAGTATAATAACACTATTATATTAGTGTTAACTTTCTTTACGGGAGGCGATATTTAAGGATGCCAACCGTTGCTGACGTTCCACTTTTATACGAGGCCCATCAGCGGATTCACGGGTTTCCTAGGATGTTGGGTAGTCTTGATTGCATGCACTGGGAGTGTGTTGAAAAAGAGATGGTCTATCATTGCCTTGCCGTCGAGGATACTTGAAAAAAGTAAAATGAGAAACGTCATGTATACGTACATCATCTTGCATAACATGATATTGGAGGACTCGGGCAGAGCGTTTTGTGGAGAAGTTACGATGGAAGTAACCAACCGACGAACCCACTACTCACATATGCTGAAAAAATCCGAGTGAGGATACATGATATGGAAACACACCATAACCTTCGAGCTCATTTGACCGAGCACCTGTGGTTTTATCGTCAACAAGGAGGAGACGACGAAGACGACGAGTTATCTTTTTATTTGCATAGTATTTTTTATTTAAATTATGATGTATTTTTTTATTTAAATTATGGCATTGTATTTTTTTTAAATTATGGCATTATATTTTTTTATTTAAATTAATATATCAAAATAATAATGTTTAAATTTAAATAAAAAAATAATAATTAAGTAATGATGATAAGACTTTAAACCGTTGCATGCAAGTTAATAAAGCTTGAAGTGGCGTGATAAAACCCTTGGGCTCCAAACCACATCATATAGCCTAAGGACAATGTTGATAAATAAAAACAAGTCACATTCTTAAAGTGTAATAATAATAATAATAAATAATAATAATAAAGTAATAATAACAATAATAATTAGTAGCGTTGAATAATAAATTGCCATCTTCATATCTCTCTCTCCAACGCTTTATGGTGTTCAGATGATATGATTTCATGTTGGTTACTTGATCATAGTGTGTTGTTGTTTAGTCAGTGGAAGGAACAATTGTTGTTTATGGTGATTAATTTCCTTTGAACCCAACTGATGCATGAATGATGAAACTGAATTGGTGAATACTACTATAAAAGAATCAAACAATAATTATAAATTGAACTTGTATATACTAGTACTACAAAAAGAATCATAAAATTATCGATCTTCTCCTATTTAATTACATCGCCGATGAAAAAATGATCTCTCGAGTATTGAAGCTCATGCTCGCCTGAAATTGCCTCACGTTGCAGGATTCTTGGACTGCCTGGGTCGTGTGAGATCCGCATGACTTATTGTCAGAAGGAGGATGATAGTACATACGAGCAGTTTGAGGACAGTGCGAGTGAAATCTAGCCACCATTCTCACCCCTAAATCCAACATTTCTACGTATTTCCCCATAATAATTATTAACACTGGATCCTCAAAAGATGAAGTCAGAATAGAGGAGAACAAGAACGGTGTGATTTTTTATGATATGGTTGAGTTGGGTTTATAAAGGTGTTGGAATTGCAAGTTGGACCCTTTCGTTCCTCCTTCCCGATGCTTTGACCCCTTCTTTCTTTTTGACCTGTAAGTTGGCCACTCTCGTTCCTCTTTCTTTCATATGCTTTGACTCATTCATTTTTATATTTCCATAAATATTATGTATTTACACGTTATTTTGTTGTTATACTTATCCAACTTTTCTTTATATATGTATTTGTGTCATATTAGGGAATGTATTTTATGGATAATTATTATTTAGTTTAATCTCTAGTAACTAATTATATATAATCTTTTATTAAATATTATTTAGTTTAATCTATTATGAATAATTATTATTTAGTTTAATTTTAATATAATCTCTTCTAGAAAAAAATCATAATTAGTTTATCAACAAGACATATTTTTTGTTAAGAGAATGTCCTCTTGAGACCCCAAATAGATATGTATCAAAAACTCATACGATTAGAAAAATCAACGTCATTTGTTTATCAATGTATCTAACAGAACAACTTTTAATTGGAGATTAGGGATGTTCGAGATTGAATTATTTGATTTTTGGATATTTGAAAAATTTAGAATAGGGAATTTAATATCTGAATCTGTATTCAAAGTTTACCCGGTTCGGATATTTAAACGGATATCCGAATTTAAAAAAAATCAAAAAGTTATAAAAGGTTATATCTATAAGAACCATATTGTACGAGTTGAATAAACATAATTTTATATACCAAATAATAAAAAAATTATATCTTTAAAACTATGTTTATTACACAGGTTGAATAAATGTAATATTGTTTACCAAATAAAAAAAAGTTATATCTTTAAGTTAAATAATATTTTCTTTTTAATATTTTGACGGTTTACCAGAACACACTCAAATATCTCATTTATTAATTATGAGGATTTACCTTATTGTCTATTAGTTTATTTTAAGAAATTGTATATATAGTAGGTCTATATTTGTTTTGTCATATTATTATTATTAAATTAACAATATAACTTAATTGTTATTACTAACCACATATACTGTTTGTGTATTTTTTGAAAAAAAATTGGGAATATATTTAAAATTTTGATAAATCACAATGATCATGCCATATACTTAACACAACATATTATTTTCTTAATTTATTACTATTTAACTTTAAATTATATAAAACAAAATGTTGCAATACGTCGCTAAAACCAAGCTAAAAATCTAATAATTATGTGAATATTTTTTAGATTCAAATTATTTTCGGTAATGTGCTAATATAATGTACTTTTATTTCTCATTAAATATAATGTATACGTAAATACAATAATAAGTATTACATAATATAATATTTATTTTATATAATTTTCAACGACAATTTAATTACATGTTTCTTTGATGAATTTTATAATACTAACGTACATCGTTTTTATATTAACTCATTTATGTCAATTTGGTATATAAACGTCTCCATCTTTGGTTTGCATTTACAGAAATATTTATTATATAGTTTAATTGTTTAACCCGTGTAACACACGGGGAACTAACTTAGTACATATATATTGTTAAAGGTTCTCAAAATAAGTTGTAACTAATGAGAATAAACCCAAACTTTGCTGCGGGAATTCGATTAGTTTTGATACAACCGATATAGCAAAACGAACGAGAAATTCTAAAAAAATATATCATAATGTGCTCAAATGGACATTAACCGATAATAATAAAATAAAACAAACCCAAAAAGATTTCCCTTATATGTTAGTTTAGTTCCATAAAAGTAAATAAGAATAATAAAGCTAATAACTTAGGCTACTAGGTATGGGGTGATGGGTGTGAGAATAACCCTCCACGTCAGCGCCATGTAGGATGAGTGTGAGGATATGGGCTAAAGGGGATGGACCTAAAGGAAATGGAAGATGAGCCTAATATATATATATATATATATATATATATATATATATATATATATATATATATATATATATATGTGGATGTATAGGTGTGTGTGAATAGTTTTGTCCTTTTTCCTTCTGGCTCCAACGTCTCCAAGAAGACGCAGAGGACGTTGCCGCCGCATCCGGGACCGTGTTGAGGCCCGTCGCCGGTCCAAGACGGGGCTGGACGCCCCTCCATACGTCTAGCCTTAATGGGTTAAATTATTTGCGTATAAGTTAATAATATAAATAAATCACAAAAGAAAAAGAAGACTCCCTTATATGTTAGTATAAAGGATCAAAGATAAAAGATGATGTAGTGGTTAGGTGGAATCCTCACTAAATGAATCAATTCGGGTTCAGTTCCGTTTCTTTTGTAATCGCAATGCTTATATAGGTTATACTGAGTTAGATTAGATACGTCGAAATAATATTTTCATATAGTTAATCATCACATAACATAACATGTCACCAATTATAAACAAGTTTTGCCGCAACGTGTGAGCATTGACAACAATCTAGTTTTCTCTTAAAAAGTCAAATGTTGTTTAACTTATACCAAAGGTTGATATGAAAACAAAAAGTCAAATGTTGTTTGATTTATACCAAAGGTTGATATAAAAACAAAGGAGTCAAGATGCATGAAGCTAGAAAAAGGTGGAAATATAAAAAGAATGGGTTGGGAAAGAGCAACGAAAGGTCAAACTTCAAAGTCAAATACCAACATCCTTATAAACGCTATGATTTCTAAACCAGAAATCACAAACAACATCCAACCCTTTCTCCGATCTCTCTTGATTTCATCTTTCCTGTAGGGTTTCATTAGTGTTGGATACAATCTTTGTGAATACCGATGGGGAAATACGTGGAGATGTTGGATTTAGGGGTGAGAATGGTGGCTAGATTTCACTCTCACTGTCCTCAAACCGCTCGTATGTACTACCATCCTCCTTCTAATTCCGTCGTTGACGGTAAGTGTGGATCTTACGCGCCACCCACAGTCGAAGAATCCTGCAAATTCGGGCAGGTTTCAGGCCAACATGAGCTTTTGTGTTATCATTAGCGATGTAAATCAGAGAAATTTTGTAATTGTTATTAATTATTTGTTATCGACTTATTTCCGTATATCAATTCATATATATTCGTTTATTTTTTATACAAATTTTTTAGTTTTCTGCAAGGAGTGTTTGGCTGCAAATTTAATTTAAAACATATGTTTAACTTGGAATTTGATTTTGAGGCTGCCAAATTTGTTAATTTCAGCATTCTCTGCTTGGATGTAATATTCAATCGGACCAGAGGATTTTGTTGACCGAACTCAAAAAACTAATGACACTAAATAACAAGAAGTTAATGTTATGGATGATAGTTTATCAGGTATTATTCCTCATGGAGTGTTCTTTGGCTTTTTCAATCGGGTTTCGGGTTTTTTCGGGCTAAATATTTAACCCGATAACCAAACCATTCTAGGTTCGGGTTAGATCGGGTTTCGGGTTAGAAAATGAACTAGTTTAACATAAAAGTACAACCTTTAAAATTTTAAAATATCAATGTTCGTTATTAGCGAACACTATAAAAAGATTTTATAAACAACTATTGTATGTCGGATATTGAATATATGGAATGTATTATGTATGCTTTCATTTAAAACTTTTAAAAATTAGAGATATGGATGGATTTCGTGATTTAAAACTTTTAGAAGATATGGTTTGCTAGACATTGAATACTTATATGAAAGAATTTTTAGGTCATTTTAAAATATACAACTATATCTAGAAAATATGCTTATTGTTTTAAATCTATTTTGGGTTTTTCGGTTAAACCGATTACCCATTATTCAACCCGTTAAGCAATCCATAGAACTATATTCGGGTTCAGATTTACAATTATTCGGTTACAGGTTCTTCGGGTTTCATCTACTTCGGGTTCGAGTGACTTCGGTTTTGGATCGGGTTTTGGGTTTGGGTTAGAAAAGACAGCCCTACTCATCAAAGTGGTAGAGTTTGAGTATCACAAATATTTCTTAAAAAAGAATAATACTTGATTGATTAACATTGTCTTAAATGTCATTATTATCAATGTTTTAAAAACCGGTAATTTAATCGTACCGGATTAGACTCAGAAATGGTTCAACCGGTTGAACCGGGTTGTACCGGGCAGTTCAACCGTGTTAACTAATTAACTATATAGATCCATAAAATATAATTCCAACTCAAAAAATAATCAAAAACTACATCATTCCATAATAAAAAATATTCCAAAAGTTAATCCATAATCAAAAAATTATCCAAGAGTTCATGATTAAATACCCATTATAGACAATTAGCAAACACTATAACAATTAACAATATGAATGATTAAACAAAAGTCAAAAGAAAGTAAACATGGATGATCTGTTGAAAAAATTGATTTTAAAAACCCAGGATTTTCTATCTTTGAGTGAAGAAGAAGTTTGATCGATATTGATTGTCAATTATGGGCTAAGTTTTGCATTTTAGCTAAGAAGGTAAATAGACACTTTTTTAGGCACCTAAAAATTAAAAGTTCAAAATTTTGACCTTTGGCCCGGTATGAACTGTGTTACCGGTTATACCGGTATAACCTAATTTACCAGCGGTACAACTTCTTTATCGTTTCCTTAGTTTACCGGTATGATTCGTGCCGCCAAACATCTGGCATCCGGTTTAACCGGTTCAACCGGCCGGTTTAAAGGTTTTTAAAACTTTGATTATTATAGTTAAGAAACATAGTTGAGTATATAAATAGGAGCACATCTCATAACTAAAAAAGACTAGGTTTATACCCACGCTTACGTTGTGGCGCGCTAAACCAAATCGTCGCGGTTTGAACATTTTAGTTATGCTAATGAAATTGATACAAAAACTTGATGTGAATTATATAAGTACATTTTTAACATAGATCACAAAAGTTTTTTTCTTCATGCGTGTGGGTACCTGGTCTTCTTTGTGGCGCTAATGACCTACCTTCACCTGTATATTTTGGCAAACCGATTAACCTCTGAAACACTCGATAACATGAGAAGTGTTCGAAAAGGATTTACATTTGGTGTTCTTTTACTTGTTAATTATCTCAAGTTCACCCGAATACATTCTGGCTCCATCATCTGTAACAATATTTACAATATTTATTTTAACCAACAAATTAAATATTAGAAAACCCGGATATCATAATGGAAATATAAGATAAGTATGCATCATTTAAGTTTGGAGTCAAATGCATGTCATCTAAATCTTAAAAGTCAAAAGTGGAGTTTGATTTCACGATGGATGTAATTCAGTGAGAGTGGATAAATACAAAGTTAGTGTAAGAAGAAATATTCAAGAAATATTCTCTATGAACACAACCAAAAATACTTTAAAAGAACACATAAATTTTTTCAATATTCTATTAAAATAATCGTTACTTTATGGTTAGTAAAAAAACTTTTTTTATTGACGAGAAAGTAACGTTTTTTTATAAACAATATTAAAAATAAAAAAATATGCTTTTTAGATTTTTTAAAGGTTTTTTGGGATTTAGTTTAGTTTTAGCATTTAGCTTGGGTTGGGGGGGTGTGTTTAGGTTTTTGGGTGGTGGTGGGGTGGGGGTGAGGTGGCGGGTTTAGGTTTTTAGGTCTTTGCATGTGCATGTTCTTTTTCTCTTATAGACAAGATTATAGACACTTTGTCACTCTATAAAACTTTCTTACACTTCTTATTTTTTACTTTTTTGTAGAATAACTCAACTCGTAGTTTAGTTACAAATTCATGCCTGAAGCCTCTAAAGATGTTTTCATAATAAAACTAAGTGTTGAACACATGACAATGAAATGCAGAATGTTCTTCCCAAATGCGATTGCATTAAACACATGTTCACATTCTGTAAGAGCAAAGTAAATCAAGAGTTGTCATAGTATATTCAAATTCATACTCCCATGTGAAACAATAAACCCCTTTTGGATTTGATGACTTGCTATATTCTAAAATCGATCAGTTTTCCGAAAAAGTTATGCTCCCCGTTTGGATTTGTCTTTTATAAATTAGAATTTAATTTAACTTTTAAAATACATTAAGTTGAGATAATATAAAGCTATTGATGTTATTAGATAAATCTAGGCTTGTACATATTAAGCGTTTAGCTGGTTTGATGCTACTTGTCATCACCGTTAAAGAACAAAAACTAAAACGAAACAAAGGTAAAAGAAATTAAAAATAATAAGACATTTACACAAACACTCATGCACTAAATTTATATGATTTATAAATTCGGCTCGGATAATCTTACGTAAACCGGTTGCTTGTGCTAAGCCCACACAATTTAGTAAACTAAGGTTTTATGTTGGAATCGGTATGTCCAAGACACATATTAAATTGATGTGGCTAGTACGTTATGATCCAAGTCGGGTCATACCCGATAACAAGCTAGACAAACACTTATAATATTTATTTATGATATGATCAAACAAATAAATATTAACACTTAGAATATTTAGAAATTGGTTTTCTAAATAATTGCACTTGAGAAACTAATAAATTATATGGATAATTTATTTTGAGAGAATATTTTATTTTATTATTTAATGTTAAAATAACATTAGATATTGCATAAAATCTTGTAAACATATGATGTTAATTTTATAAAAGTTATAAAATAATACAAGACATAATTTAAAAGAAAAGAATTTGAATTTTCATGCAATATCTTGCAAATCTTTACAAGATCTCACACAATCCAATATTAGATTATGTAAGATATATGGATATCTTGCATGATTTGGTAAGATCTCACACAATCTCACATAATCCAAGATAAGATCTTATAAAGATTATATAGATGATTTGGTGAATCTCACATAATCCAAGAAAAGATCTTAAAGAGATTATATATATGGATGATTTGGTGAGAATTAAAGAGATTCTTACACACACTATTTCTCTCATTTAAAATCAAGTGCAAAAACTCTAAGAAATACTCTCAAAATTTCGGCCAAGGAGATGAATCAAGAGGGTGTTCAAGTGAGTTCATACAAGTAAAAAAATCCTAGCAACATAAGGTGTTTGTTTGAAGGCTTGGGGTATACAAGATTGAGGTCTTCTCCTTTGAAGATTTCCATTCAAGAACATCATCTTCTTCATATCTCTTGCTATTTGGAAGAGAGTATTTCTTATAACACTCTATGGTTGTGTTTTTGATAGCATGCATATTCATATATGGATCCGGGTTTTGGTTTTACATATAAAATGGGTTTTATATCTTGTAAGTAACATGTTTTAAATAATTATTCCGCTACGTTTTTTATTTTATATGGATAAAATGGCTTTGATAAACATGTTAAAACCCCAATAGTGGTATCAGAGCCGCTTATATGAATGCATGATTCAAAGGATTTAAAAATTTCGGGTTTTGGGTTTGGAGAAACCCTATGGCCGAAATTTTAATATGGTTTTCCCTTTGTTTTTCAAGATTAATTTTTTTACATGCATAAGGATTCTTGAAAAATTATAAGGGTTTCTTGAAAAATTATATCATATGGATGATTTTTTTGTTTGGACAAAAACTCACACTTTTCGGTTTTTCTTTTGGGTCGAAAATATGGGTTGTAAATAGGAACCATTTTGCTCTTGAATAATATACATATTGGATGCATATTTTGGTGTTCATAACCTAGCCATGACCTTGTGTTTGAATATGTTGAATGATTGTGTTTGTGAATTATATTTAATTATTTCAATGGGTTGTAATAATTAATGTCTTTGTTCTTCCATTTGAAAAATATGTAATTTATTTATTTTCATTTGGTATGTAAGTAAATAGATTAGATGCATTTCTTTTACTAGAAAAATGTATTAGGATACTTTATTGTAAAAGAAGATGCACACAAAATGCGTTTTGGTTTTGGCCAATTTTGGGTTCATAGTTCTTAACGGATTTTAGCCCAATAATCAAAACATATTTTTGAAGCCAAAGGAGTTTGAAGCTGAATTTAAAGATCATTTGAAGCCCAAAGAAAGTGAAGAAATCACAACACAAAAGGAAAGACTTGAAGCATTTGGATGCGTGTTCAAGTGGGAGTTCAATGACACATTTCTTGTGTCAATATTCACCCTTTAGGAAGGACCTTTTGGCACACATGTTTAAGCTAACAAGTGTTGTCAAAAAAGTTGGCTATGGTTATGCACCTATTGTTTTGTGTGTTATGCTTGTATGGTTGTTTTATTATGTTGTTTGAATGATATGTGGATATTGATGCTTAACAAACTAATAAACAACAAGCTTAAAATTGGTTCTTTAAAAATCATTAAAGTGGTTAATAAAAGGTTTTAACAAAGGTTAATGATTTTATAATAAAATGGGTTTTATTAAAAGAATCTTGAAAATTGGTTTTCACTTGTCACACCCCAACCAATGGCGGAAACATCGGGGCGCGGCACTAGGCGAACCAGATTATCTCATGAGAAATTCCAGAACACTATTTAAGCGACAATATTTAAACGTTAATATCCCATACTACTAACATAAAATCCTTAAACAAATTACAGAATTCAAGCATTCTCATAATACAAATCGAGTTCGATATCCCCTAGATTTCTATTACATGCGTTTCTAAGATACTTCCTAGGTCCATTTGCAGCAAGTAGAACTCATCAACCTGCAACATACGTTAAAATAATTTGTCAATACACAAATGTATTGGCGAGCATACAGGTTTGATATAATAGCATAGTAGATAAAAATGGTGTCGCGGATTTCCACATACATAAACATGATACACATAACATATAAACTCACAAGACAAATTTCTCATGCTATACTATCAAGATGCTCGCACGTTCTTCCTAGCTAGACCCCTGTCGGGTGTTAGCCAAACTATAGTACCATACTAGCTAAGGTGGAGATAACGAAAATGTGTCCTAGTTTACATGTTCCTAGCATCACGTATAAATATGCATAACAGGTATTCGCGTGTGATAAATTTGTTTAGCGTGTTTCGTGTGTTTTGATATGAACGTATGTTACACCAAAAAAGTGTATTAAAGCGAAAATGGGTCAAGTATACTCACAGTCGGTGCGATTAGAGAGATACGGGATCTGAGGTGAGTTGAGGAGAGCGCCGGATCAGCCTGTAACGTACAGAAGTGCATCAGTCTTCTGAAATGCTGAAACGGTAAACGGTTGAAGGAGCAGTAGATAAGTTCGGGCGAACTTGTACTTGGGGTACAAGTTCGGCGAACTTGTAGTGAACTTGTATGTCTAGACTTACTAGAGGTACAAGTTCGGGAAAACTTGTCTGGTTTTCCTGAGAAACGAGACAAGTTCGGGCGAACTTGTCAAGTTTCCTTGGAAACTGTACAAGTTCGAGCGAACTTGATTGGATTTCATGGATAATGGACAAGTTCGGGCGAACTTGGTCACCCATGTGGTGACAAGTTCGAGCGAACTTGCTCATTTCCAAGCGAACTTCACTGTTTTGGCATCCTAATCGTGCATTTTCGCGTCGTTTGCTGAGGAAATCGAGTGTCCATCCCTCCAACCTTAGGCTACTGAGCAAAACATAGGCTGGAGAGGTCTTTTCGAGCGAGTTTTAGCCATTTTATAGAAACTCGGGCTAATCCGGGCGAACTTTATGGTTCGTACGGGTTAGTCCAGTTTGTGCAAAGTGACGATTTCATCCTTGTGCTTCGGTCTGAGATATTGCTTGACAATGCCTCGTTCCATTTCATAGTGAACGAAACATACGTCATTTAGTCTGAAATTTGTGTAAAAATCGATGTTTAAAAGGTTTTACTTAGATCTAAGCATAGATCTAAGTGAAAAACAGAAGTTTTGTATAAAAAGATGAAGATTTTCGTAAACGGAAGAGATTTGATGAAAACGAAGGCAAAGCCTTGTGCAAACTCGTTGTAAACGTGTTGTAGCTTGAAAACGGGTTGAATCTTACTTAGCAAACAAAGGGTTTCGGTTTTGGGGAGCTCCGGGCGAACTTGCAGCAAGTGCAAATGAAGAGAGGAGTTGAGTATTTATAGGTGAAGCGAAAATCAAGCTGAAGGAGACCAAGTTCGGCCGAACTTGGCATCATTCAAGCTAACTTGGCACAAGTTCGGGCGAACTTGGCCAGTTTTGCTTGAATGAGCACAAGTTCGAGCGAACTTGATAAGTCTTGGAGATATTAGTGGCCTGGTCAAGTTCGGGCGAACTTGATGTGATCAAGTTCGGCCGAACTTGGCCTATTGGCTAAGTTTTGTTCGTTAATTTCGCGCTATGAGTTCGTTTGGCGATTTGGTTCGCATTAGGTAGATATATTAAGCGTTTTAGCGAGCGTTAAGCGTATTACTCGATTAAATTAAGTTAAGATTCGATAGGTAAGCGAGGTAGCATGCGGCTTTGTTCGCAAGTCTTGCGAGAGTCGCGTTGTAGTTTAAGCGAGCAGATAGCCTTGGAAACTTCACGCAAAGTTTATAGTATTTAGCGAGTGTGATATGAGTGTAAGCATTGTGATGTGCGATATAGTGCGAAAATATGCGATGTAGCGTAATAAGCGATGTAGGTTACATTATGATCCGAATCTCTGGTCCTAGGCGTAACGAGAGTAGCGAGCTGCAAAGAGTTAATGAGCAGCTAAGATGCGGGTTGTTACATCACTAAGGTACCATGAATTTGAATGCATGCAAATGTATGGTACATAAAGTTTTCTAAAACTAGAATTTTTTGAAAACTTAAATCCCTTTTATAAAACAAGTCAAACACCATCCTTTTACACAACACTCGAATCACTTGGGAATTCTTTGTGAGATAAAGGTCACATAACCACATTTGAAGGAACTTGTGTGTTTGAGGTAGGCTTACCATATTTGTGGGATAAAGGTCACCTAACCACTTGTATGTGTAAACTTACATGTGTGTGTAAGTAGGACGACTTGATTTGGAAACCATGTGATTAGGATCACCGAAGCATGGCGTACAAAGGTGTTGATGGGATTAAACATGCCAACTAAACATAAAGATGTTTAACCGATCCCATATGGCTAGAAATTGCAAAGGGTTGCAATTGTCAAACGTTAACTACCTTGTTAATTTAAATAATGAGATAAAGGTCATCTAACCAATATTTAAATGTAACGTTGGATTCTAGATTTTAATTATTAATTGTCTATGAGACATAAAGGGGTATTAATGATTAAAATTTAATAATATCGAAAATACTAAAATTGAACTTTGTTAAAATTTTGTAGATGGCCACTAACAATGCAAACATAATTACCCAAACCGTCCGTAACCTATCATTAAGAACAAATCTTGAAAAGGATCGTCTCAACCATAACAACTTCATGGATTGGTATCGAAACTTGAGAATCGTTCTCAAGCAAGAGAAGATATCCTATGTGTTGGACGATCCTATTCCGATGAACCTGACATTGAAAATGTGGAAGCCTATAACGATTGGGTTAAGTATACCGAGGACTCCATGCAAGCCTCTTGCCTCATGTTGGGAACTATGATTCCCGAGATTCAAAAGGATTTTGAAGATCATGGGGCATACGACATGATTACCCAATTGAAAGAAATGTTCCTTCAACAAGCTAGGGTAGAACGCTTCGAAACGGTTCGGGCGCTTCACGTATGTCGAATGGAGGAAACCCAATCGGTCTCATCTTATGTCCTCAAGATGAAAAGCCACATTGATCGCCTCGAAAGGCTCAATTGTCTCGTCTCTAAAAAGTTGGTTACGAATTTGATCCTCAACTCTTTAACAAAGAAGTTTGAGTCTTTTGTTATGAACTATAACATGAACGGATGGGACAAGAGCATTGGTGAACTTCATGCAATGCTCAAAATTGCCAAGGCGGGAATGGGTAAAAAGACTTTACCCGTTCTAACGATCAATGGGGGAGGCAACAAGAAGAGGCCCCACTCTGACTCCAAGGAAAGTTTTGCCAAAAGGAAGGGCCACGTCAAAGGGAAAGGGAAAGGAAAGGAAAGGTTAAAGCGAAACCCACGAAACTGAAGGAAAAGAAGCAAAAGGTTGCTATGCATTGAGTGTGGAGAGATAGGACATTGGAAAAGGAATTATCCAACCTATCTCAAGGAGTTGAAAAACAAGAGGGATGCAGGGCAGACCTCAGGTACAATCTTCATGATACATGTTGAGCTTAATGTTATTTCTTCTAACACATGTGTAACCGAAATTTACCGAAACGTAAAACCGGACGCGCAAATCGAGACGCGGCACGCAAAACAAGACAGGTCCACCTGGACTGTCCAGGCGCCACGCGCCAGAGACACTAGTCTCTGTCGCGATGCGCGGGAGGTATCCAGGTGACGTGTCACCGTTTCGTGCCATCTGGCAACCCTACACTTGTGACCAGGCTGACCTAGCCTAGCTAGGCACCTCCGGCGCCACGCGAGAAGGAACCCAGATCCCCGCGCGACCACGGGGAGGTCAAACTCGGGTATAAATAGAGCAGTCTGGGACGAAGTCCAGTGCTCAATTGCGATCGATAAAATCGAACGTATACTCTCTGAATCTCTGTTTCTTCGTGCAACACCCCCTAAACCGGCGAAGCGCTGCCCGCTGTAAGTAACTTAACCCCCGATCACTAATTCACTATCCTACCCAATCGATCTAGAATCACCAACAATGTCTAGGATCTGGCCGACTACGTTCGTTGGAGTTCTGTTGAGTGTTATATGGACACCCTACCCAATCGATCTAGAATCGCCAACGCATGTCTAGGCTCTGCCCAACTACGTTCGTTGGAGTTCTGTCGATTGTTGTATGGTTAAAGTGACTTGGGTTAACTTACTAACACATGTGCATTGTATGTTTTAAATAGAAATCTCAGGAAGTAATCAAGAACTATCACCAGGAACTCCGTAGAAATACTTAAAGTGTTCAAGGCGAGTCCATTCTCTTTTTGTAAATCTTTTTGTGAGTCAAAATGTGTTACCAAAACCTCAAATATTTTAATTATGCTTAACAGTGATTGAGTATATGTATTCTATAATTACTGCCGGTATGTTGGGGTTTTGTATACATTGCTAGTCCAAAGTCACAGGAATGTGACAGGAACCGTTACTGTTGGGCGACATGGCCCAAAGTAATATGACCCACAAGTCAGGATTGACAGTACTGATTGAGTAATTATGTAGATATAAACATTGTAAATGCGGATGCTCCTCAATAACTGTAAAGTATAATCACTTGTTTTGATAAAATTGAGATGGATTTGCCAGTATTTCTTGCTGATAAAATGTTTTTAAAACGCGTTTCAGGTAACTTAATGTGAAGCTAACATAAGCCAGCTGGAGAGCACTGAAGGCTTAGAAAAGTGGCTATAAAAGTTACCTAAATAAAAAGGAGTTTCTGTTTTCCATAAATTAGGGTATGTCCCTAAAATATGTATTGTAGTGGAAACATGGTTTTATCCATTTGTTTAATATAAAAGTCTGGTGTTTTGAAACTCTGATATTTATTTTCTAACTACGATCCTGATGTCGTAATTCCGCTGCCAAATTAATAAACACCGGTACCACCAGCTCTGTGTCCCGCGGCCCCCGCTCCCGGGGTGGGGTCGAGGGCTGCGACAACATGGGTACAAGATACCGGATGTGGAACTCATATTTGCAATTTGTTGCAGGGGTTCAGAAGAAATAAACATTTTATAAAAAAGGGAGATGCTAGTCTCTTCATGGGCAACTGAGCAAAAGTTGAAGTCGAAGCCCAAGGAGACTATGTGCTGAAGCTTCCAAGTGGTTTGGAAGTGATTTTGAAAAATGTTTTGTATGCTCCTAGTTTGACTAGGAACATTATTCAGTTTCCCTTTTGAGACAATGTGGTTTTAATTTTGAATTTGTTAACCATGACATTTATGTTTCAATGCATGATGTGTTTTACTTTAAAGCTATGCCTTTAAATGGTATTTATGAATTAGCTCATGATGACACATCATATGATAGCTCAATGTACCAAGTAACCACCAAGAAACTCAAATGGATTTGAGTGATTCCTATCTTTGGCATTGTCGCATTGGACATATAAACAAAAATCGCATGCAAACACTTCGAAAGAATGGCCTTTTGGAAACAAATGAAAATGATTCATTTGATGTATGTGAATCTTGTTTACAAGGCAAAATGACTAAGGCACCCTTTAGTGGTACTTTTGAAAAGGCAAAAGACTTATTAGATATTATACATTCGATGTATGTGGTCCTTTTAAGCCAATGACTAGGAATGGTGAAAGATAATTCATTACTTTTACCGACGACTATAGTCGTTATGGTTATGTGTATTTACTAAGACACAAGGATGAAGCATTTGAAATGTTCAAAGACTTCAAAAGTGAAGTAGAAAATCAACTCAAGAAAACAATCAAAATCCTTCACACCGATAGAGGAGGTGAATACCTTAGTGATGTTTTTCAAGATCATCTTAGGAGTTGTGGGATCATCTCACAACTTACTCCACCTGGAACACCAAAACATAATGGTGTGGCTGAAAGGAGGAATCGAACTCTATTGGATATGGTTTGATCTATGATGGCTAGAAGCACATTACCTTTATCATTTTGGGGTTACGCTCTGCTCTCGCGACCCGTATAATGAATATGGCCCAACCAAGAAAGTGGATAAGACACCTTTTGAAATATGGCATGGAAGGGCTCCATCATTATCATATTTGAAGGTATGGGGTTGTGAAGCTTATGTGTAGCAATACACCCCAAACAAATTGGAAGTACGATCCACTAAGTGTATCTTTGTAGGATATCCTAAAGATGATATAGGATATTACTTTTACGATCCAACAGAGCAAAGGTATTTGTTGCTCGAAAGGGTAAGTTCTTGGAAGCTAAGTTCCTTATGGAAGGAACTTGTAGTAGAACAGTGGAACTTGATGAGGATCAAGAACCACAAGCCGATACACGTTTGGTTAATACTAGCACTCAACAAGAGGTTGTTGAAGAGGATCAAGTGGTTGATCAATACACACAAAACGTTCGCAGATCTGGTAGAATTAGTCATCCACCCAAAAGATATGGATTTTTCATGGATGGATGCTACGTGGTAGATTTGGATGAACCAACCACATACCATGATGCAATGTCACAATCCGATTGTGACAAATGGCTTGAAGCCATGAACGTAGAGATGCAATCCATGTATGACAACCAAGTATGGGAATTGGTTGTACTACCTCTTAACTCCAAAGTAGTTGGAAGTAAGTGGGTTTTCAAGAAGAAAACCGATATGCATGGTAACTTGGATACTTATAAAGCGAGACTTGTAGCAAAAGGTTTCACTCAAACTCAAGGGGTTGATTATGATGAGACCTTCTCGCCCGTGGCGATGCTAAAGTCAATTAGGATATTATTTGCCATAGTTGCATATTACGATTATGAGATTTAGCAAATGGATGTCAAAACGGCTTTTCTCAATGGATATCTTAATGAAGATGTCTATATGGTTCAGCCTGAAGGTTTTGTCGATCCAAAACATCCTAACAAAGTATGCAAGTTAAAGAAATCAATATATGGATTGAAACAAGCATCTAGAAGTTGGAATCATCGTTTTGATGAAGAAATTAGGAATTTTGGATTCATCAAGAATGCCGATGAAGCTTGTGTGTATAAGAAGGCTAGTGGGAGCATCATAACTTTCCTAGTACTGTATGTCGATGACATTCTACTATTTGGAAATGATATTCCAACCATGGAATGTGTTAAAACCTGGCTTGGAAGTTGTTTTTCCATTAAGAATATTGGTGAAGCCGCCTATATTTTGGGAATAAAGATCTATAGGGATAGATCAAGGCGCTTGATAGGTTTGAACCAAAGTGCATACATTGACAAAGTCTTGAAAAGGTTCAAGATGGAGAACTCTAAGAAAGGTTTGGTACCTATTCAAAAGGGAACTATATTGAATGCGTCTCAATGTCCAAGCTCAAAGGATGAGCAAGAAAGAATGAAAGGAGTCCCATATGCGTTGTTATAGGATCCATCATGTATGCAATGATATGCACTAGACCGGACATGTCATGTGCCTTAAGCATGACAAGTAGATACCAAAATCCAGGAAACAGTCATTGGATGGCTGTTAAAAGTATATTAAAATACCTTAGAAGGACTAAGGATATGTTTCTAATATATGGATCTAGTGAAGAGGAACTCGTTGTAAAGGGTTACACGGACGCGAGTTTCCAAACTGATCGAGATGGTTCTCGATCACAATCTGGGTATGTCTTCATTTTGAATGGAGCTGCAATCTCTTGGAAGAGCTCGAAGCAAGATGTTGTAGCATTGTCCACTACAGAATCAGAATACATCGCCGCTTCATTGGCAGCGCAAGAAGCTGCATCATTGAAGAAATTCATTACCGACCTAGGGGTAGTCCTACCATTCAAGATCCCCTCGAAATCTTTTGTGATAACGAGGGTGCGATTACACAATTAAGGAACCTCGTGCACATCAAAAGACTAGGCACATTGAGTGGAGATTCAACTACATAAGGGATGAAGTTGAAAAGGGAAATATATGTATTCGCAAAGTTCACACCGATCAAAACATTGCGGATCCTCTCACGAAGCTCATTGAACGGCCAAGGCATGAGGCTCATACTTGTGCCTTAGGACTTCGATATTCTAGTGATTGGATTTGATCTATTTAGTATTTGGATATCGGAACAATTGTTACTATAACTCATTTAATGATTATGGCATTTTGAGTTATGTTCCATTTTAGCATGTTTAAATCCATGAATAAGTTAACTATTCTAATTGTCCGTAGTCGATCATATTTGTGGGAACAAATATGAAGGTAAGACTATTATGAACTCGGATTGGTGGATATTCATTAGGTATGAATATAGAGCAAAGTGTTGCTGCCAAAGTTCATAGATATTTGTGGGATACAAATATTGGAATGACCCGCTCTAAAATATTACTCCATTGAATCTTTGTGATTGATCATAAGTAATTTTTGAGTAAAGGCGAATATCATAGTATGCTCTGACCTGAGATACATATTGGGTCTTGATATTCACCAAATGTTATACTTTGACTTAGTTCTTCGCTGTTCTGAAACATGGCAGTACATAAGGCTAAGCTCAGGTGTGGTACAAGGTGATTGTGAGAGACGTATGTAGTCAAGATGGGATTTGTTCCTCTTATTCGTTGAGAGTAAGATGTCTAAGGCTTGCTAAAGTTAAATAAACAGAGAATGATCACTCTATGTCTCTGGATTTGACATGACATCTATCACGAAAGGATAAATGATTGATTCACCTAAATCATGTTCAAGTAAGGGACTTGAAGGGGATGATGTTATTGAATGGCACTTCGTCATACGTATTAGGGGTAGTAAACCGTTGTTAGGCGGTATTTACTACTTGCATCAATCTTCTATGTATTTTGTGAAAGTGGGAGATTGTTGGAATCGGTATGCCCAAGACACATATTAAATTGATGTGGCTAGTACGTTATGATCCAAGTCGGGTCACACCAATAATAAGCTAGACAAACACTTATAATATTTATTTATGATATGATCAAACAAATAAATATTAACACTTAGAATATTTAGAAGTTGGTTTTTAAATAATTGCACTTGAGGAACTAATAAATTATATGGATAATTTATTTTGGAGAATATTTTATTTTGTTATTTAATGGGTTAAATAACATTATAAAAGGTTCTAAGATATTGCATAAAATCTTCGTAAACATATAATGTTAATTTTATAAAAGTTATAAAATAATACAAGACATAATTTAAAAGAAAAGAATTTGAATTTTCATACAATATCTTGCAAATTTACAGGATCTCACACAATCTAAGATTAGATTAGGTAAGATATATGGATATCTTGGATGATTTGGTAAGATCTCATCAAATCTCACATAATCAAGATACGATCTTACAAAGATTAATAGATGATTTGGTGAGATCTTTACAAATCTCACATAATCCAAAAAAAGATTTACAAGAGATTATATATAGAATTAAAGATATTCTTACACACACTCTTTTCTTCATTAAAAATCAAGTGCAAGAACTCTAAGAAATACTCTCAAAATTTTCGGCCAAGGTGGTGAATCAAGAGGGTGTTCAAGTGAGTTCATACAAGCTAAAAAAATCCTAGCAACATAAGGTGCTTGTTGGAAGGCTTGGGTATACAAGATTGAGGTCTTCTCCTTTGAAGATTTCCATTCAAGAACATCATTTTATCCATCATAGCCTTTTTATACTTATTAATTAGCAACATGTTCAAGGCATGCAGCCAAACCAAGACTGCAATATATACTGCTTTTTCCATATGAGCCATAGGTTACCATAAATCCAGAAAGGCACCCATTTAGAGATACATAAAATGGCAAAAAAAATGAAGCAAGGTCCCAAACCCAAACACACTCCATACCCAACACAGGGACATCATAACATAGTCAAGTCTCAACCCAATAAAGCCAAACCACCAAAACAGCCAAATACAAAAAGAGACCATGCAATCAACATTGGAGCTTTAAACTTGAGATGTTTGAAGCATAAACTTGAGTTAGGCCATGTTTTGAAGAGCTTATTTTACCTTCTTATAACGGAGTTGAGTTATTCTACAAATGAGTATAAATATAATAAGTGTAAGAAGGAATCATAGAGTGACAAGTGTCATAATCTTATCTATAAGAGAAAAAAAAATGTACATGCAAAAACCAAAAACCTAAACCCACCACACCACCAAACCTTAACCACCCTTACCCTACCCTCCCACCCACCCAACCCCCCTTCCCCCCCCCCCCCCCAAAAAAAAAAAAAAAAAAAACTATACCTCACCAACCCCCAACCAAGCTAAATGGTAAAAACTAAAAACTAACCCCCAAAAACCTAAAAAAAAAATCTAAAATACAAAAAAAATTAGTATTTTTATAAAAAAAACCTACTTTATCGTCACTAAATAAAAACATAATTTTTTAGTGATGATAAAGTAGCGATTATTTTAAGAGAAAACTGAAAAAAAAATTGTGTTTTGTTTTTTTTATATATTTTTGGTTGTGTTCACATTGGAAAAAAACTTTTACCCTTCTTACAATAAGAGTTTTTTGTATTTGATATTTTTCTTATAACTTATTGACTTATTAGAAAAGAGTTTTTAGACATAAAAAAAGAAATAAAAATGTCACTTGGTTGTGACTTAAAAAAAAATAAAGAAGATTAAAAAGTAAATAAGAAAAACTTATCCAAACATGCCTTATAAATAATGCATTTTAACTTTGATGTTTGACCTAATTACCCGAACGAGTAGATTTGGGCCAAGTATAAGCCCATTTGTGAAAGGGCTTTCTTCTGTAACTGACTAATTCTGTTCAACAGATCGGAGAGAAAGCTTCATATCGTTTCAATGGCGACCTCGAAGCTCGTGCGAACCATTTTAGATCCAAAAAGAACTGGTTCGCAGCTCTGCACAAGAAAACTATATCCGATCGTCTCACCAAATACGGTCCGTATCTATCTCATACATACATGTGTATCTATACGTACGAATGTATGTATCATATATGCTCGATTATTTATGCTTACGATTGTGATTCTACTGTCTAATTACCTCTAGGTTTTTGATGCTGTTAATCGTTTACAGTTTCATTTGTGAAGATTTAGGTTGATTATCTGTTTAAGCGTATGATTGCGTGTGTCTAGTTATCTTTCATTGATTGTTCTATGAATTCATCGATTATCTGTGCTTACATCTGTGATTTTACGCGTCTAATTATCTCGAGATGTTTGATTTTGTGAATTGTTTGGAGTTTTTCGTTTGAACAGTATCTGTTAGAGCGTACGATTGTGTGTGTCTAGCTGTTATTCAATGATTGTTCTATGAATTCGTCGGGTTATGCGGTTGAGGTATCATGTATATGCGATTATCTGTGCATACACCTTGATTCCATGTATCTAATTATCTCTAGGCTTTTAATTCTGTGAATTGTTTAGAGTTTTGGTTTTGAACAATTGGATTGATTAACTGTTTAAGCGGAGGATTGTGTGTCTGTTTACATGCTAAGTAGTTAATGCGGTAAAATATCGGATATCGGTCAAGGACCGATATTTGAGATATCGCTTATCGCGGTGGGATATCGTGAGATATCGGTAATTTTAATATCATGCTAAATTTATATATATAGCAATTTAACACTAACAATTTATTATACTCTCCTACCATTAACAAATTAACCTTTAGCAACTTGCAAAACACTAACAATTGTAGCAAGTAAAAACTGACTAAGACTTAAAACACTAACATTTAACAATAACAACTAACAATTCAGACTTAAAATACAAATAGCAGCAATAAGAAGAAAGATGAACGGTAGAACTAAGAAGAAAGGTACTGATATCGGGAAAATCAGTGTTTTATCGATCAAACATCGGTCATATATCGGAAAATATCGCTGATAATATAGGTACTGATATTCTGGCTGATATTTTGTATCGCTATCTCGGCAGGGGACCGATAACCGATATATCACTGATATATCGGGATATTAACTACATAGTTTACATGTCATTGAGTGTTTTATGAATTCGTATGAGTTTGAGAGTTTCTAGATGTTGTTTTTTCTTAGGTTTTGTTTGTAAATAATAAGTTTGTTTGGATGGATTACAATATGAATATCAGGGTTGAGATATGATGATCTGTATGATCCAATGGAGTGTCTGGACATCAAGGAAGCGTTGAATAGGCTGCCTCGTGAGATTGTTGATGCTAGAAACCAACGCCTTTTGCGTGCCATGGATCTCTCTATGAAACACGAATACCTCCCCAAAGATCTGCAGGTCCATCTTCAATCATATATATGTATATATAGTTGATTGCACTTAGAGTAATTTGTTCTTAGCATTGAAATTTGAAATCAGGAATGATATTGTTGGTTTGTTCCTGTTACAGGCGCAACAGACACCATTTAGGAGTTATCTTTCTGACATGCTAGCTCTGGTAAGTTCATAAAGAATTTCTTTTTTGGTTTGGTGAACATGAAATGTTTAATTACACTTTCATCGTTGTTTTGAAATCAGTGCATTACGACATTACTATTTTCTGAATACACATACAGTATTCAGTCGGTTAACCAGAATGAAATTAATTTGCATTGTACTGAACTAAATCCTTCAAATTGATTACAATGTGTTTAGATAATTAGATTAGATTGGTTTCTTTACCACCTATCAATCTTTGTTAGTTATAATCAGCATCATGATATGAAGCTTTTTCTTGAGAAGAAACTAAAGAACAAAGAGTAAATTATATTGCATGCTTTAAGATTCGAGAGATAAGTTACTGACTGATTGTACAGTGTTATGCTTTTGCGCATATCATTTTCCAATTTATTTGTTAATAAGGCCCTTCTAGGTGATTATTTGTCTACTCAGATATAAATACTAGATGATGAAGCGAAGTGTTGTCTATGCATTTTTTACTAGTAGTACTGTAATTAAGAAGTTACAACTCTCTTGTTGCAACATATTAGCTTGACTTTCTTTTCTGAATCTTGATCTTCTATGCATTTCTTACTCCGAATTTTTTTTAGATATTTCACGGTAGACCAAATTTTGGTATCAATGATTTTTGACATATGTTACAAATACTTTGTTTATGCACCAAAATGTAGACTATGATCATTTCTATATTTCTCATGGTCCCAGGCTCTTTGCTAAGAACTTAGCGTGTTAGAGTAAACTGTCATTTTAGTCCCTGTGGTTTGGGCAGTTTTGCCACTTTAGTCCAAATCTCAAACCTTTTGCATTTGGGTCCCTGTGGTTTTAGTTTTATTGTCATTTTGGTCCAAAAGTGATATTTGTCTTCTAAAATCCTACTATTTTGTCCTATTTCGCTAGGGTAAAATGGTCATTTTAAGCATTAATATATACTATATATATAAATAAACCTCAAACTCTACTTAAAATGACTATTTTGCCCTTGAGGAAAAAGACAAAATCGTAGGATTTTAGAAGACAAATATCACTTTTGGACCAAAATGGCAATAAAACTAAAACCACAGGGACCCATATGCAAAAGGTTTGAGATTTGGACTAAAGTGGCAAAACTGTGCAAACCTCAGGGACCAAAATGGCAGTTTACTAAATAATAGAGTAAATTACGATTTTGGCCCCTGTGGTTATGTCACTTTAACCCCTATAAGCCCAAAAAGGAATCCTTTAACATCTGAGACCCTAACGTTTATTATTTCTAACCATTTTGACCCTTGTTACTAACTCCATCCAATTAAATGGTTAAAAGGTTGTCATGTGCCCCTCACATGAGGGGCATTTATGTCATTTCTCTTACCCACTTAACCCCTTTAAATAAAAAACCCCATGTGCATCCATGTTGTCTTCATCTTCTTCAATTCAAATTCCCCCAAACCCTAATTCCACTGCAATTGTAACATTCAAAAAACAAATCCTAGTTATTATTTATTTAATTTAGTGGATAATTTAATTATTGGAGAAATTATTTTAAATGCACTAAATTTATATGTATAACATGTCACGCACTTAACAAAACAGCGGTCCAGCAATAAAATATTCAAACAATTTAAACAAAAAAAAATGATTAACTGATGATTGTTGGACTTTTCGTTTAAGAACATACATCAAATAAGTATATTATTGAGTTTCCAAAATCCTCTGAAGCACAGAAACGTCCTGGAGCAGCCGTCTCCCGTCCCGGGGACTGCAAGGGGACGGAAACGCGACGGGTACGGCCGGGAAACATCCCCGGCGGTTAGGAAACGTGGAGGAAACGGGCAGGCGAAGGGGACGGCGAAGAAACGTCCAACCGAAACGTTTCCTGCGTGTTTGTGGTGAAAATCGACAACCCCAATGGCGATCCCCAAACTCTCAAGAACCAAACCCAAATCCAGATCCCCAATTTGGCTCCTTACAGTCACCATCTCCGCAATCGCACTCCTCTACCTCTTCTCATCTAGAAGAGAAAGAAGATAAATTAGGTATTTATGCCAAGGGTTTGATGGGTTAGATTTGAGTGAACTGAAAGTTGGATCCAGGTATGGTGTAGTGCGGTGGTGGAGGTGGTGCGTGGTGGTAGTGGTGGTTATGAAGGTGGGTGTTATAGAGATGAAGAGAAGGGGATGGCAGAGAGAGATGAGAGTGAAAGAGAGAGAGAGATTGCAGATTTTCTTTTGTATGCATAAATATAAGTAAATACATATGAAATTGCAGATTATAATACCCCTCTTTCAAATTTATAATTTTTCTGTGTGTTGGGCATTTCAAGTTTATCATTTATTCAATAAAATGATAAATAACTAATTTGAGTTTTTGTGTTACATTATCTTTGATATATATTTATTTTTTTATATGTTTTTATTCCCGTACCCGTCCCGTCCCCGCTTCTTAAATTTTTTAGTTTTGCCGTTTCCCGTGCCCGTCCCCGTACTCGTACCCCGTTCCCGTACCCGTCCCAGTGCATCATAGCCAAAATCTCTTAATATGATGACTTTTAAAAGAATTTGATCTCTCTCGTTCGTTTCTCGCCTGCTCAACAAAATCACTGGAAACACAGGGGAAGATCAACATGGTTAAAAGCCACGAATCCCCCTTCCCAGTTTCCATCTACCCACTATAACTAGCTTCTGATCTTGCACCTCTATTTCACTCAAACATGTCTGTCGCTGGTTCGAACTACCATTCCGCCACAATCAATCCCTGACTCACGATTCAGCCATATGCGAACTATGAATCACAGATTCTCTTCTTAATTCGAGTCCGTTTAATAATCTCCGGTTAGCTCCATCTAGAAATTAAGGTACCAACTCGAACATCTGGGCCTTAATGTTTAACAATCGTCGTTGAATGAGATGATTAGAAAATGAAGGGTTGCAGGACATGATTTTTTTTAACGATGCAGGAGATGGTTTTTGAATGAAGGGGTTAAATAGGGTTTTTAATAGGGTTGATATTTGTGTTAAATGTGAAATGACATAAATGCCCCTCATGTGAGGGGCACATGACAATCTTTTAACCATTTAATTGGATGGGTTATGGTTAGTAAAAATAGACGTTAGGGTCTCAGATGTTAAAAGATTTTTTTTGGGCTTATAGGGTTAAAGTGACATAACCACAGGGGCCAAAATCGTAATTTACTCTAAATAATAATATTGTTTTTTGAGCATGTTGTATGCCGTTTTGTGAATTAAAAAAATACTGTTTGAAACTAATCTTCTGATATTAACCCTTTGAACAGTTAGAAATAAAACAAACTGTTTCTTTTGCAGGTAAAGAGGGAGAGAGCAGAACGTGAAGCTTTCGGGGCATTGCCTCTCCAACAACGCACAATACCGTAAATCTTTTGCTTTGCTTTGGCAACTATCGCTTATTGGTGAACGGTAAAATGAAAAATCGCCTCATTTTTGTTTTTCGTTATGGTTTGCATTTATAGTGGGATGCAACGAAACAAGTTTCATATTCTTTGTTGTTTTTATCTTTTACCTTCAATAAAAACAGATTAATTACTTTCAAGTCTTATAATGTTTCTGTTCACTAGGTTATGATTCTGAAAAGGTAGTTTATGGTCTTGTCTCAGTTCAGCTAATTTTAAGTTAATAATATATTTTTTTTATTTTTTTGTTTTTTTGAAGTAAAAGAATTCATGTATTTTTTTTTGTTAAATTAAAATACATAATCTATTATATAAGTACATATTTCTAACAACAAATTTCTATTTAATACATTTAATTAATAACATTAAAATATTAATAGGGTACAAACTTTTCTCAAACAATGCATTCATCTCACAAATGTGTCTTGGTTAACTTGCATAAACATCTTTACAAACCTTTTTCAAACAATGCATCTATCTCATTAACGTCCGAGTAAATTGCACAAAACGTCCTTTCAGTTTCACCAATCTTGCTGGTTTCAGCCTTAATCTTTAAAAGTTGTCAAAATCAGCCTTTAAGATTAATTTTGTTGCAGGTTTCATCCTTTATCACTAACCCAGTTACTAATCCATGTTAAATGGCCTCACATGCTATGCATGTGAGGGTAAAACCGTCTTTTCATCTGTCTCTCTCTCCACTTTCTTTATCTTCAACCTCCAAAACCACCATAGCTTCAACCCTCCATTGTTGACAGCTATGTCGTTCCTTCCAATTTTTGGGTTTTGGCTCTGCACATCCTCTTCAGCTGCATTAATAGCAGCGTGTTCATCTGAGCCTAACCCCATGAGACCTCCTGATTTACCCGCCAAACCATCCTCCATCTATGAGTCAAACGAGACCCCTGCAACAGCACCTACCTGTTCACTAACCGACTGGCAGCAGAGGCGGCTGACCGCTGAACACCCACCACATCCATCACTTGCTCAGATTCCTCCAGGTCAGCAGGGGTGGTATCCAAATCCCTGTACCACTTGGGGGTTTCGATTAGGGTTTATTAGTGCACCTTTTTTTAATGGAAAATGGAAAATTTTGCGAGGGTTGTTACAGAAACACTAGACTTTCCACATGTGGTACGCAAGTTATAACAGAAACCAGGGGTTTGTTGAACAAATTCTTTGACACGGAGATTAGCTAGGAGGAGGTTAAATCTTACCGAATTCTTAGTCTTCTTCATTCTCCATTTCATGTTTCCAGATGGTATTGCTGTCGATTGTGCATTTCCTGGTTCCATATCGTTGGTTTCCAAGTCACCTGAAGCCCGATTAACATGTGCAGGATATGAAAATTGCGACTGGGGTTGAGTAATTTCTTCAGGATGGATCAGATCTGGAGAAGAATTAGGGGTTTGGTCTTGATTACGCTTATCCATCTCCAGATTTGGAGTTGAGTTGATCAAAATTGACCCACTCCCATGGCTAGGGTTCGAGTTTGTGTCAACACTCCTCAAAAAGGATGTAACAGGGTATGATATAGGACAAGAATCACCATTCTTTTGAGAGAGACCATTCTTTTGAGAGAGGTGAGCGGCTCCTGATGTATTTTTGAGGTGTTCTATACTACGAACAAGATCGTCTTCCCCAAAATGGGGTGGCGGCTGGGGAAAACAAGCACCTTGAGGTTCCAAATTAACACTACCATAATCATACGAACTTGAGAGAGTATCAGGAGGTTTATCAGGTGGTAAAGAGGGGATTAATGGCGGCAAAACACCCCCAGTTGAAGGGATTTCGGACATTGAAGTGATTTCTATGGGTTGTAAGGAACGACATAGCTGTCAACAATGTGTGATTTTGGAGGTTGAAGATGAAGAAAGTAAAAAGAGAGATGAAAAGACAGTTATACCCTCACATGCTATGCATGTGAGGCCATTTAACATGGATTAGTAACTGGGTTAGTGATAAAGGATGAAACCTGCAACAAAATTAATCTTAAAGGCTGGTCTTGGCAACTTTTAAAGATTAAGGCTGAAACCAGCAAGATTGGTGAAACTTAAAGGACGTTTTGTGCAATTTACTCTTAACGTCCAACACCATAAATTATCCATGTCAGTCACCAACTTTTAAATTTGTTTTTTTATATAACCAACTTATTTATTAGAACTAGGAATAACACTGCGCGCGTTGCGGTGCAGGTACATTGCAAACGCGTGTTTCGGCGTATTTGATTGAAGTTGATGTAACCGGTATAAGCAATGTGACTGGATCAAAACATAAAGTAAATCGAATTATACTGTACAATTATAACATATCATATGTGACTCGACTCATACATAGAAAACATGATGGGTATAACGGAAAAGCTGCCACGTTTAATCATAAGGGATTAATTGGAGCTTTTGAAAAAAAAATGGAAACAAAGAAACCACAATTTGACTCCACTTGATTCGAAACAAAATTTACGAACGTTCATAAAATAAACACGAAAACATATTATAATTAACCTGACTCGCTTTGCAAAAAGGTTTTCGTTGAAACGTACACCAACTCAAATTTATAGCGAAATGTACATAAAAATATGCACGTAAAAGTGTTTTTTTAAACAAAGACGTATTATATTTGACATGACTTGTTTCCTAGAAAAAGTTTATGTCGAAACGTAGAGCAAATCAGATTCATACCGACATGTACATATAAATATGTACGTAAAATTAGTTTTTAAGTAAAGGAGGTACAAGGGTTAACCCCAAACAAATTATTAGTAAAAAGTTAATAGGTTAAACACGTTCTTAAAACCGTGTCACTAATGCCGCATCACTGCCAGCGACCACCAACATCGTAAAAGCTCATAAAATAAAATAAATGAAAAAGGGGGAAATAACACCGAACGAAAAGCATGCGTGAAATCGTTGAGCCACGCACACCCGTTGTAGCGTGTTAATGTGAAGAAATTAGACCGAAACGTAAAACGTAGCAAATAATAACTAAGTCGACCTAGGACACGTGCGTTGCGACGAATCGGTCAAATGGAGAAAAATAGACGCCTTGCGACGGGCCTGTCAAATGGGAAAAATAAGACGAAAAACATCGAACCCCACACAACACGTTGCGAAAGATTAAACGTACAGGGAACCAAAGTTAAAAATAAAAAAAGTATTGTGATTAAATTGTAAAAGGTGAAAAACTTTGTATTATAAGTAAAAATATCAAAAGGGTTGAAATTAAAAAACTTTTTTTAAATACTCCCTATACGTGTAGTACAACAACATATAGCAACAAAATGTTACTTATTTATATTATGGAAATAAGCTATTTACGTTTAATATTACACAATTAGACAACTTCATCTTCATGTTTAACCAATATACATTAACACAAATCGTGATTAAACTTGCCATAATCTATGTAATATCCAACCCATGACTCCTTGGCCGAATGTTAAAAGCTGGAATCACCATAACCGTCGCTTCAAATTTCATAAAACTGGAATACATTGTTTTTTTTTAACAGATAACGAATCCTCCAAATGGGTTACTGACAAAATTCACCACATCGGGATACACTCGCCTTCCGAACCAGGGAAAACCCTCACCTAGGGCCAAAGCCCGTGAACACTCGCCTTAAGGCACGACAGTGCGGTGAGGTAATACCCACTCAGTTCAAGGATCGAACTAGCGATCGCCGCCAACTCGCCTAGTCTCCCATCATCACCAGGTGCCGCAGAAACTAAATGCTTGGGGAAGGAATTGAACTTGAGTCACTTGGAAAACCAAGTTTCTCCCTTACCACTCCACCACTAGCTCATTGACAACTGGAATACATTGTAAAAGTTGAATTATGTAACATAAAAGTTTAAGTGATTTTAATAAATACACTTCTAGAACAGTAGAAACTTGATTGCTAAAGTAGGTTTATAGTCTAGCGGTCTTTAGTGAGTGAGGCACACACCTTTTTGTTTGTGGATAGCGTGAAAATAGGGGATGATCTAGCATTTTATGTCTTTAATAAGTTTCGGTCAAATTCGACCCAAAGCTTTATTTCTATCCTTGTTAAGGTGATTTTTCCCTTCACATTTCTATTGTAAGCCTATGTCGATCTTTTATCATTAGTTGTTTATATGTATCACTTTTTTCATTTGAAAGAATATTACAATATATACGAATATAATGTCCGGTACCTCATTTGTTTCCAAAACATGATGTTCATGTCAAATATGAGATTCGTCGGCTTTCTTATTTTGTTTGAATACCACAAAAGAAACATCGCGGCAATTCCATATCGCGTGTTCCTTCTAAAGGACCACAGAACACACCAAGTTGCATCGTATACACGCTTCGAAAGCTCAATTGAAAACATGTGCACAAATCGTGCATATGAGGTCGAAACAAGACAACTCAAAAGTTGTCGTCCTTTCTATATGTCTCTTGTCTCTGTATATTACCATTTTGAAATTTACTTATTTATTTATTTTTTGTGTTATCTTTAGATTCATTTATTTATTGATTTTGAAATAAGATATTGATTTTTGTTTAAATATGTGAATAAAAATAGAGAATATTCGCAAAGACGGCACCCGTTTTTTTTTCTTTGAAGATATTTATATGAAAGATCCATACAACATGGACACTTTTTCGGGTTTTTACTTTTTATTTTTTTTGAACGGCGATATTTCTACAACAGTCGATAGAGATCGCACCTACCCTATAACTCGGGTAGGCCCCTCCGCCCCACTCCGGCATCCAAGACTATGTTGTCTTAACCGGGCCCACGCTTGGTGCATCAGAGTTTGGCTAAGGCGTTCCCCGAGAAAATTTCCAGCCTACTGCCCACTCGACAACCGGGAGCGTGTAGTTGCACCCTCCACAAGAGTCGGGGACTCTCTGAAGTAAATGCACTGTGGTATAAAACTCGGGGTGGCTCCAAGGATTCGAACCGGTGACCGGCCCTCCACCTTTTCATTGCCATGACGAACTGGGCTAGCCCAGAAGGTATGGGTTTTTACTTTTCATTGATTTTGAATTTCGGGTTTTGAGGAGAGGTCATGATGTGATTATTATTAAATGTTAAAAGTTGAGTTGCCACTTCTTTTAACAACAATTTTTTTGTGGTTCGCTCAAAATCGATAGTTCATTTGACTGTAGTATGTTAGTTCTTAGCTGAACTAGTGCAGTGCGGTACCTAGAAATATGGATAGGATTGTGGACGTCCTCATTGACTTTAAAAAAAGGTGACTCCTCACGCTAGAAAAAAACTTTATAACTTCATTTGGTTATATTAAAATTAGCCCACTAAAAAACAATAACTATAAGAAAAACTCGATAAATATCACAAATAACATAATGAAGTTTAATAAAACACTATATTTGTAGGTTTAATTTTGTATTTTGGATGATACAGCTTTGGTTATATAATAACTAACATTAATGTGTTTTATGTTGATTATCATGTTATGTTTTAGATTCATAGTTTCTACGATAGCGTGTTTGAAGCTTTTATGGACTTTTAGGGTTTGAATATGACATTTTAGTAATCTTCACTCTATTATTTGTGGGTTTTGAGTGTGTTTTATGGCTGAAATTAAGGTGTTTTATAACCATATAACTTACACGGTTTTATGTAACAGAATGTGTTTAGAATTATATTATAACTTACATTATTTAAAAATTTACATTACATACAACAATAAAAAAAATGAATTTTGCAATTACAATGTATAAATCTTTAAACACTTCTTTGTACATGACATTTGTTTTTTTTTATTTGACCATTTTTATTTTTACATTATCAACAATGATCTATGGTTAGTGGTAACTATATGTATTTTTAAATTGTTTTGAAAATACTAGAGTTACTAAACATAGCGGTTTTAATTTGACGAGAAAATTTTAAAACTCAAACTAAAAAAATCTAAATTAACGGGACTCTAAGAGTGAGACTAAAAGAGAAAATGTCACGTGACACTAATTGTAAGTGTTTATTAGAAGTATGATACTGTTGAAATAGAAAATAACAACTATACTTTATAATGTTGTTTAAATAAAAAATAACAATTATTATTATTATTATTATTATTATTATTATTATTATTATTATTATTATTATATATTTTTGAAAAGTACTTAATCATTTAAAATTACGTAAATAATACAACATTTAATATCTATTTAATTTTAGTATGATCAAATAAAGTGACATTAAAATTATATATATTTTATATATATATATATATATATAATATATAGGTCAAAACTTTTAAAAATCTTTTTTAAATACAACTCATTTTTTTATCAACATGTGAAGAAATTAGAAATCTTATAGTTATTTGCATCCCTAATGTTAGTTTAGATAAATAGAATAAAAGATAAACTTTTTACTTAAGATTTGAATATGTTTTTTCAAAATTATTTTTCTAAGAATTATAGGTTGAAGGAGAGAATGCCACATGATATTTTTTATAGTCTTTTATTATAATTTATAGTCTTTTATTATAATAGAGATACACTTTTTAGGAATTTTAGACTTTGTATCCGGACCTCATCAAATAACTAAATCCTTAATAAATAATAAATGACTCAAACTCAAAACTTAAAAACTATCCATAAATCATATTCAAAGTTTAAAAATAGTGCTTTAAACCTAGTGGCATCTTGGTGGTGGGATAAGGCTTTGAGACCAATAGGTTCTGGGTTCGATTCCCACAAGGGGAGTTTTCCCATGTTTATTGGGTTTCCTCCTGAATTGGTGTGGCATTATGCCTATTGGAGATGAATATGATCGGGTAGTTCCTCTAGTGGCACAATAATACTCCAATAATCCGTCAGTGATTCAAATTTGCTGTTAAAAAAAGTGCTTTAAACGAGCCATGCAAACCTCAAACCAAAACTCTAATACAAATTTAAACTCGAGCCTAGTGTAGGCTACACCCTAAATTGTAACGTGAAACTAATAAATAAAACTTCTAGAAGAACAATTTAGCTTTCTAGATAATTGAATTTATAGAGTTAAATACTTGGTTGGTTCCTGTGGTTTGTGAAAATTGCAGACTTGGTACCAGTGGTTCTCTAATTACACGCTTGTTCCTAATAGTTGTAATTTTTGCACTCGGATGGTCCTTATCACTAACCTATGTTAAGTTTTTCAGTTAAATACGTGCAAAATTACTAACTTGCCCTAAACAAATAAAAAAAGAAAAAGAAATGAACCCCCTTTTATCTTCTTCATCCTCTTCCCCCCCCCCCTCTCTCTAAAACCCACCACCCACCTCCACCGTCAGCCCATCACCACCACCACCTTCAACCCACCACCACCTCCTCCACCGCCTCCTTCAACCGCTGCATCAACAAACATGTTGGGCCTGTCGAGGAAGCTGGGCTGAGAAAGTACGGTCATGTGGAGGACAGCAATGGTGGCACGTGCCACCATCTAACCGTCGGTTCACGACGGTTGTTTCACCAGAAAACGACATTCGCAGACCGAATCTCGCCGGATTGTTCACACCGTGAAGATTCGAGACGCTCGTTCTCTCTAGCTGATCCCCGATTGAGTCGATCCACATATTCATCTTCAATTTGACCGATTCGATGTCTTCTAGGGTTTTGAATCTCGTTTCCGTCATAAGAGGACACACTGCCTTCATAACCGTAGTAATTCGAGGTAATTCGATCAAATATCCGACGGTGATTCAGATCTGAACTTTCGTATTCCGATAGTACGTCATCGTTTTCCAGATTCACTGGTTTTTTCTACCTCGTATCCAGCAGTTTGTCAGCAAATATGCTTTTGAAGCTCGATCTGGAGCCGTAATCGGAATCTCTAACGATTTTGTTAGCGTAAGATTCTTCGAATTCACTACTGGTTTCTTCGAATTCGGCCTCGTGTCTGCAGCTTAAGAATTGATCTAGATCATCAGTGTAGTCTTGATCTGGATCTAGATCTGAATCTGGATCCTTATGACGTGAAAGTTCTGATGAGTATGAGGTTTGTGATGATCATTGGTTGAATTAACAGTTAGTTTTTGATTCGAGCTGCTACTTGTTACATTATTATCCGATAGCTGCTTGGTTTTCTGCTCGCCTAACGAATGATCATTATGAGCTTGTTCTTGTGGTTGATCTATTCTGGTATGACCTGTGGCTTCGGGTGATGACTCAGGATCCTCATGGCCAGATAGCTCGGTTGAGCTACGTGGATCATGAATGTTTCTATGCGGCTCGTCTGTTGAATTAACCGGTGATTGTTTATGTTGTCATACCCCGACCCGCAGCGGAATAAAAGTCGGGGCATAATTGGGTTATCACCAAAGCTCATGATGTTTACTAAAATGTTTCATATTTATTAAATTCAAATTACAACTTAAATATCCAAAACAAAATTCATACAATTACAAGAAATTGAAACTATATAATTATTTCAAAGCTTAAACTTGTTTATTCTTCTAGGCCTTCCTATGTGTTTCTTGTCTCAGCTGGATCACCTGTATCATGTGTAAAACGGGGGATATTTTGGGTCAACAAAAGTTGACGAGTGAACCTTGATGAAACATTGTTATTAATTTCTTGTTTTATTTAATATGGAAATTTGTGCAATAATCACATGTGAGCAAACATATATAAGTAAACAAACACAAACCACTTTGGATGAGTATATGATATGAATGATGATGAATGTGAGATCAAGGCTCAATCAAACGGAGCCGATCTTATGAGGCACCTGATGCTCAACCCGTCTCCTACGGGGAACTGATGGACCTAATGAAATGCGTGCACGGAAAATGATAAATCCAAACTACATATAATCCACACCACATTTGATACACATTTGATAACGGATAAGATGTATGCACAAGTGTTTAAATATAATAAAGGATTAAAAGACACATGATACACCCCAAAACATGATTAAAACGGGGAATTGATAGAGATTCACTCACATTGGGTGCGTTCTTTGATGACGTTGGATGCGCACGAATTTAGGATTCAATCGATGAGGGAAAAACTAGCCTAGATAATAACAAAATGATTCGATAAATAAATAAATTTTATTTGAGATTAATATTTTTAATTAGTGCTCTTAATGGGATTTTTAGATTTATTTTTGTGAGTTTAAGGAAATTTTCTAACTTTAAAAATCTTATTTTTAAGTATTTTTAAATGATTTTTCTATTAAATAAATAACTAAAAAGAAATAAATAAAATACAAAAAAATTGAGTTTTGACTTTTGACCGTTGACCGTTAACCGGTCAGACTGTGTTTTTATATGCGCTGAGTGAGGTTCGAACTCGGGACCTCTCGTATACGTGCACGCAGCTCTACCAACTGAGCTACGTGTCTAACCCGAAATAAACTCAGATTTAATTATATTTATATACTAACTAGAATATTTCAGAAATTAGTTATTTTAAAAAGGTTTTAAAATCTGCAGAACCGGTGCGTATAACCCGCGTCGAACCCGTGACCATTGCTTTGATTGGCATCCAGCCCAACCAACTGGGTGCTGGGTGTCTAACCCATTTAAATTAAGATTTATATTAAACTTAAGTACTATCTGAGAGGTGTTCTGTTAAACCTAAAAGAAAAAAAATGTTTTGTTATTGCGGGAACCAGATACGTACACGAATCGAACTCGGGACTTGAACGTTATAATTGCACACAGTCCACCGCTGGACTGTGTGTCTAACCCGTTTAGTTTTCTGATTTTAATTATACTAATACTTATTTGCGACTTCATCTTCTTCGTTTATAAGAACACAGAACAATGAAATCCGACTGTTCTGTTTAAATCGATCATCAAAACTTATAATTGGTTGGAATGAAATAGATAACGAAATTAAGGAATAGAATGTACCAAAACAGAGCGTTTACTTCAAATTTCCGGCAAGAGTCGTCGGCTCTGATTTGTGACTCTCGGCTGAGTGAATTGTTTGACAGTTTAGATCCTTGTGTTATGAATTTAAGTTACTGAGCAAGAGATATCAAGAGGGTTTAGTTGATTATACCGGTCGACAGTGAGACTTCGGATTTTCAGTGATATTCCGGTGAGTGTGGGTTTTTCCGGCGGCGTAGTCTGAGACAGATTCTGGTTGAATGATTAAAGTTAAGACATGCCGAATAATGGATTACAAACAAAAGAGTCGAGAATTTTACCGATTTGAAGTAAGCCTCGGTTTTCCGGTGAAAGTCCGGCGAATGCAAAATATCTCCGGCGACGTGTTTTGGGATGAATAAAGCTTCGGAAACGATCGTGGTTCTGAGCGAAAGGATTTCCAGAGTGTTCAAGTGGGTATTTATAGTGGAAACATGCTGAATTGGGTTTGAATTGAGTCAAGGTTCGCGATTGAAGATTTCCATCGGTTATGACGGAAATTGACTGCCGGCAACGGTTATTACCGACGTCGGGATTAAATTGTGCGTTTCAATCAAAAAGGATTTGGCCAAAATCGCGGATTGCCGGATTTTCCGGTGATTGCGAGTTCTGGCGCGCTGATGTCCGGTTTTGATTTTCTGGTTTTACCTTAAGTATTATTTGTTTCCTTGTTTATCACAAGTGAAGTGTGTGGCGGAGCGGTGTGTTGTGTGTTTGGGTTTGTGGGTGACCCGGGTTCGAAACCCGGGGTCTCCATTATTTTTTTAATCCACGATTTTTTTGTTATTTAATAATTCTGATTTAAAATTCACATATATATATATTATTTATGTATTGTTTAAAATTTATCCGAGCAATAAATGCGCAACGAAATTTATAACTGAGTATTTGATTAATAAACGAAGCGGGTTTGGAAACCCGTTTTTCGACGAATGTTACATATGTAAGCTGCTGCTGCTGGCTTCATGATCGTCAGTTAGTTGCTTTTGTTTCTGTTTTGAAGATGACGGTACATCAATCGAACCATTTTTAGCTATGTTAGCTGCATCATGATCAATGTTTTGATCTGATTCATCATTAGAAATATTAACCTGCAACTGTTGATTTTAGCCGGAATTGTAACACCTCGCCAGAAATTCACCGGAGAAGATGACCGGTGATGCAGCGGTTGAAGAAGGCGGTGGAGGAGGTGGTGGTGGGTTGAAGGTGGCGGTGGTGGTGGTGATGGGCTGACGGTGGAGGTGGGTTTTAGAGAGAGAGAGGGGGAGAGGATGAAGAAGATAAAGGGGGGTTCAGTTCTTTTTTTTTATTTGTTTAGAGGCAAGTTAGTAATTTTGCACATATTTAACTGAAAAACTTAATATATGTTAGTGATAAGGACCACCCGAGTACAAAAATTACAACTATTAGGACCAAACGTGTAATTAGTGAACCACTAGGACAAGTCTGCAATTTTCGCAAAACACAGGAACTAACCAAGCATTTAACTCGAATTTATATGATATTCAATAATAAGCAATAAATATTGAGGAAAAAAAAAGGAAAAAGGGAGTAAGGGCTCCACACGTGACGACGCATCAAGACAAAACCGACACGTGTCCGGTTTCCCTATATAACTACTCCTCAACGTCAGCCAAATATCAACCCCCAAATCTCCACTGCAAATAGCAACACTTTCTCTCTCTAAAACAATGGCAGCCAATCTGCTCCCAATTCAACCACACTCCGCCGTCCGTACCTCCGCCGCCAGCCACCAGTCACCGGATACACAAAGCAAAAACAACTGGTGGACACCACTATTCGGCTGGTCCTCCGAACCTGACTACATCAACTCCGGCAACACCGACAAAAACCGGACGAACAATTCTACTTTATCGGCAAAATCTAGCGCCAATTCTGGTTCCGATCTGGATCAGAGAGCGGTTAAATCTCGAATATCGCCGGTGAAGTTTACTGACGAGAAGGCGCGGAAGCTCCGAATGTTGACGAGTGAAACGGAGTCGTTTCATGATGCGATGTATCACTCTGCTATTGCTTCTCGTTTCGCTTCGGATTTCTCTGATCGGTTTGATGCTTGATCTCCGGTGACCGGTTTCCGGTTTCCGGCGAGTATGTGTAAAGTAGAAGTGGGATAAAGTTGATACATGTAATGCTTTTTTTATATTGACATGTAATGGTTTTTATGGTAGTTGGAATACATATAGATAAGTGTGTTTAGTTTAGGTAACTTTGCTTAATAATATTAACTAAGTTTTTATCTTGGTTACTTCAGCGAGGCAACTCGTGTGGAGGCAATACGGTTTTTGAGGGAACGCAGTAACTAAGTCTGACCAATCCAGTGCAGACCGGTTAAGACAACGTAGTCTTGACATATCTTGGCCAGAGCCGCCGTTTAGACGGTGTACACTAGGTCAGTAAAAAAGAAAGTCACCGTTCAAAAAACTAAGTTTTTATCTCACTTAATGTTAACCAAGTTTTTGAGATAAAGTCCCTTAGTTTTTTCTTCTTTGTAAAGTCAATCAAGCACTAGTGTTGTATGGAATGGAATAAGGTGCTGTTAGGTGGTCTTTGTTTTGTAAAAAAAATCTGCGTAAGCTTTTCTGTGTGTGCTGTACAAACCACAGACATTTGCATTCGTGGACTGTTTGTTTTTTCGAAGACATTTCATTAAAAAACGTATCTGTGCGAGTTCTTTTTGGTGCAAATGGCTAAACCACTTTTAAGATTTTTTTTAAAGTATGTAAAAGGTTAAACACCATTATTGTTCACCACCAACCACCATTGGGGTTTGAGTTTAGGGTTAAAAAAGTAAAAAAAAAGTGTTGAAAATGTGTTTCTTTTTTAAGAGGTCGAGGCTTTAGATGGTGTAATTTAGCCATTGAGAAAAGACCAATCAGGCAAATGATCAAACATATGTACTCTTAGTTTTCTACCATTATAATTTTTATCTAAATTTTTGTTTTAAAAAACTACTACATTAAATTATGATAAATTAGATACATGTTATCGTCATCATAAAATGTGTGATATCTAAAATATGTAAATTTCATAATAATATAAGACACAACGTAAGTTCATAATTCACTACTTACAAAATACATATCCAAAAACAAAGTTTATGTTCAACATAATGTATCTATTAAATGAAACATTACTAGACATGGGTAAAAGTAAAAAATAAAATATAAAAAAATCTTCATGTATATGGTTTCGAGTATCGCTTAATGCGATGTTTGTACGCGAATCCGTGATATATCTTTTAGTTAATATCATACCTGGGTCCATACTCGAAAACTCATTCTATCACCCACCTAGAGGTTTCGGGTATTCCTCTTAGGTTCACATTTTTTCTTTGCCATCCCCAACTCAAACCTTTTGGTTTGGTTACGAGCTAATAGGACGATACAAACATATCATCTTATTTTAATAAATCAGATAAAACCGGTGAAAACAAAGTAACAACACATGTGAACTATTGACCATTACTTCTTCCATTTGCTAGACATTTGGTTTTAAGGTGGCTCGATCGATAAACCAACGGACCAAACAAGCTAAGTTGGGCTTTTAGGCGGGTTGACCGCTAAATCAACCGATTAGTACAACCTAAACTTTAAGTTCGGCAGCTAAGTTTGATTGATGAGTTTTAAGTTATTGATACAGACGTATTGAGTTGTTTAATTTAAATTATTGATGCAAGTTGCAATTATTATTTAGTTTAATTAGTTTCGTGCCTATCGCCATCCAAATGAGCTTTAATGTCCCATGGACCAAAGGTGTTAATCACGTAGGGTTAGCATTAATTTTAGTTCTTATCTTTTGTATCCAACTTAATTCCTCTATCAATATATCATCATCATTTTTTGACTTTTTCTTTTTGTTGTTTATAACTTTATATTTTTAATAACCGATTTTTATTTATTTACGAATTTATGCAATTTAAATATATATTTAACAAGGTTTTTCTAACCGGCTCCACTAGACAGACCTAGACCAAACAGACAAGTTCGGTCAGGTAGGGAATGAAGCGTTTGGTTTTAACTGGCCGGTTTTGTACCTTTGGTTAACTGAATAACCGGTAATCCGACTCAACTAGACAGACCTAGGAATGAAGCGTTTGTTTTTTTTTTTCGAATATTTTGCGAAATAGGTTTAAGCGGGGATGATTTCTTTTTCTTTTCGGCCACAACCTTCGTTCAAGAATCCAACATTGTTGTGCAACAATTTCTTCCAATGTTCCAGACTTCTGACCCTTGTTCCAAAATCTATTCGCGTTGTTTAACTTCGTTTCAAGTGTGTTCGAGAATCTGCTCAACCGTCGTTAGACGATGATTATATTAGGAAGAGAGAACCTTAGTTGTTTTTTACCAACCAGACTATATCAAAACAAATAGCAAAAAAGGTCGACAAAAAGCTGAAAATTCCTGGATGACAATGGGGCAGGTCTGAGTAGTACTCTCAACCCAATACCCGATTATAAAAGCTCGTCCCGAACCCAACCCAAAATCGTCGGGTTTCTATCGGTTATCCATCGGGTATACCCCTGGTTTTGGGCGTACCCACTAATTTATTAAAAATACCTGTTGGGTGTATTGACACAAAACGCGTTGGGGTTCTATCGGTTAACTATCCGTCGGTGTACTTGCTATTTTTTTCAAAAATACCCTTTGGGTATATTAACTCAAACCCACGAGTAACTATTAATCAATTATAATTCGCAAGTTATTATTAGATAAAAATCGTTTAAATAAAATTCAGATAACAACTGATTCAAAAATAATTTTTAATCAGAATGGATTATACATCTTCGTCTCTTTGATGATACTAATTACCAACTCTAGATGCATATGAATTATATTGGTCATGCATCTCTGCAGTATAATTGGGTGTTGATTAAATTATACAAAAAAATAATATATATAATTTTAGAAATTTAGAACAATAATATATATAATATAATATAATATATATAATATAAATATAATTAAATAATATAATATAATATAATATAATATAATATAATATAATATAATATAATATAATATAATATAATATAATATGAAAAATGTAGTAATTTAAAATAATATAATATACAAGAAAAATATAGAGAATTTAATATACATGGTATGGTTATAGGCTTTCTTTGATGAGACAAATATCATCGAGACACATAACAAAAATTTAGAAATCTAGTCTAGTGTGAATAATATACGATGTCACAACAAAAAGAAAAAAAAGGAACATAGATTATCATATATACATATGTAAAAATGCAAAAATATTATTTTGGTTATATAATCGGGTAAAATGGTATACTCTATCGGGTAATCTGGTTGGGTGAACGTGTATGTCACTAAATCACCTACCCATCCCAAGCCTGCGGGAAAAATAAAAAATAATCTCATACCAGTCTCATACCTGATTAGCCTATCCTATACACGTCCATACATTGTTAAGTTTCGGGCTTACCCACCGACTTTAGATTTGATTGACATCTCTAGAGGCCAAACTTTGATATTTCAAATTGTTTAGTTAGCAGTCTAGTTGACTAAAATCATATAAACATAATATGAAACTAGAATCCAAATTCTTTTTAGGTATGGCTAACCAAACTAAAAAAGTAAAAAAGTCCTATTCAATTAACATAAAATCCAATATTATTTTATAAAATAATAAACGTGTTACACAGCTAGTCACATCAAATTGTTGATCTAAGGACCTCTAGAATAATATTACCCTTATCACTTGTTGCCTTGGTGTGTTAAGACAAGAAAAGACATGAATAGGGACCAACAATTTCCCACCACCTTCACCACTTGGTACTACAATTATTTTGGTTACCAATTATTTCGTATAGAAAAACTCAATTGGATAAGATGGCTTTTTGAAATAAGGTAAAAAAAAATAACACCTGTAAACTATCTGATTGACTCGTGATCTGCTCACGATCGGCTTGTACAGCTCTATAAAGTCAAGCTTAAACAAGCTTGAGCCCTTAATTTGAAGCTTAGATAAATAATTGATCTTGAGCTTGGGCTCCGTTTACCAAACTTGACTACGCTCAAGAGCCCATTATTTGTATAAACATAACAATTTTGTCTTATAAAATAAATGTGTGTACATATAATAAACGAGCCAAACTGAACCAAGTTGTTTACAACCAAACCCCGTCTAGCACAACCCAAAATTTATTTAATTTTGTGTAGTGCTTTGTATGTCTTGTCACCACTAGGCACTAGTCCACTACCAACTTATTCCAACAAACCGAACCATATGATCAAGCTAACTCATCATGGCACTTTAGATACGGTGATGGCTTTGTTTATTTATTTATATAACATCATCATCATACTCAGTAAATCCCGCTAATAGCAAAGATAAGGTAGGGTCTGAGTAGGGTAAGATGTAAACAATCTTACCTCTACCCCATAGGAAAGAACAAAATTATATAAACTAAATCTGCAAATAATTGGTAAAGTGATTAGTGTGTTGTAAAAGGATCTCTTTTAGAAATGGTAAGCTTCTTAGTGAGATAAGTGCAATTGGATCAATGATTTCTCATTTCAGGAAATATTAACAAATAATCAACCGAATCAAAGATTATTTGGGTGATTATGTTGATAACCACCTAGAGTCGAATCTAAACCCATTATCGGTTTTCTAACCTACAACACACCCAAATCGACTTCAATAGACAAACCTACAAATCTAGGTGTAAAAGCTATCCGATTGACTTGTGATCTGCTCGCGATGGGCTCGTGCAGCTTGAATAAAGCCAAGCTTAAACAAGCTTGAGTGCTAAATTTGAAGCTTAAATAAATAGATGAGCTTGAGTCCAGGCTTCGCATACCAAGCTTGACTAGGCTCATGAGCCCATTATTTGTATAAATGTAACAATTTTTTATTTTATAAAATAAATGTTTATATAATAAACGAGCGAAACTGACTCAAGCCATTTACGACTAGTGGTGCACAAAAAACTCGGACCCGGAACCAGGTATTATAAAACCCGGGTTTTTTATACCCGAACCTACCTGTAGAGTAGCGACCGAGTATGCTTGGCTGATCTAAAACCCGAACCCGAAACCGGGTTTTTTTATACCTGGTTTATACCCGGTTTTTCAAAGGACCCGGTTTTATAAATACCCGGTACCGGGTTTATATAAATACCCAGTTTTATAAAGGCCTGGTTTTATAAATTTAGCATGGGGTCGGCACGTAGTATGTTTATACTACAATTTTGAATCTAAGTTTAACAAATTTAGCATGATTATGTTGAATACCCGGTCGGGTTTTTTCCCAACCCGATGCATACCCGAACCCTACCCAAACCCGAAAATAGGGTATTATAATACTCGGGTTTTAGAAAACCCGACCCGGACCCTACCCGAACCCGGGTATATAGGGTATACATTTTTGGTATAAAACCCGGACCCAGACCCAGACCCGACCTGGTTTTTCAAAAAATCCAATTTTTTAAAACCCAGTCCTACCCTAACCCGGTTCCATACCCGGAACCGGTTTTTCAAAAAAATCCGATTTGTGCACCACTATTTACGACAAGTCAACCAGACCAGACCCTGTTTAGGCCTCAATTTGGTGTATGTTTTGTATCTATTTTGTCACCACTAGTCCAGTAACTTGTCCAACAAACCGAGCCGCTAACTCATTGATATGTGATATATAGTCCAGGGTCTAGTGTGTTAGTAATTCAGAGTATAGAGACTGATCTTGTAAATTATAAAAGGGTATGTTAAATACAGTTGGAAAGAGATGAGTAGGACAACTTTGATTTGGTATTATTCTTCTTAGTTTCCCTCTCTAATCTCTCTCTAAAATATGCACGTATCAATGGTATCAGAGCTATCATCCTCTTGACCGTGGTTAAGGCAACAAGAAATTCAATCAATCGATATTGTGTAATCATCAGTGTAGATTGGATTGGAACAACAACAACGATTCAAGATTTAGAGCAACAACAACAACAGTGTAACAATCAGATTTCAATTGGATTTCAAACAACAATAGTAGCCTAACAATCAGATTTCGATAGGATTTCAAGAACATGAATTGATTACCAGCAACAAGGGAATAAAGGATGAACAAGACCTTACGTTTTTTGAAGGAAGAATTTCCTTGTTTTTATGGAGGCGATCTTGAAGAATGGATACAACGGTGTGACGAGCTGTTCTTAATGGAGGAGCCACCTGAACGTCTGAAGCGGAAGTGGGTAATTGTATGTCTTGAAGGTGATGGTTTGGAATGGCAAAAAAGTTTTTTTTGAGAAAGAATGATGATATAATGGATGAGTTGCATTGGATGGATTATTTGAGAACAATATTCAAGAATTTTAAGGCTGCACCTAAGGTGTTTGATGAAATGCCTAGTGAGATTCAAGATCTGGTTAAACATGGATCCAATGAAAAGCATAAGGAAGTTAATAACGAGATTAACGAAAATTTTGATGATGAAATTCAAGAATTGGGTGGGGCTGATGAATTAGAAATCCAGGATGAGATTCAAGAACCCATTAATCACGAATACGAGTATGAAATAGGGTTGGGATTCAAGAAACTATAGGTCAAGATTCATGTGACAATGAGGATTCAAAAGGGAATGGACATAAAAGAGTCTTTTAATTCAAGATAGTTGCACAAAAGTGGAAGGAATAAAAGAATTTTTGGATGATTCAAGTGATTTTGAAGAATTAGTAAATGAAATGGATGAGGATGTCATGGAACCAGAAAATGAAATTTATGAAGGAACATTTTTAAAGGGTTCTAAGGTAAAACATTCAATTACATGGTGTTTTCATGCTAGTGTGAATCATGATGAGGAGTTTAGTTAATTTCCTAGTAGCCAATTTAACACATCTGGTAGTGAAATTCCTCATAATCTGGGTAGTGCACTAAAGACATTTATAAACAAAATTCAAGTATATGGATTTCAAGAATCTGATTTGTTAACTTCACAAGAAACAGAGGATTTCCTTATGGTGCTGGATAAAATGTGCAGAAGGTTAAAAAGTAAAATGAACAAGTTTGGCGTGGTGGGGGGAGAAACGTTTGTATGGAAACCGGGTTGGCATTACGTATTAAAGATGGGTTTCCTGCTCAAAGCAAGTTACCAAGAAACTGCACTTGAGCTGGGCAAAGAGCCAGGGAAAAGAAGAAGAAAATTGGTCTATGGAGGTGGTAAATCAGGTCTGAAAGAAATAATTTTTCAAATTAAGATGGTTATGCCTAGAGTGAAGAATGGCATTAGAAAGGAGACTTTGAAGTTTTCAAATAAAAAAACATCACTATGAGCTTGCTGGTGAGGTTGTTAAAACAGAGAGCCGAAATTTAGATATTGATATCTCAAGTTTGGGTGCTAGGAATATGCTCATTGCAAGTTCCAGCAAACTTGGACTGATCATGAAAACTGTCGTTTACATCAGTGTGTTAGAAGAGGCACGAAATGGTGCACTAGCAATTGCTTTGGCTCAATCTATTGTTCTGAAGTTTGAGAAGCAATATGTTGATTTCTGTTATGTTACAATAATAGAGCAGAAAGCCCTTAGCAGATCAGTTTGCGGAGTGCAATTAATATATAGAAACAAGTGCAGAACCAGCTATCCAAAAGAAATTAGAGTATGGAGTTATTGTTATGAACAATTTTCTGCACAAGTTATTTCTATTGTCTTAAAAAAGGATGGGCACTATAGAACACTGCAGGGTGAGTTTGCTTCAATGATTGATAGATATGATCCAGTTGTTGGTCTGACAATTATCACAGCCATGTGGATGACGAAAAAAATGAAATATAGTTCATCTAATGGAGCGGCAAATTGTCATGACATTTGCTCTTATGAAGTAGGCTCTTGTGAGAAGAAAATAGTTCTTGTTGGATCATTGGAGCTGCAGAGTAAAGCACAAAAATTTTCATAATTTCCGTTTGATACCTTTGATTAGAATTTTTTTTTTAGCATTTATGTTTTTTTGAGGACAAAAATCTTTTTAGAGGGGGAGTATTGATATGTGATATATAGTCCAGGGTCTAGTGTGTTAGTAATTCAGAGTATAGGGACTGATCTTGTAAATTGTAAAATGGTCTGTTAAATACTGTTGGAAAGAGATGAGTAGGACAGCTTTGATTAGGGATTATTCTTCTTAGTTTCTCTCTCTAATCTCTCTAAAATATGCACGTATCACTCATCATGGCACTTCACTTTAGACACAGTGATTGCCTTCTTTGTCACATAGAAGATAATAAAGCTCCGGACCCAAATCAGTTTAGTTTTTTTTTTAATATAAAAATTATATAAAGTTGAACGATAGATAATTGGCAAGTGGTATTTGTGAGTTGTAGATGGATTTCTTTTAGAGATGGTAAGCTTCTTAGACCACCTGTAGTGGGCTAGATCCCGCCGTTTTCTCCCCCCAATCACGCCCCAAAACGCGGTCCCCCCACCCCCCCGGCGTGATCCGGCATGATTTCGCAAAAAATCCCCTCCGTGTGATTTGAAAAACGCTCAAATGTGCCTCTCTTCAATATGCTTGGCCAATTAGATCATTCAAACTCAAATACCATTAATTTTAAATTAAAAAAAACACAAGAAAATAATAATTGGGTAATCATTGATGGAGCATTATCCCACTACGCTCATTTGTGAAAAACGCCCGTAATGTCCCTTTGCTAACTGGGATGACACGTGTCGCACAATGCCCATGGGTGAGGACGTTATTCATGTGGATTGGTGCAAGTGGATCAATGTTTTCTCATTTCGAAAATCTTAACAAAACATCATGTTGAAGAAAAATAGTCTACATGTATTCCAAAAAGACAAGTGATAACCTTGGTCTATAAAAGCGTCAGGCGCTCCGAGGGGTTTTAGTCCCAAAAGCCATAACGAAAGGTCGCTCCGAGGGGTTTTAGTCCCAAAAGCCATAACGAAAGGTCGCGACTCATGTATTGTGAGGCGTGCGTCTGTGTACACAAACAACTTTATTTACAACTAGAAGCTGCATATCTCTCATATGTTTTACTTTTAAACCTCTCACAATTTCTTCATCTCTTGGCTTGTTTTTACATGCAAACCTCTTATGGACCGTAATTTTGACCCAAAACTACATGCAGCGTGCCTTTTCGCGACTTATACCCTTGATGCGTTTACCTCAGCGCCTAACACTTCAGGCAAACCTTTTTAAACCAAGGTGCTAACAAGTAACAATCGGAAAACTCCAGGATTTAAAACGATTCACCACATGAACAAGGAAACTCCGTATGTATTCAAGAAAATGGAAAAAAGAAATTTATATGTGCGTATCAGTCAAAGATTGTTTATAGCAGTGAAGTGTGCATCAAAGATGGTGCAAACAAAATCTTTTTAATAAGAAAATAAACTAAAATATGACCTCTAACTTTGTGTTTACACAAAAACATGTCAAGCACGAATCAACTATATCAAACAACGCTGGTGACATCATCACCGCAAATATCGAGTTTCATCTTCAAAATTTGGTTACATAAAGTGTCTGGATTCTTATTCTGTTCTAAACTAATTACCAATCAAGTCCATCAAAAATGAATAAGAAGCATGCAATCTAATACAAGTTGGAAATTTGTAACGCTATTAACAGAGCATCATGCCGCATTTGATCCAGAAATGTTTTTCGGGTTCATTTGCTCTCGCTGTCATAAAGATCTGATCTGAACCATGTTAGTCAAAGAAAATCCACATGCTAATAATAAAATCACTCAGATACATGTTTTGACAAGAACAACCTTGTACAACATTTTGGTTGTAAAATCTGTTACCGGAAATTCATGGGACCCGCCAAAACTTACCATTAACAGAAAAAGACTAAACTGCCCCGATACATATAACACATACAATATACACAATACCAGCTATCTAATACTAACAAAATTTACCATTAACAGAAAAAGACTAAACTGCCCCTATACATATAATGCACACAATATACACAATACCAGCTATCTAATACTAACAAAATTTACCATGAACAGAAAAAGACTAAACTGCCCCTATACATATAATGCATACGATACACACAATACCAGCTCTCTAATACTAACAACATTTACCATGAACAGAACTACAGAAGTTAAACAGTAACCACCCAAAACATAATTACTACATAAGGTGGTTTAATAACATAAAAACTAAATAAAAGAGAAAAGGATACACCAAGTAAGATCCATGAGCAAACGCCCCAACCAAAACTGCAGTGAACAATCGATCCCTCAACACCGGTTTGTGCTTCAACGTAAGTCGAACTGGAAAATACAAAAAAATGGAGAACTTCAACAAACAAAGGTAACACGGAAAGTATATAAATCAACACAATGTCACCCAACGCATATTCAACATTTTGTCCAGCCACTTTTGGTTTAAAAAAGACACGCCTAATATATGAGACGCTAAAGGCATGTTCCGGGTCAAAATTGGTCAAACCTAGGGTATGTAGGAGGTTTATATGTAAAAACAACCAAACATATGAAGAAACTATGAAAGGTTTACTAGATAAATAGATTTATACATAAAACAGACAGAGATATGCGACTTCTGATCGTAAATATAAATCTTGTTTAGTTGTACTTAGGCGCCTATATCAAGTCGCGCCCCTTTTAAACCAAGCATTCATTCCAAATTTTTAAAAAGAAAGTTGCATTTGAATCTTGATAAAAAGGATGGTAAATACACATTTATCAGAATTCAATGTTTAATTAGTAATTACATAAATAATAAAATTTAGCTGATAAAATACATAATATATGCGATAAAAACAAAACCAAACAACAAACCCTAGAACATCGATAAACAATCGATCTCACCCGATCAGCTCAATAAATAACTTCAAAAATAGAATAAAATAAAATAAACAGATTAAATAAACTAACTTAGAGGAAGAACAAGAGCATAAATCAATACAGATTTCACCTAACTTATATTCAACATTTTCTCCAAATTCAAAACAAAATTAGCTGCATTTTAAATCTTAATAATGAATGATAAATCAATTCTCAATTTCACATAAAAAAGCTTCACAAATAACCAAAAAAACACACATCAATTTATCAAATTCCAATGTTTAATTACAAAATCAATAAACACAATACATGCAAAAAAACTAAAACCAAAAAAAAAACAAACCCTAAAACACCAATAACCAACCAATCAGATCAATAAACAAATTAAAAATAAAAATAAAAAAGGATCAAATTAATAAGCTTACTTAGGGGAAGAACGGAGCATAAATCAGTGGAACCAAAAACTTAAAGGGAGCTCCTTTACTCTGTCTCATGTAAACAGTTTCACTACATATCAAAAAAAAAAACCATTGAATGAATAGTTTAATACCTAATTTATTGATGAATATAACGTGAAATCAAATGAATTTACCCGTCGGTTGGTTGAGAAGATGATGATGACATTGCAGAGAAACTCAATTTGAAATTGAAATTGGAATGAAATTTAGGGATCGCCGATGAAGAATTAACTTTCGAAAGGATTTTGAGTTTCTTTGCTCTTTCCTTGATAATATGTTTATTTTAGGGTAATAATAAAGTTGTGGTATTTAGTTTTGCTTTTCAAATAAATTAAAATAAAGCTAGTGGGTTAACACTTGCGTCGAGGGGTTCAAACCATAGATAGAAAAACAATCGTGATGGGACGTTTTACGTAACGGTTAAAAACTCACGTCACGACGGTATATTAGAAAGTCATGAAAAAGTTATCGGTTCAATATAAAAACAAATATATGTGACGGGTTCGGAACGTGAATAAAATAGCCTACTTATGATGGTACATACGAGAGTTAGAAAAACGTCACCTTGAGAAATTTTTTTTAAAAAGAAACCACAATAAATAAGTAAAAAGAAAAAAAAAAACTAAAAGTTTACTGTCTAAATAGTAATTAGAATAAAGTGTAAATGAAAAAACTAATGTTGAGGGTTAAATTAGTAATTACAACAAAGTATTTATGTTGAAAATTTATTAAAATAAGATGCTAAACATAATATTACTAAAGTTGAGGGACCCTATATATAACTTATTAAAAACTAGAAGGTGTAATAAAAAATTATCAAATGACAAGAAAACAATGTAACTAACAACTTAAGTATATACTAGTATTTAGGACACGCGCTTTGCGGCGAGACTGTTCAACCGAACAAAAAGTAGACATAACAACGCTGAACCACGCATGCGCATTGGAGCGTTTTAACTCGCAAAAAGTAGATCAAAACGTAAAACAAAGAAAATAATAACTAAGTCGACTTTGGACGCGCGCTTTGCAACGTGATAGTTAAACAACAAAAAAAGACGTAAAAATGATGAATCACACATATGCGTAGCTTGTTAACTTGCATTTTCACCGAAACGTAAAACACTATCACATATAGTGTGTGTTAACTCGCACAATTAGATCAAAACGTAAAAATTAAAAGAGTAACTAAGTCGATGTAGGACGCACGCGTTGAGAAAGGATTGTTAAACCGCAAAATAATAAACGTAAAAAAATTGAACCACACACATGCATAGCGTGTTAGGTCGCAAAATTTAAATCGAAACGTTAAACATTATCGTAAAAAAGAACTAAAAGGGTAAAAAAATAAAAAAAGCTTAGAGTTTAAATAGTACGATTAATGAAAATGAAAGGGTCCATCTTGTAGTCTTTAATGGGTATAATGTGTAAGCTATGAAAGATAAATGGGCAAAATTTGTAAAAGAAATTGAATGGTAAAATCACCCACAAACCTCTTTTGCAAGTTAATAGATAGGAAATTATAATTACAATTATAAATATAAATATAGGAAAAGGATGGAATACGACGTGTAATCTTGTTAGGATGGGTAGGAAGTAATCTTATCCTTACACATGGTTAAGTAAAAAAATATAAAGGGGAGACACTTTGGTCCACCACAATTTGTTTTGATACAACCCTATATATCCAAAAACCCATCATTTATTACGAGTCATTCCACTATCCACCGTCATTGCTTCGTCGTCCAGGGCCACAACCACCGCTCATCATACCACCATCCACCGCTTCATCGAATGCAAGTGAGAAATCGGCTGAAACAGATATTTATCTCCTCAAATTTCTCAAAAGATTATAGTCAAAGTGAAGATATCTTTGATTCTAACCTTCCCTTGATGTATTCATGCGTTTGGGCAACATCATTTGTTCCAATTTTATTGAGAAATCAGTGCTACAAAGTTACACACTAGATGTTTAACAAAATGCCTCAAAGAAAATTACATAACAATATTTTTTTTTGTTTAGAGGTCCAATAAATAACAATTAGTTGTTAACAAGGCAGAGTAACATCAATTTAGATTTTCATTCAGAATTACGTTTTACATTTGCGATCAATTGTGTTTTTGGGTTTTGAGTTGGTTAGGTTTTTTTTTGATAAATTGTGTTTTATAATAGCTTTAGTTTCTTCTTGTTTTTGTTCTCAGGAAGTTGAGAAATGGTTGAATTGTGTTTTATTTTCATAACAAGTGTATTACTAGAAAGGGGTCAGCTTGATGCGGCGTAAAGCACAAATACTGCCAGGGTGTGTATGGTTCGGTCGGTTCGCATATTACCCTCAACTGAAGCCGAATTGAAGTCATTGATTAGTCTATTTTATTAACCAATCGGTTTCGGCTTATTCGGTTAAATTGAAAATATTTTATTCAGTTCGTTAATAGCCAAAAGTAAACTTGTGCTAAAACCTTTGCTTAGAAACATATGAAATTCAGGTATAAATACTTGAAATAGATGTATAAAGACTTGAATGGAAGTATAAGTACATGAAATAAAGGTATAAGATATGAAAGACATGAAGCGGAGGTATAAAAGCTAGAAATATATAAAAATATGAATGGTTTGGTTCGTTTAATTTTGGTTAAAGTGTACAAAAAAGGATAATCGTTTTTGGTTATTCGATTATCAGTTAATGCAATTTTTGGTTGATTTCGGTTCGATTTCGTTTATTCCAGTTCGATTTCGGTTAATGATTCAGTTATTGCTCACTCCTAGACATTGTTAATCACTTAACATATCAATTTTTTAATTAAAAAAAACTATAGCGATAGTACTATACTCAAATTAAAGAGAATTAATTGCTTGTTTTTATAGTGTAATTTTTTTACATGTATCGTAAGTTTACTAATATTTATAACAAAAATACATGTTTGAATAGTAAAGTATTTCAAAATTGATATTCATTTCTTGAAAAATATATTAATTCATTAATATGATATACATAGGAATTATGTTTTATTTTGTTAAGTCAAACTCGGTCCAAGTTGACTAGATTCGATTCTGGTCATGATAGACCGCGTTTGATCTATTCGAATAATTAGACGAAGTTGAAGAAAGTTATCTCGGCAACTGACCTTGTAGCAAAACCTTTTACAACATTGGTTTAAATAGGTCATTAGATTTTCCTTTGGTTTCTTTCTAAATACATCACCACCAAATGCTAAAGTTTTTTTGTTTTGTTTGAGAATTCTTCTTTATTACTTTGTAAGGTAAGAATGGTAGGTATGTTTGGCAAAAGTAGCTGGTGACTGGATTCTGATAGCTGTAATTTTTTAGAATATTTAGGTGTTTGGCAGAGTAGCTGGAGCTTTTAATAAATAGACATTAAAAAGTTGGTACATTAAAAGTTTATTATCTTTAGAGATTAAAATGGTCATTTTTTACCTAAAAGCTTATAGCTCATTCTAAACGCTACTAGTAGGAGCGTTTAACCAAAAGTTTCAAGCTTCTAACCTAAAAGCTTCAAGCTCCTTCAAACAAACAATGCTTTTTATTGATTATGAGTTTTTTCTTAAAAGTTTAAAGCTAGAAGCTCTAAAAACTCCTAAAAGCTCTATACCAAACATAATAAGTTTCAAATATACTTTTTCTATACGTATTGAAATGGCTCAGGTAAAAAAAATTAACTTTCGGTATGGACTAAAACAAATATAATTTTTCTATACGGATTGAAATGGCTCAGGTAAAAGAAATTAACTTTCGGTACGGACTAAAACAAATAATTTAAAAAAGGTTAACTTTGGTATTTTATTAAGGATTGAGATGGGTCAGGCAAAACAAAAAAATATAAATAAGATAATAAAGCTATTTTATCATTATTTATTATTATTATTATATTATTATTATTATTATTATATACATTACCAAGTTGTTGGCTATAGTATTTTTTTTTTCTTTTTGTGAATTTCATCTTCAACTTTAATTTGATTTTTGTCTTTTTTTAAATTTCACCCTTCAACTTTTAATATTGACATTTAAACGCTCTAAAATTTTAAAAACTTTGTAACATGTATTTTAACACCTCTTCGAGTTTTACGTGCTTATTTTAATGTATACGTCGGGTATAAATTGACGTTTTATGTTTCAATGTAATTTTTAACGAAAATGAGTCATGTAAAGCATAATACATTTTGTGTTCATTTTTGTGGACTTTTCCGTTGGCCTACATTTTGATGTAAGTTTTGTTCGGAAACGAATCTGTCAATTAGTGTTACTTTACGCTTTCAGTTGACCTACATTTTGACGTACATTTTCTTTAAACTTTATCAATTAAAGTTACTCTACATTTAAGAGACATATCAAATATAATACATTTGCGTGCTTATTTTTATGGACTTTTTTCGTTGGTATATCTTTTGATCGTTAAGCAATTGCAAAAAAAATGGTATGCTCAAATCACATTAAAAAAACCAACCCGCAACGCGGGGAATCAATTTTAGTTCTTGTAATTTAATTGATTTTCTAGGGTTGTTATGGTTGGAGTCAACATAGTTATCAATCGCAACAATCAATCGGTCAGGCCCAAAAGATTAACCTTTGGTACGGATTGAAACAGATGAGACCAAAATGGTTAACTTTGGCCTTTTAGTTAGGATTCAAATGGATCGGGTAAAAATGGTTATAAAAACAACAAAAACAAAAGAAATGAAAAAGCTATTTTATCATTTATTCTTATTATTTGATTTCTTTAATAGGGTTGTCACAGTTGGAGGCAATATACTTAACAACCCTAACAATTAAAACAAATCTCTCATAAAAAGTAAGTTGGTCATGTTAGCAAGTAATACACCTAATCAATCATACATAAATGCATTATTGCAAACAAACATGTATTGACACCTAACTACTATCTAAAACATAAATTTACAGGCTGAAAACATTCCCAACTATGCAAACAACCGAGATGAATGACAAGCAGATGATATTGGAGGAAACTATTTTCACTCACCATTTACGTGATTTACATTATCTTTTTTTTATTCAGTTTCCCTACATAGATAACAATGCTTCTTGTATATAATATCTTGTACCAATGCTTCGATGATATACAAACACAAAAACATATTGTGTACCAAAATTTATATGGTATCAGAGCGGGATCACAGCCGCTCGATCAATCAAAGACCATAAACACAAAAAGTTCCTTTAGTCACCAGCGACATGGGAGACAAACAACCAGCCAAACCCGACGGTGTCACCGTTGATACTAATTCCCCGTTCTTACTTACACCCATCCGACTATCCCCGGCAAATGCAAGTTAACGACGTGTTGTCCGACAACAACTATATTGACTGGAATACATGGCGTGGATGAGATGTGACGCCATGATAAAAGGGTGGCTTACTACCGCAATGGAAAGAGATATTCGTGGGAGTGTTAAGTATGCTGCGACTGCAAACGAGATTTGGTCGGATCTTAAGGAGAGGTTTGGTAAGGAGAGTGCACCCCGTGCATATGAATTGAAGCAATCACTCACAAATACCAAACAAGATGGTACGTTTGTTTCTGCGTATTATACCAAGCTTCGTTCACTCTGGGACGAGATTCTGTCTGTCTTTCCAACACCGCGGTGCACATGTAATGGTTGCACTTGTGATCTCGGGAAGAGGATTGAGGAAACAAAATAAAAGGAGATGTTATATGAATTTCTCATGGGTCTGGACGTAGCTCCTCCGTCATAAAGACCCAAATCTTGGCCATGAAACCAAACCCCACTTTAGGAACAGCCTATCACCTTGTGGCACAAGATGAGCAACAAAAGGCTATCACAACAGGAAGAAAAATGGGGATGGAGGCTGCTGCCTTTCAAACAAACATGAAGTGGGAAACAAGCTTGAACACCCAAGGCAAGTCTGCGGTGAAAGCGAGTCGGAGCTGAACGTGTCGAACGTTGTGACTTTTGTAATAAAGACAGTCATAATCATAAAAATGTACCAAATGAGTTGCCAGTTGCAATTCCAAATGGTTCTCATATACCTATCTTGGGTAAAGGGTATGTGATGAAAATCAAGGATGTTTTGCATGTTCCAAAATTTACATGCAACTTACTTTCTGTTAGCCAATTATCAAAGGAGTTACAATGTGCTGTAACATTTTTCCCCACATTTTTTTACCATGCAGACCTTGGACTCGAAGAGGTTGATTGGAGTGGGTAAGTGCAAAGGAGGCCTCTATGAGATGGGATATGGAGCGGTTGGGGCAATGCTTCTTGTGATAAGCTTTCACATTTTGATTTTATTAATAACAGTTCTTTAAAGACAAGTGATTTTATTTGTGATTCTTGTGCTAGAGTGAAACACACCAGGCTACCTTTTCCCTTAGTTTCATAAATCTACTGATTGTTTTGAGCTTTTGCATTGTGACATATGGGGTAAATACCGAATCCCATCTCTCACCCAGGCTCGTTATTTTTTGACCATTGTCGATGATTATAGCCATATGGTTTGGGTTTTCCTTTTAAAGCACAAACATGTAGCGAGTGATTGTTTAATCGCATTCTACCAGTTTGTGAAAACTCAATTCAACAAACCATCAAACAAATTCGAAGCGAAAACGGTGGAGAGTTCACTTCAAATCGAATGGCAAATTTCTACACCGAGCATGGGATTCTACTCGAAACCACATGCCCACGCACATCACAACAAAATGGTGCGGTGGAACGAAAACACCGACATCTACTCGAAACCGCTAGAGCACTTAAATTTCAAGCCAAATTACCTTCGAGGTTTTGGGGAGAATGTGAATTAACCGCTGCGCACATTATTAATCGGTTACCCTCAAAGATTATTGGAAATAAGACCCCTTTGAAATAATTTATAATAAAAAACCTAATACGAAGACATGAGAATTTTTGGATGTCTAGCGTACTACCGAAACACTGAGATAGATGGAGATAAGCTCGAGGAAAGGGGGAAACCGGGTTGGGTTATCCATTCGGGACAAAAGGCTTCAAGATTTTCGATACCCAAAAGAACAAGGTTGTAATCTCAAGGGACGTGAAGTTCTTTGAAAGTATCTTTCCTTACGAATTAAAGGGAGGTCCTAAAGCCAATGAAGAACAAGAGATTTTTAGTTTTCCACCTTGGTATTATGAAAATGTTGAAAACCAAGAAGTCACATTTGACAAAATTGAACAACATGAAAATGATGTTCTATATGGAGAAGGTGACGTGCATAGTGAGACCATTCACATGCATGAGCAAGAGGATTACACACACCTTGAAACAATGCAAGGAGTGGAAATAGAAAACACAATGCAAGAGGGCATCACATCACAAACAAAAGCCACTATGGAAACATACGAACCGGTTTGGAATAAAAGAGAAAGGATTCGGTCCAAACGGCTCGACGGATATGAAGTTCAACTCCCACCATCCATCGACCATGCCTCGCCCAACTCCGATCAAAACTCTTCGATGGTACACCCTATGACTAATTATGTCTCGTATAATAAGTTCTCAAATTCACATAAAGCCTTCTTAATGGCCATCGATTCCAACGATGAGCCTAAAACCTTTAACCAAGCTGTGCAGGATAAGAACTGGAGGGACGTTATGAAACTAGAAATAGAAGCACTTGAATCAAACGGGACATGGACGCTTGAGGACTTACCTCAAGGAAAATGCGCCATAGACCCAAAAATTGGGTATACAAGGTGAAGTACAAGCCGAACGGAGACATTGATAGGTACAAGGCTAGATTGGTGGCGAAAGGTTTCACACAAATGGAAGGCTTGACTTCTGTGACACCTTTGCACCGGTTGCTAAATTGGTGACTGTTAGAACTTTGTTAGCCATTGCCGTAAAGAGAAATTGGACGCTCCAACAATTAGATGTCAATAATGCTTTCCTACATGGAGACTTAGACGAAGAAATTTACATGAAGATTCCTCAAGGCTTTGAAGGAGAAAATGGAAACAAAGTTTTCGACTTAGAAAATCTTTATATGGGTTGAAACAAGCCTCAAGAAATTGGTACAAAAGTTCACCTCGGCTCTACTCGAGATCGGCTTTAGACAATTTAAGGCTGACCATTCTTTATTCATCTCAAAGGATAAAGATTTTTTCATTGCGGCGCTTATCTATGTCGACGACGTCATAATAGTAGGGAATGATATTGTCAAGATCAACGAAACAAAGGCTTTTCTGAATAAGAAGTTTAGTATAAAAGACCTTGGGCCACTAAAATACTTCTAGGGAATTGAAGTGACAAGAACTCATGAGGGTGTGGTACTAAGCCAACGGAAATACGTTATTGACATACTCGAAGATAGTGGTATGCTTGGTTGTCGTCCCAACACATTTCCTATGGAAAAAAATCTAAAGCTTGGAAAAGGAGAAGAAGAAGAGCGTGTAGATGCTAGTCATTATCGCCAACTAATAGGCAGACTCCTTTATCTTCAGGCCACTAGACCCGACATCACATACTCAGTAAATGTTCTTAGCCAATTTGTGACCGACTCCCGACAAAACCACATGGACGCTGCCACAGGGTACTTAGATACTTAAAGGCAACCTGGGCCAAGGCATTTTATTGCCAAAGATGGGAGGAACAAATATGGTTGCTTATACGGACTCGGATTGGTTAGGTTGCCCGGTTACTCAGAGGTCTAGGATCGGTTATCTTCTATTGGTCAGAGGTGCACCAGTCTCATGGAAATCTAAGAAGCAATCAGTGGTGTCAAGATCTTCTGCAGAGGCCGAATACCGAGCTATGGCCACAACAGTTAGCGAGGTTCTGTGGATGCGATGGCTTCTTCGTGATTTAGGTGTTGATCAAGACGGGCCAACAACTCTTTTCTGTGACAACTTGGCCGTAAAACATATTGCCAATAATCCGGTCTTTCACGAACGAACGAAACACGTGGAAATGGATTGTTATTTATTTGCGAACGTGTCGAGTCTAAAGAGATAGAGCCACTTCACATCGACACGAAACTACAAATTGCTGATCTATTCACGAAGGCGTTAGGATCGAAGCAGTTGCAACATCTTCTTGGCAAGTTGGGTGTTTGTGATCTTCACACTCCAACTTGAGGGGGAATATTGGAGGAAACTATTTTCACTCCACCATTTACGTGATCTGCACCATTTACGTGATTTACATTATCTTTTTTATTCAGTTTCCCTACATAGATAACAATGCTTCTTGTATATAATATCTTGTACCAATGCTTCGATGATATACAGAACACAGAAAACATATTGTGTACCAAAATTTATAAATGACCAATCCATGAACTACTGTTCAAAAGTTTAGGGGCATACCGAAAGCCACGGTGGGGGTGCGGACGCCCGTTGAAAAAAAATATTTAGTGTTATTCGTACGTGAAAATCCTGAGAGCCCCATGAAATTTTGACACCGTCCCATGAAAGAACGAATAGTTGAAGCAAAAAGTATTAACTAAAAGAAAATAAATAAAACTGAAATGAAAAAAAACTTGCAGGAAGCTTGCTGAGTTGGAGAAGATGACTAGGTAATATAAGGAATGGTAGGCTAGGGTTTCTAATGTAAGTTAATAACATATATTGTGTGTGAGCTTAATTTTGAGTTGTTGGATATTTTTTTTGATATCATAGGCCCATACATCTTTAGTAAATTTGTCAAATAAAATGTGTTGTGGTTATTTTGTTTAATTTGGTTTAACATTTTAAAGTCATTACAATGTTATTTTTATATTTTTGATTATATTAATTGAGAGAAGTTATGTAGTTATTTTTTATTATAATATTATTATTTTACCTTTTATTTTATTGGATTATCATTATTTTAGGGATATTGTATTTTTATTATGATTTTCGAATGACAATTGACGTATTTTTGTAATGTATTTGAAATTTAATTTAGTTTTAACCTTTTATATATGTGAGCTGACCTACCCGACTCATCGAACCTTTTTAAAAATATTTAGCATAGACAATGTACGCCTAAAAATTTCCACATCCCATGAATTTCTTTTTGGTCCCCACTACAAAATTCCTTAAACAACCATGTAAACGTCAAAACAAATGAATTCTAATACGCTTAACAAACTACCAATACCCAATTACAGACAACATAATTTCTTGATAACAGGATCACACATGCTTTAAGGCCATACAAAGGATCACAAAAATCCACGCACACCTTTACATGCCACACAAAGATCACAAAAATCCACTCGTACCAAGCTTGTATTATGTCCTATGCTCTAAATGTCCAAAGAAGCTCTACTTGGAACTTCGGAAGAAGACGAACCCTTGAACTTTGTCTACAAAGATCATGACGGCATTGTACCAAATTTCATGTAAGCGACCAACAACAATAACATTCATTAATCGTTTCACTTTAATAATAAGCTTTATTATGTTAATATGTTAAAATGCTATGACAAATTATATATAGGGAATGGTTAAAATAGAAACCACATCTTAATGCAAAAACTAAAGAACTAAACTAAATCATTGATCAACTCTATTCAAAGGCAGAGATTATTTCATTGACTTTTATTGTACCTTTTTTATTAATAAGGAAATGTGTGCAGAAGGGTAAATTACCATATTGTACTTTGTCTGCCCTACACAAAACACAAGACAAGAAAATGATAATAATGTCAGATTTTTATAAATACATTCTCTCTCCACACAAGTACAAAAATCCATTATAAATTCTAATATTTACATGACTATAAGAGCTTTTTACATCGTGTTTTTAATACAGAGAAATTGCATTTACATATACGAAAACAAAAACTATCTTCCAATCCTTCGTCTTAGTTATCATCTTCTCTTCTCTAGGGACCAACGCCGCTAAGCAACCTAAAAAACAGCATTGTAAACCAAGCAAAAACTCGGCACTGTTACACAATAAAAAACCCGACGTAACAAATCAATAACCCGATTAAGAAGACAATATACAACGCCACCGAGCAACCTAAAAACAACAATGTAAACCAAGCAAAAACTCGACATAGTTACACAAAAAAACCTCGATTACAACTCGACACGATTACGCATAAATGAACAAAAATAACCCAACATAACAAACCCAACTAAACTTGACACAATTACATATGGATTAACAAAAATAACCGGCTTAAAAACCAATAACCCGACTAAAAATTCAATATACAACTCATTTAACAAAAATAACCCGAATCTTGGATGGAACATTTGAAGCAAAGAGTTCTACCAAAAAGGGTTCACCAAGCCACCACCGAACCAAACGCCAAATCATCCAAACCGTTACCCAAACCCAACACCAATGGTAAGAAGTGGAAGGCTTCAAATCGAAACTGTGCGGTCGTTACTTCGCCAAACCCTCCACAACAACAACTAGCCCTAACCCAAAACCCCGAACCAAGTGAGCTTACACTAGGACTCTTCCCAAGTGTGTTACTTGCACCTACCATCACCCAATCACCGCACCATGCCGCCTTTGCACAATGTGCAATAGGTTCGCACATTTTAATACCTAATCCCGCCTTGGCCAAAAGCCACAAGGTAACCAAACCCAACCACGTGCCCAAAACCAAACCCAAACCCAACAGCCAGCTAACAACGATAACGCTTGCTACAAATGTGGCGAACCAAATCATCTCAGCAACGTTTATCCCAACGCAACAACAACCAGCAGCAAGCTCTGCATGGACGAGCTTTTGTCATCATCAGCGCTCAGGCCCAGAACAACAATGACGTCATCAATGGTACGTTTCTCGTAACGATGTTATGCTTCATGTTTATTTGATACTGGCATGGATAAAAGTTTTGTATCCGTGGAATTTGAACCCTTAATTAAGTGTAGATGTTCTAGGTTACCAAAATTGTTCAATGTCGAAGTCGCTAATGGTAAATCAATCACTGTCGATTCTGTTCTTTCTAATTGCTCTCTGAATCTCAACGAGCACCAGTTTTTAATCAATCTTATACCCTTGAAATTGGGTAGTTTGATATCATAGTTGGCATGTATTGGCTTAGGCGAGTTCGTGTTGAAGTTGTCTGTTCGGAGAAATTTATTCGTCTTCCTCCATCTAGTGATTCGTTACACGTCTTCTATGGTGAGAATCATTCAAAAGGCCTCAAGCTTATGTCGTGTACTCAAGCGAACAAATGCTTTCGCAAAGAGTACCTTGCTTTTCTTGCCCACATTATGGAAAAGAAGGACAACAGAAAAGGCGCGAGTGATGTTCCCGTTGTTTGTGATTTTCCCGACGTCTTCACCGAAGACCTACCTGGTTCTCCCGCTCCTCGATCCGTTGACTTTCACATTGACCTCATTCCTGGCGCTACCCCTGTTGCTAAATCCCCGTATCGTCTCGCACCCTCGAAATGCAAGAGCTATCAAGCCAACTGTCACACCCCGACCCGCAGCGGAAATAAGAGTCGGGGCATAATTGGGTTATCACCAAAGCACATGACATTTACTATTATGTTTCATAATTAATGAAGTCAAAGTTACATTTTCAAACATCCAAACATGTTCATTCAATACAAGGGAAAATAACCAAACATAACAATCCAAATACTAAATCGTTTTATTCTTCTAATCCAGGTCCTATGTGTTCCTAGCTGCTGCTGGTTCACCTGTATCATGTGTAAAATGGGAGGTTTTGGGTCAACATAAGTTGGCGAGTGAACCTTATTAGATAAACATTTGATAATGATTTTATGGTTAGTTTATCAATAAAATATTGTGCATAATCATAAAAGAGCAAATGTAAGTAATCAAGCATTGGCAAATAGCAGTTACAATTATAACATACAATAACACTTGATAGCATACATGAGCATACCAATATCATAAGAGAGCAAATGTAAGTAATCATAAAAGAGCAAATGTAAGTAATCAAGCATTGGCAAATAGCAGTTACAATTATAACATACAATAACACTTGATAGCATACATGAGCATACCAATATCATAAGATAACTAACATAAATGAACTGTGCGATCAAGGCTCAATCAAACGGAGCCGATCGTATTGCATGAACTGGAAATGTAAATTGAACTGTGCGATCAAGGCTCAATCAAACGGAGCCGATCGTGCGGGCACGCCACAGATCAACCGCATAATAAAATGGGGATCAAGCTCAACCTCATGGATGGGGAGCTGCGGCCTCGGCAAATGCATGTACTGAAATAATAATTTGCATCCAATAATAACTACTTAAAAGCAACAAACTAATACACATGTCATGATATGATGTATGCACAATAGTTTCGTTATAATATGTAAATAAACAAAGACACATGATACACCCCAAAAACGTGATTAAAACGGGGAATTTGAAAAGGTTCACTCACATTGGGTGCGTTGAATTTGAGATGGTGAGATGCGCACGATTTAGATGAGCGAGTCGACGAGGAATACTAACCTAAATAATAATGGAAAAAAATATATTAAGTGGATGGATGTTAGTAAGGATTTTAATGAAATTTTTTTAGATATATTTTTATGAGTTTATGGCTATTTTCTATCTTTAAAATGTTATTTTTAAGTATTTTTAATTGATTTTTAAATTAAATTAAATAAATAAATATATAAAAAAAATATTATTTTTTTCACTGTTGACCGTTGACCGTTGACCGGTTCGGTCAGCGGTAAACTCCTGCGCCGGGCGGGATTCGAACCGGCGACCTTCCGTTCACGTGCACGTAGCTCTACCAACTGAGCTATGTAACTAACCCGTTATAAACTCAGTTTTAATTATATTTATATACTTATTTGAATTAACCGAAAATTCCTTTATTTACAAAAACGTTTTAATTCAACTGGACCGGTGCTCGTGACAAGATTCGAACGCGCGACGTGAAGTTCATTTTGCACACAGTCCACCGCTGGACTGTGTGTCTAACCCGGTTATATTCTTGGTTTTTATTATACTTAACAACTACCTGTTTTAACCCGGGTTAGTTCATGATTAAAAAGGAATGTTATTACGTAAGGCGTGCGCGTAGCAATGATCGAACTCGGGACGTGTATATGAAATTTGCACACAGTCCACCGTTGGACTGTGTGTCTAACCCGTTTATAATCCGGATTTTAATTACTCTTATCTCATTATTAAGTTCATCTTCTTCATTACGGTCACAGACCTTACTCAAACATCTGGTTCGTGATTAATCTAATTAATAAACATGACGACTAGCTTGATTGTACCAAACCGAACAGTTTGGGGAAAGAAGATACCGAACAGGTTGTCTTCCTCAGAGAGTCCGGCGAGAATTTGACGGCTCTGTTTTGAACCTTCGGCTGAGAGGGTCTATCAACAGAATTAAGGAATTAGATATGAAATTGAACTAGTGTGTATTGATTATTAGTACGTTTGAATGTGCATACCGATAACTAGCGAGTTTCCGGCAATTCCAGAAATTTTCCAGCGAACACAGAAAATCCAGCAAAGTCGTCTGTGGCTGATTTTGAGTGATGGGTTAATGTTAGTAAAGTTCTAACAATAGATTGAAATCGTAAAGAAGGAGTGTTTTACCGGTTTGTGTCGAATACGGTTTTCCGGCGACTTCTGCAGAGAATTCCGGCGAACTGTTTTAGGTGCTCAGATGATTTGAAAACGCGACGAAAAGGAAATGGAGTGTTGTTGTGATAGTTCTGAATCGTGCAAATGATCGGAACTTGAATTAAATCAGAGTTTGATAAATTTTCGGTTTCAAATACCGAAAATGATGAAACTTTAAGTTCATTAAATTCTGACTTAATTAGAAACCGAAATACATCGGTTATAAGCTGGCCAGATGAATTCGAAATGATTTGGCGATCGGTTTGCCGATTTCCGTTATTCAGATGGCATCAACGATTGATTTGAGTTTGCGTATAAGTTTCAATTGTTTGCCTAGTGTTAACAGAAAACACATTGTGGCGGAGTGGTTTAGTGAAAGAAGGTTAAGTTGTGTTGAAGGCTTGGCTGACCCGGGTTCGAGTCCCGGCAGCTTCAAATGTTTTTTATTTATTTTATTTTAACTTTTTATCAAATATAATTTTTATAGTTTAGTTTATTTATTAATTATGTAACGTTTAAACTCAAAATAATCATAAATAATTAACGAAACTTTTATAACATGGTACAAGATTACAAAACGGAGCGGGTTTTGGAGACCCGATTTTTACAAATGTTACACCAACTTCAAGAATTACTTGATAAAGTCTTTATACGCCCTAGTACTTCTCCTTGGGGCGCTCCAGTCCTCTTTGTCAAGAAGAAGGATGGTTCTTTTCGCATGTGTATCTATTTTCGTGAACGCAACAAAGTTAGCGTCAAGAACCGTTATCCACTTCCTCACATTAATGATCTCTTCAATCAACTCAAACGCAACTTGTTTCTCGAAAATCGATTTTCGTTCTGGCTATCATCAGCTTTGAGTCCTCGAAGAGGATATTCCTAAAACCGCCTTTCGTACTAGATATGGTCACTACAAATTCATAGTCATGCCTTCGGTTTAACCAATGCACCCGCGGTTTTTATGAATTTGATGAACCGTGTGTGTAAGTTATACTTGGATCGCTTCGTGATCGTATTCATAGACGACATTCCCATCTATTCCAAAACCCAAGACGAACATGAGAGACATTTGCGTCTAATCCTCGAACTTCTACGTCGTGAATGACTATACGCCAAATTCTCCAAGTGCGAATTTTGGCTAAAAGAAGTTCAATTTCTCAGACACGTGGTGAATGAGAAAGACATACACGTGGATCCTGCTAAAATCGAAGCCGTTAAGAACTGGATTGCACCAAAGTCACCGTCTGAAATTCGTTCATTCCTTGGATTGACAGGTTATTATCGTCGATTCATCTCCAACTTCTCTAAAATCGACGTTCCTCTCACTTACTTGACTCAAAAAGATAAAACTTTTGTTTGGGGTTCCGAACAAGAGGAGTTTTTCCAAACGCTCAAGGACATGCTTTGCAATGCCCCTATTGTAGCCCTTCCCGATGGTAACGACGATTTATCGTGTATTATGATGCATCTAATTAAGGTCTTGGTTGCGTTCTTATGCAACGAGACAAGGTCATCGCTTGCGCTTCGAGACAACTCAAGATACATAAGAAGAACTACACTACTCACAACCTTGAACTTGGTGCAGTTGTTTTTGCGTTAAAGATTTGGCGACACTACCTTTATGGTACCAAGTTTGTGGTCTTCACCGACCATAAGAGCCTTCGACACATCTTTGACCAAAATGAACTTAACATGTATCAACGTCGATGGGAAGTTGCTCAACGACTACGATTGTGAGATTCGCTACCACCCTGGTAAGGCAAATGTCGTGGCCGACGCCCTTAGTCGTAAAACTCATGTGAAGAATATTTGTTGTTTCAAAATCTTGAGCAAACTTCGAGACTGAATTCATGAAGCCCAACACTCATCCATTAACGAAAACAACGTGTACGACGAGATGAAGTGTGGTGCTGAAGATCAACTCGTATCTAAACCCGATAGTATGCTTTACTATCTCGACCGCATCGGAATTCCAAATCGTGACAACCTCCGTGACTTCTTGATGAAGGAAGCTCCCAAATCTCGATATTCCATTCAACCTGGTGCCGACAAGATGTACCAAGACCTTCACATGTCTTATTGGTGACCTGGCATGAAGAAAGATATCGCCCTCTACGTCTCTAAATGTCTCACCTGTTCCAAGGTGAAAGCCGAACATCAACGTCCCCCTGGCTTACTTAAACAACCAGAGATTCCTATCTGGAATGAGAGAGTATAACTATGGATTTCATCCCCTAAGCTTCCTCGTACTTCGTATGGTCATGATAGCATTTGGGTAATCATTGATCGTCTAACCAAATCTGCCTATTTCCTCCCTACTCGTGAAGATTACAAAGTCGAGAAATTGGTTTCGTATCTACATGGATGAAGTCATTTGTCATCATGGTATCCCCATTGACATCATTTCCGACCGTGATGGTCGATTCACCTCACGTCTTTGGCAAACTTTTCAAAAAGCTCTTGGTACTCATCTTAACCTTTTCATCCTCAATCCGACGGCCAAACAGAGTGTGCTATGCAAACTCTCGAGGATATGCTTCGCTCTTGCGTAATTGATTTTGGTGGCAACTGGATTCACACTTGCCTTTGGTAGAATTCTTGTACAACAACAGTTATCACGCTAGTATCCAAATGGCACCATTCGAAGCATTATATGGTCGTAAGTGACTTTCGCCCATTTGTTGGCATGAGAACGGCGAAGCTCAAATCACCGGTCTCGAGCTCATACAAGAGAAGAAAATCTTGAAGATTCGTGATAACCTACTCAAAGCTAGAAGCCGAAAAAAGAATTACATTGATAAGAGACACAAGCCTTGGAATTTCATGTTGGTGGTCATGTACTTCTCAAGGTATCCTCTTGGAAAGGTGTGGTTCGATTTGGTAAGAAGTCAAACTTGCTCCTTGCTTCATAGGTCCTTTCAAGGTTCTCGAGAGGATTGGCAAGGTAGCGTATCGACTGGACCTACCTCAAGAACTCAACAATGTTCATCCGACATTTCATGTTTCAAATCTGAAGAAGTGTCTAGCTGAAGAAGGACTTCATGTACCACGCGACGATTTACAAATCAATGAGTCCTTATACTTTGTGGAAAAATCGGTTGAAATCATGGACCGAGGAACCAAGCAACTTAGGCGCAGTCGAGTGCCATAGTCAAGGCTCGATGGGAAGGCAAACGGGGCGCTGAATTCACTTAGTAACTCGAGAATGAAATGAAGACCAAACATCCACACCTTTTCATTGAGTCTTTCTCTTGAATAAATTTCGGGACGAAATTTTCTAAAGTAGGGGAGACAGTAAGGCTTCGCATTTTTGTACAATGCATATCATTAGTTCTTAGCCAAACTTTGGTTCTGTACAACACTTTGAGAGGTCAACAGAATCAAGACCACCAAAAGAGTAGTATAAAACAATAATATCAACAACAACTAAAACGCATTGGGTCTTTGGCTCCGACAGCGGCAACGGCGGGTTCTCTCGCTCTTTCACGGCTTTCAGCGGCGACATTGGCTCCGACGATGGCATAGACAACTTTCGGTTAAAAATCAAAACCGATCTAGGATGAACTATGATCTGGGTTAGGGTTAAAGTTAGGGTTGGGGTTGTGATTTATGGAGAGTGATGATGGGTGGTGGTGGGGGCGACGACGGCGACAGTGGTTGTGGTGGGCGACGACAGTGGTGGTGGTGGTAGGGTATGTTGGTGGTGGTGGTGAGGTGAAATAAACAATAAATATGAACGATGTACTAGTTTTTTTATATGAAACTAATTTATGGTGGGCCAAAATACCATTCCCCTTCTTTTTTCTATCTTGTTACATGTAAGGCTAAGATAACTTTCTATAATTCTTAGCAAGATCAAATTTCGTATTTGATCCTTTCCCTATGATAACATTCAGTTTTTAAAACTGGTTTGATCGAGGGACAATTAGATGGTCAGTTTGGTAATTGTGGGTGCGGTTGTATACAAGTGAATAAAGATGATAAGATCAAATACATATAAATTTTAACATATTAAACATGAGTAGTAAAGAAAGTTTTTTTTTAAATTATTTTCTCATTTACTCAAAAGCATGTTTTCTAGATGGAAAAAATATAAAATACATATATTTTTGTAGAGTAATTATACATGAGTACTTAGTTTATGAATTCTTGTACTTATTTTCTCGTTTATGAATTCTTATTGTTAGATTTTAGAATAAACGAAGACTAGATGAGAAAAAAAATCTTTTCACTTCTTAGTTTAGTATAATATTTTTTTTAAAATAATTCATTTTTTAAAAAACCTTGCCCTACACATGTATACGGGTACACAAACTTATATAATAGATGTAGTGGATTTAATATTATCACACACCCTAGTTTAAAACTTGGAGCACAATTAATTAAGAGATAAACACATTTAAAAAAAGGGTAAAACGTGAGTAAAATGAGTAGAGAATCATAACAAATCCTATATAAATACTAGTACACGAACTTAATCCACAATTGCAACAACAAATCACACAAAACCACAACGCTACTCTCACCACAATCGACAGGTATTACTCTCATTCTTCAGCATTTGCTCTACGTTTTCATCCATTCTGATCACTTTATTTCCAGATTTTGATCATATTCTTTGTTTTTAATCGATATATAAATCTAGTTATAATTATACATACATTTTCGTAAATTAGGTATTTTATTCCAAACTTTTGACTAATCATACAATAATCTGATTTATGAACACTGATGTATTTTGCAACCAATCTTGGCGTTGTGCTTGAATAGTTTCTGGCATAGGACATAACTACACCGTCAGTTACGATGTGTATCCTGGTTTTACTAGCAAAGATGACGTGGAACACATATCTGTAAAATCTATAAGACCTTGTCCTCCGCAGTTAGAAAGTTCAGAATCTTGGGCTCCTGGTGATGTGGCGGAAGTGTTTCACAATCTTTCGTGGAAGATGGCAATCGTTTTGAAGGATTTTGGTCTGGACCAGTTTACGTTCAGATTAGTTGGATCCTTACAAGAGTTTGAAGTAACAAAATCAGAACTCCGTGTGAGGCAATCATATCAAAATGTAAATGGATTGTGTCTGGCAAGGTTCCTAGTGATCATAAAGAGGCAAACGCCCCGAGCTTTTGAAGTATGATCAATATCTACACAAAAAGGATATTGGTACTCAAGACAACCATCGGTTAACGGAGTCACGCATTGTTTCCTCTAAAACCCGAAAACGAGCTTCACCCTGCTGCAGTTTTCAAGATGAAACGAATAAAAGACGTGCAGGAAGTTAACAATGTCTGAGAAGGTGGATGATGTTGATAATAGGAAGACATATATACACCAAACCTCTAGATATGAATCCTCAAGTGGTAGTTGTAGCATTAATAGCTATATACCGTATCATGGATCTGGTTTTTGTGTTGAAGATCATGAAAGTGATGCTGAGTCTGTTTGTCAATGTGGATATCACGAAGAAAGTAAAAGTCAAGAAACTGATGTATCAGTCGCCAACGAGGGGGTGGCCGATGAGATTCATAGACTCGAGTTGCATGCCTACCGTTATACCATGACGAAATTATATGCATCGGGACCCTTAAACTGGGAGAAAGAAACAATGATAACAAACCTTCGTATATCACTTCATATATCAAATGATGAGCATTTGATTATGTTGAAAAACTTAATTTCTGCTTCTAGTAAACAGTCTTATTAGCTGATAGGTAAAATTCAGTTTGAAACCTTTCAAATTCAAATAACTGTAGAAAAAACAGTTGTACATTCAATCCTATTGTTATAATGGAATAAATGTATCCATTTTTAAATTGTCTGTGTTATGTTTATTTTGTCTAGATTCATGAATACTTGATAGGATTTATTCTATGTTATGATTTCACCTAAATGGCTGAGGAACAACCCAAACGATAACCAGAATAACATAACAAATTGAGAAACTATGCTAGGTTATATTTTTTTAACCGCGTTGTGTGGTTCGGATATATCTCTTTTTGGTAAAAGGGGACGGCAACCCGATAAATTTTATAGATAACAAAAAAGTATTTATAGCCTAAGTCTTAGCATTAGGCTTCCCTGGACTTAGCCCAAGGAAGACACCAACACCACAACAATATCTATGGTCTATCAATTGGCCCCTTACAAGGCTCCGGCTAAAAGCTAAACTAGACATCAAAAGACAAGCTAATCTAGACTTTAAAAACTATACCAAAATCATGACCCAAACAACCTAAAACAACCATAAACACAATATCAATCAAAAAATAAAGAAACACCTAAACGTAACAAGCAAATATCTTGAGCTTCCTAAAAATCTTGATCTTGACAAAAGAAGCAGATTATATTTTGGGGAAACCGATCCTTTTTAAAGGAACCAGATTATATTTTCTGATATAAATTCTATTTCAAAATTTAAAGTTTTAAACAAAATAAAGTTTTTTAAGAAAAACAGGGTGAGAATCAAATAGGAAGTATGGTCTAGATAGGAAGTGTAGGAAGCAATCACAGATTGACACGTGGCAAAGTTGAAAAAACATAAAGAGAGGTAATTTAGTCCATTCAAATTAATGTTTTACCTAAAGGAAAACCCAGATCTTGTTTATCTCTCACCCCACACCACTACCACTTCACCACTCCACTCCACAGCCACCACTCCATCGCCACCACCCTACCGCCCACCGCCAACCACCAACTCCACCGCCACCTCCTAAACCACCACAACAACCACCAGCACCACAACAATAACCGCCACCGCTACTCTGCTAATCAACACACGTAACCCCAATTCCGCGAAGACGATACAGACGAGTGGGATTCAGATCTGGTTAAGATTACGGTTGCAGGTCGCCCTTCTATCTTCTCCGTGATTAGTTGTTCTCAAAACCTTGCTATGACCTATCACCAGATTTCTTCACTTTGAAGTCATACCTCCCAAACAAAGAGACTGCAAATTTGAGACAGATGGTGAGGATGCACGGTGAGCCTATTAAATATATTCACTAATTTAATGGAAGTAGTTAAGTATTTGTTTTTGTATGTATTTTTTATTTTTAATAAATTGTGTATTGCGTTTTAGGTATCCATGTGTTTATCTTTATGATTTGTGTTTTAAGTTGTAGTTTTAAAAGCAAAAAAAAAAGCACGTGATTGTAGGGATCTGTTTTTTATGCATTGTATTGATAAATTTTGTATTGCGTTTTAGGATGTTTTTTAATTTGTAACTTTAGAAGTTTAAAAAACAAATATTTTATAGGGATTTGTTTTTATTCATTTTTTTGATAAATTTTGAATTGTGTTTTAAGATTTTTTAAGTTGTAGTTTTAAAAGTTTAAAAAACATAGTTGTTTTAAATACCCCAGCTATATCCACAAATTCTATATTGCTCTAAAGGCAGTACATCAAAACATACACATGCTCAAATACATCAAAATACAAGTTTTGGATTGTTGGTTGGTATTCGTGTTTTAGAATTCGTGTGAGGTATAGATGCGTTACATATTTGGTATATTGTTTATGGTATATGATATATGCTATAGTGCATAAGGCACATTGTATAATGTATTAGGTAGACCGTAGATTGTATATGATATTATGTAGTGCAAGGTAAAAGAAATATAAAATATACGTTTCTTTGAGTATGTCATATATGGAATATACTATTAGAGTATAAGATATTATTGATAAATTTTGAATTGTGTTTTAAGATTTTTTAAGTTGTAATTTTAAAAGTTTAAAAAACATACCTGTGAGTTTTGAATGAGTATATGTGTAAATATTTATAATCGGTTTTACAAACACAGTGATAAAACACAACTTTATTGTATTTTCATTCATTGCGTTTTATGTTTCTTTCTTTTGATACACTATTACATATGAACTGTGTATATTTTCAAAAAAGGAATAGAATTTTGTAAAATTTAAAAGACAATGGAAGTAGTTTATTGTGTGTTTTAGTCCATTACGTGTTATAATACAATGAAAAACACAATCTTTTCTTGTGTTAAGTTTATTGCGTTTAAAAAAACCTCATTTTTTGTTTTTTCAGCGCTTGCGTTTTAGAAAAAAACACTTTCTTTTGTGTTTTTTTCCATTGCGTTTTAGAAAAACATATTTTTATGTGTTTTTCGTCCATTACGTTTTAGAGAAAACACTATCTTTTGTATTTTTAGTCTATTGCGTTTTAAAAAGAACACTTTGTTTTGTGGTTATAATCCATTGCGTTTAAAAAAACACTTTCTTTTATGTTTTTAGACAATTGCGTTTTAGAAAAAAAACACTTTATTTTGTGTTTTTAGTCATTGCGTTTTAGAAGTTAAAAAAAAGACATTTTTTATGTTTTTTTTTCATTGCGTTTAAAAAAAACATTTTCTGTGTTTTTTAGCCTATTGCGTTTTAGAAAAAAAATATGTTTTTTATTCATTGTGTTTTACGCATCTGGGTTATTGAAAACTTTTTTTTTCAAAAGTATAGCAATAGCATACTCGTTTTAAAGATAAAAAAAAGCTTGTTTTTATGGTGCAATTTTTATAAAAAAAATAATGTCGTACGAAAGAGTTATTAACATTTAAAAAATGAGGGAAATTGGAGGAGAGAGAAACTATTACCTTGGATTGACTAGAATACCCCAACAAACTCACGTGCCTTCTTTCTTCATTCAATTTCATCCATTTAATTTTGGCCTTTAATTAATAAATAGATGGTCAAGATTACTTCCTAGTTTTCCTACACGTAGAAACTTCCTAGTGTATCCTAACATATGTTTTAGAAAACATTTTCTATAGAAGGTAGACACGGTTCTGATTTGCGTTGCAACCGAAGAACCGGTTCACGAACAGTTGGTTTGATTTGCTTGACAACCAAAAAACCCCGTATTATTGGTTTTGATTCGTCTTGCAACCGAAAACCCCGTTATTGTTGTGGTTTAGAATAGTTGGTTTTGATTCGTGACGACGACCGAAAAACCCCGTTTACTATTCTCGAAAGAAGGTTTTATTTTGCCCTAGGCGACCGGAAAACCAGTGGCCAAAGATAAAGTTTTTGATTCGCTACGCGACCGAAAAACCAAGAGGCTTAGTTAATTTGATCCGAAGTTGTAGAACTGATATCAAATTATTAAGGTTGACATCGATTTGATCCGAAACTAGTAAAGTTGATATCAAATTCGATCCGAAACCAGTTAAGTTAAAGATAAGATAGTCAAAGTTTATCTACCAATATTGGAAGGAAGAAAAGGAAATCACGAAAAATGACTATGAATGATGAAACCGTGAAAGAAGAAGGAACCACAATGATGTTCCAATGCCCGGTTCTAAGTTCGACAAACTACACTATTTAGGCAGTGAAAGTTAAAGCAATATTCAACGTACATGGAATATGGGAAGCAATCGAACCAAATGGAGACGTTGATACAAAGAAAGATGCAAAGGCTATTGCTTATCTCTATCAAGCCATGCCAGGAGAACTAGTCTTTCAAATTGCTCATCATACAAACGCTAAAGATATTTGGGAAGATTTGAAAGCAAGATACGTAGGAGCAGACAGAGTCAAGGAAGCAAGACTATAGACGCTTGATTCGGAATTTGAAGCTCTAAAGATGAAAGACTTTGAATTATTAGATGATTTTACCGGCAAAATTAGCAAGCTCGTCTCACAAGCTAACAATCTTGGATCTATAATTGATAACAAAAGATTAGTCAGGAAGCTACTAACTTCCGTACCAGAAAAGTAATCCAATTGTTGCTGCAATTGAACAATTTGCCGATCTTAAAACTATGTCATTTCAAGAAGCTATCGGATGATTAAAGGCATATGAAGAACGCATCAAGAAACCTACTGAAGAAGGTGAAACACACGCTAAACTCTTGTTCACCAAAGAAGATGCAAAAGGAAAAATCAAAGAACATAAATGTGAGCATTGTGGTCATTCAAGTCATGGACGTATAGGACATGGAAAGGCAAAAATTGGAAGACTTAGAAGAATAAAGCCGTTGAAAGAAACAAACAAAACAAGAGCCACATAAGATGCTACAACTGCAATGAATTTGGACACCTCAAACACGAATGTCCAAAGCTAGAGGAAAAGGAGGAAGCTCATCTAGTTCAATGCGAAGACGATGAACCTATGTTGTTATAAACAAGATGAAGTGAAGATGATTCAACCCTACTATGAAGCATGAAAGATAAATCAAAATTAGGGGGGAGAATGTTAGTATAATATTAGATTTATCATAAGTTTATTATTTAGTTTGATTATTATTGTTATAACCTAAAGTTTAAGTTAGTTATGTGCCTTGTTCCCCAAGGCAACATAGGGTATAAATACCCCATAAACCCCTCATTTGTAATGTAATGATCTTGAATGTAATTTAGAATTCTCTCTCACAAATCTCTTTCAACAAAACCTGTGAATTGTGTTTTACATTACGATCCAACAGCTTCATCCCCACTCCTCAACATACCCATAACACAACCAGCCATATACCACATAACCAAAAAGTTGTATCTAAATTCAATAACAAAATACAAATCAACCAAAACGACATGATAATTTCGCAGCATCTTCCATGTATTCTTGCCCTTGAGCATCTTCCCACTTCAACAGTCCCAAACAACATCATTGTAGAATTACCAACCAATAAAATAACCAACCAACCCAACCCATCCATATTCAGCCAACCTATACTAGCTTTATCATTTTCAATTCCCATATGTAGCTGAATTCCCGGATTAAAAGAAAAGCCAGCCCACCCAAACAAGCTCAGCACACGAAAAATATTGTTAAAAAACATACCGGGAACATCATTAAGTAGCACCATCCCTGGTGAGATTCGGATATTGTTATAACTGAATTGGGTTGCCATTAAAACCAATTTTATGTATTTCATAAATAATATTACATTTTTGAAGTCTTCTTTTTTTTTAACAATCTTTGTAAATAATAATTACTTGTTTCTTCCTTTTCCTTTACAAATTAACAGACTTGTTTTTTATTTGGTCTGAAACCTAAACCTGCTCCCTGTGCATTTGAGGAAATTGAACCATTTGTAAATGAAACATAAACAACTTCGGTTTTTGCCCTTAACCAACCTGACTCATATTCACCTGAGTCATGAATGTTCTTGTTTTTTTGAGATATTATTGATATCCTTTCATTTCCAGGGCCATGGTACTGGCTTGTCCACCAGCTTGTTTCTGCATCAGTTAGCAGATGTTGGGGAAAAGTTCTTAAAACATTTTTTTCTTGTGAAATATATTTTGTTGAAAGATACAGGAGCGAGATGTTGCATAATGCCAATGTAAGTTCTACTTATTGTTTAATAGGGGTGTTGACGGTCGGGTGAAAGTGGCCGAACCAATCAGTAGCTTGCACTACTAGAAAACTTGGCAATTGTGACTAAAATTTTCGAACTACATAAGCCGGTTGCAAAATTAGCGACCGGACCAAAATCGAAAACAGACGCGAAATTAAAGATCAACCCAGATTCGGTCGCAAAATGGTCACAAATTCGGTAATCACATCTTTGCAGTTGAGTAGTGGTCGGGAAACGGTCGCAAATACAAGAAAAATGAGAAAAACAAAAGTTGTGACCGTCCAAAGCAGTCGCAAATACCAGAAAAAATATAAAAAGCAAAAGTTGTGACCCTCTAAAGCACTCGCAAAAATGAGAAAAAATTAACAAATCAAAAGTTACGACCATTTAAAATCGGTGGCAAATAAGAGAAAAAAATTAAAAGATTGGAATTCTGGTAAAGATGATTCAAGAATCAGGAAACAACAATGGAAATTGTTGGGATTTTTTTAATCAAGAATTCGACTTTTTACATTTTCGCTTATCAAGATTGGTGTTGTCTGACATTTGTATTTCCATTTCTTCAAGAGACAATCAAAGATCAGGTTGCAAGTATGTATTTAAGGCCTAAAGTACTTGACGTACCGATATTGGATCCTGCAAAGTAAGTATCTGCAACTATGCGTTTTCATTTGTGTAATGATGTACGTAACGCACCCATCACACTTTGAAATAGCAGAGCTATGAAATGACCCGTTGGAATGTTGAATGTGGAAGCGCTAAAGGGAATGAAGCTCAAAACGAAAGATCATTTGGATTGCTTCTGATCCTTATGCCAAATTAAAACTTACCAACGACAAGCTTCCATCCAAGATTGAACAGAATTATTGCGGGGTTAGTGATGGAAAAAGAAAAGGATAATGGGAGAAAGAGGCTATGCACGATGGGATGAGAAAAGGATAAGGTGGAAAAAGAGGCTACGCACGATAGGATTACAACTATTGAAGCAATATTAAAAATTTGGTCTTAGAATGTCTAAACACTTGGGATAACTTTATTTTACATGTGTATTATGTTAGGATATCTCTGGTATTTGATGTTTCTGTTGTATTTACATGCAATATTTTATCTACTTTTAAAAATTCAATAAAAACTTAAATTTTGAAAATATGAACATTATTAGCAGTTTAAAATAGAATTGGCTGAGAAAGAAAAAAAAAAGATTTTTATCATTTTGCGACTGCAAAATAGTCGCAAAGTTGTAGAAGTCAATCGGTCGCAAAACAGTTGCAAGTTTGTAAAACAAAAGCGGTCGCAAACACGTCGCAACAAAATAGTCGCATAAGAATTTTCTCCCAAACCCAAAAGTGGTCACAATATCTGCGGTCGTTATTATGGTCGCAATTACATGGATGGGGAAATTGTGACGTGTGTTTTTCAAACTGCATTTACAGCCGCACGACGGTCGCAACAGGATAATTCTGACAGTTTTGCGACCATAATGTGGTCGCAAAAGCCCAGTTTTCTAGTAGTTGCTTTCATGGGCCAAACCGATCATTTGTTTGGTTTTTTCTTCAAACCAGATTGAACGGGTTAATTTCCGGATTGGTTTTGGAAACCCTTTAATAGTAAACCGGAACTAATCATTCAATCAGTCCTAGTAACATAACAAATTATATATTAATAAACTGTCACCAACACTGACTCAAAGTGTGAGGGTTTTATTGACCTGAAACCGAAAAAACCGAATTGACTCAAAGTGTGAGGGTTTTATTGACCTAAAACCGAATTGTAAAGCTCCTTATAGTTATCAAACTTTACACTTTCCATACTTATTAGCTTACCTGATATAAGTAAAACATGACTAATCAGTTGGTCTATTTACCAGCTCTAGTGGTGATGGTGTACCGGCATGTTTAGAACATATATTTTGCATCTTCTTATTTTTATATGATTATGATATTTAATTAAATCTTTAACTTAATTAAATACGAACATAATACAACTTGACCTATTTGTATACAAACAGGCTGAAATTGTCACATCAAGTGGATAGTTAACCTGTTTAGAACATCAGTAGCTACCTATCCATTGATTAAATATATGTGTTAATACCGTTACTTGCTATAGCAAGTGCCTGTACTGATGCCAAACAAACTCCCGTTTTGTGGTCGCATAACGCGGGGAAACCCACTAGTTTTCATTAACTAAAAAATAAAATAGAATAGTTAAACTCAATTATCCCTGAATAAAGTAGAAAAAACTACATATAAATAACCCTTAAAGTTGCATGGCCGCCCCCATTTTGCCGCGATTTCATGTTTACGTTATAATATAATCGATAAATATGGTTAGTCGATTTTATCATACGGTTCCACAAACGATTTGGTGTTATGTTCTTTTGTCTTTATTTTTGCGGTTTGCTCCCTTTTTCAATCGTGGTTTGCTCTCATTTTATTTTTGCTTCCACCATCATTTCTCAAGGAGATTCTTTGTTATCCTTTTCCATCAATTTCATTGTATTGTACTCCGCGACAATGTCTACCAATTTTCCGTTAATAGATTAATCTTCGGTCACTTTATTTGCGGTGTTGTGTCCTCTTTAACACCATCCGTCTCACTTGTATAGTTTCTTATCTTGGATATTTTTTTCTTTTTGAGGATTGACCACTTTCAAACTCCTCACCCATCAATGGTACAAGTTGCCAATTTCCCATTTAGCATGGTTGCGTACAACCTCCCAACAATTTAAGTGGTTGAAACCTTCTTTGTACTCTTTCGTGCATCGTCTTAGAGCTGCATCATCAATATCCAAATCCAAACCTCCACTCGACCAGCGTGTTCTCTATAGTATTTTAAAAATAATATAATGTAAAAAAATATTTTTTGAAATAAAAAATGTAACAACTAGAATCTATTTTGTTTTTGTTTGTGTGATCCATTGAAGCGATTCAATTTATGAGCTAACTTTTGTAGGAACTAGATTCACTTTGTATTAAAATATATTACGAAATACAATAACGAGACTTTCGTTATTCATAGGAACTATGATAGTACAATCCGGTTACAAAACTATATGAAAAATAAATGAAATACAAATACATTGTACCAATCTTGATTCAAGTCGACGTCTTTGGAAAACTTCAACCGTAGCTTGTTGTTCGAAACTCCGCTACAAGACAAACAAAAAATTGTTGACAGTTTGGTTGAGGCACGTGTTCAACACGCTTCTCTTAAAACAGATTCCGCGTCTCTACTAAAGACGACGCGACTGTTTTCCAGGGTACAACAGTCGAAGCAGCCTGTACTGCCAGAGATGGCCACACCCGAGGTTACACCGGATAAAGTTATGGTGTTTGAAGCTGTGGAAAATAATGATACCAAGATGATGATGAAATCGAATAGAGAATATATTTCTCTAAGTACCCAACATATGGGTCTTCAAGTATTTATTGATTTCAAGAACTCTTCATATATTCATGTATTTTTCTTGTAACCCTTCTCTAGTAATTTTTTCATTATTCCAATTTATATAAGAGTTGTGGGTTACAAGAGTTTCTCTTAATTTTTGATTTTATTAGAGACATAAAAACTCTAATAAAAGCTAATCAAGTGACATAAAAACTATACTCTAAGAGTTTTTCACCATGAAGATTCTTGTTAATATTTATAATTTCATTAAATTATAAATATATTAAATATCCATTCACCAAATTTCCAACAATCCCCTACATGAATGGAGATCCTTCAACACATAAAATTTCATATGGAACCTCAACAGTTAAGTTTTGCATGCGATAAGTAGGTGTTACCCTTTGAATCTTTTGTCAGGATCTAAGTTTGAATTGATTGCTGTTTTTGTTTCAAATAATGAAAATGATTGAAAAACAGAGAATAAGTGCAGCGGATCAATGGAAAATTTTTACAACAATTAATTGGTCGTTTGTTTTCATCACCATCGTGCTTTCAAGTAATTAAACTATTGCATGTGATTCACAAACTCCCCCTTAGCCCAATAACGATCGTTTGATAGTAAGAAATGAAGAAGATATGCGAAATTGATCTTTTTAAGAAGACGAGTAAAAACTGTTACATTGAGCGCCTATTTATACTAACTATCTAACCACTGATCGTCTTCAATGACGTCATGGTTGATAGTGACAGCTAACAAACGAAACTAACTACAAACACTGCTAGACTAAACTATCAGTGCATAGCACTTTTACATTGATTAAACTAATACTAGACTAAGCACTGCTGGCTATCCTTTGTTCTTGTAATCTTCTATCAGCGGTTGAGAGTTTCTTCTATCAGAGGATAGATAACAGTGTGTTTATTGAATGCGGTAAATGCCCATCAGTGGATAGAACCTCTGATGGTTGGATCAAAGCTCGGATGGTGTGTTTTGACTTTGTATCATCTGTTCCTTTCCAATGGTTCAATCCCAACAATCTCCCCCTGGAACAGATGATGCCAAAAAACACCTTATTCTTGATCTTTATTCCTCAGAAAGAATTCTCTTATTTGGCCCTTGAATTGTAGTTCAAAGTTAAGATATTCTAAGTCATTAGCATCCTTCTCAAGCTCTAAACCTAGTAATTCGTGGAAGTCTTCTACTGTAAGCCCATAAGCAGCTTCCATAGATAGTTTAGTAGCTTTACCATCAGACTTGAGCAGAGTCAATTCGTGGGTGTCTTTGTCGACCTTCCACTTTAGAATTTTTAGGTCTGAAGGCTTTCTTGAAGGAGCTTTTATTGCTGAAGATAGAAAAGGAGCTACTGTTGTCAGATCTTCTGCCAACTTGGCACTTCTATCATCTGTTAGATAGTCCATCATATTTTTGATACCTTCTTTGATGAATACTTCCTCAAACTCTCTGTCAACCTTCTTTGACATCTCCTCTTGCCTTTTTCGCTTTAGCAAGGCAAGTGTGGATTGGGCAGATGTTGAGCTGTGCTTGTTGGAAAGTTGGGCTTTGAGAGCAGCATCTTCTTTGGTATAATCAGGTTTAGGAGGCATTGATGGATCCTTTTTCCTTCTAGCTTCAAGCATTTTGTAAGTATCCAACACTCTTATCTCCCCCATCTCATTACCTGGTTCTTTGTGTCACACCCTGACCTGCAGCGGAAATGGTAGTCGGGGCATGATTGGGTTTTCATCAAAGCTCATGACATTTACTATAAAGTTTCATATTTATTATTTCTTTTTAAAGAAGAAATTACAATAAACATACAAGCACGACATGTTCAAATATGTTCTTGTCATACCCTGATATTAATGTAATTTAATGTCTAGAGATGCATATACAATACTACAATACTATACAAGTGTATTAAGATAATTACATATATATACGAGCCAATAATAATACACAAAGAGTTAGTGAATTGTGATTGATTGATCATGATTAGGTTTTGCACGATAATATTTATAATATCTGGAAATTTAAATAAACTACTCTAGACTATGATATCTAGAAATTTAAATAAACTACTCTAGACTATAAACATATACATTTACGTAGTATATAGGTGCTTTTATACAAACTTATAATAAAATAGAGAGGGTGGATGTAATAATTTTACAACTCTAGTTTAAAACTTGGAGGACAATTAATTAAAAGAAACAAATTATAATAATTCCTATATATTATGGCAACTCTATTTTGAAACTTGGGGGACAGTTAGTTAAAAGATATATAAATTATAACAATTCCTTAAACTAGGGGGACAATTAATTAAAAGATATATAAATTATAACATTTCCTATATAGGTGCTACTACACAGACTTGTATAACAGAGAGGGTGGATTTTATATTATCAGAAACCCTAGTTTAAAACTTAACTTAAGGGGCAAGGAATTAAGAGATAAATACATAAAAAAGAGGGTAAAAGGGAGAAAGATGTGGTGTAGATAACTATAACATATCCTATATATAAGTACTATACTACTACATACACGAACTTCATCCACAATTCCTGTTTTCTCCAAAAAATCACACAAGAACAACAACGCTACTGTTTGCAATACCCACAGGTGTTACTCTCATTCTTCAGCATTTTGGTTTACGTGTTCATAGATTCGTATTACTTTATCTTCAGATTGTGATCGTATTCTTCGTTTATGATATATGAACTGTACCGATGCAAATGCTGCACCGCATATGTTTATAATTATTGGAGATGTTTATGTTGAATTTTGAATGTGCTGTTAGTTATGGATTAGTTTATCTTGATCATCTATTATGTTGTTTGATTGATTGATTTTTGGTGTGCTTTCTTTTTGTGTTGATTTATCAGATTACCGATGCGAATGAAGATTAAATTGATTCTGATTAGTTACTTTTGAGATTTGGATGCGGATGATGTTTAGCGGCCGTTCTGAAACAATTTATTAGTTATCTACTTATCTGTATTAGAATCTCTTGATTATGTATAATGGCTCTTGATCGATAGTTACATCTTGTTTTGTTATAGAATTCAGTGATTTGCTTGATCATTATACCGTAGGATCCATAGGATATATAATATTCTGCTTGCATGCTCTGATTTAGGTAAAGTTATGATACTTTACTTTCGTTAAATACAGTAACTTTTACAGTAACTTTCAATCATACGAAAATCTGATACTTGCATTGATTTTAATGGCCGATTTTTAAAGTAGTTGAAGGGTCTATTAGTTATCCGTGGAATTAATACTCGTAGATTGTGTTGTAAGAATTTGCTTGATCCTTCTGTTTGAGTGTTATGATCTAGTAAAAGCTATGATACATTTGTTTGGTAAATTTGGATTTAATTCCAGTAACTATTGACTAATCATACCGTAATCTGTTTATGATCAGGTTTTAAGTACCTTAATTTGGAAAAGAAGACAGATTCTTGATCATGAAGTATAAGAAAGGAAGTACAGTGGAGGTATTTTGCAACCAATCTTGGCGTTGTGCTCGAATAGTTTCTAGCAAAGGACACAACTACACCGTCAGTTACGATGTGTATCCTGGTTTTACGAGCAAAGATGACGTGGAACAGATATCCGCAAAATCTATAAGACCTTATCCTCCTTTGTTAGAAAGTTCAGAATCATGGGCTCCTGGTGAAGTGGCGGAAGTGTTTCACAATCTTTCATGGAAGATGGCCATCGTTTTGAAGTATTTTAGTCTGGACCAGTTTATAGTCAGATTAGTTGGATCATTACAAGAGTTTGAAGTAACAAAATCAGAACTCCGTGTGAGGCAATCGTATCAAAATGGTAAATGGATTGTGACTGGCAAGGTTCCTAGTGATCATAAAGAGGCAAACGGCCCCGAGCTTTTGAAGTATGGTACGCAAGACAACCATCAGTTAATGGAGTCGCGTATTGCTTCCTCTAAAACCCGAAAACGAGCTTCACCCTGCTGTAATTCTCAAGATGAAACGAATAAAAAACATGCACGGAAGTTAACAATGTGTGGAAAAGAGGGCATGCGTGCCTTGGTGCAGGGAACATCAACTGAAAAGGGTGATGATGTTGAATCCTCAAGTGGTAGTTGTAGCATAAATAGCTATAAACCGTATCATGGATCTGGTTTTTGTGTTGAAGATCATGAAAGTGATGCAGAGTCTGTTTGTCAATGTGGATATCACGAAGAAAGTAAAAGTCAAGAAACTGATGTATCAGTCGCCAACGAGGGGGTGGCCGATGAGATTCATAGACTCGAGTTGCATGCCTACCGTCATACCATGACGAAATTATATGCATCGGGACCCTTAAACTGGGAGAAAGAAACAATGATAACAAACCTTCGTATATCACTTCATATATCAAATGATGAGCATTTGATTATGTTGAAAAACTTAATTTCTGCTTCTAGTAAACAGTCTTATTAGCTGATAGGTAAAATTCAGTTTGAAACCTTTCAAATTCAAATAACTGTAGAAAAAACAGTTGTACATTCAATCCTATTGTTATAATGGAATAAATGTATCCATTTTTAAATTGTCTGTGTTATTTTATTTTGTCTAGATTCATGAATACTTGATAGGATTTATTCTATGTTATGATTTCACCTAAATGGCTGAGGAACAACCCAAACGATAACCAGAATAACATAACAAATTGAGAAACCTATGGCTAGGTTATATTTTTTATAACCGCGTTGTGTGGTTCGGATGTATCTCTTTTTGGTAAAAGGGGACGGCAACCCGATAAATTTTATAGATAACAAAAAAGTATTTATAGCCTAGGTGCATTAGGCTTCCCTGGACTTAGCGCAAGGAAGACACCAACACCACAACAATATCTATGGTCTATCAAATGGTCCCTTACAAGGCTCCGGCTAAAAGCTAAACTAGACATCAAAAGACAAGCTAATCTAGACTTTAAAAACTATACCAAAATCATGACCCAAACAACCTAAAACAACCATAAACACAATATCAATCAAACAATAAAGAAACACCTAAACGTAACAAGCAAATATCTTGAGCTTCCTAAAAATCTTGATCTTGACAAAAGAAGCAGATTATATTTTGGGGAAACCGATCCTTTTTAAAGGAACCAGATTATATTTTCTGAATAAATTCTATTTCAAAATTTAAAGTTTTAAACAAATAAAGTTTTTTTAAGAAAAACAGGGTGATGGATCAAATAGAGAGTATGGTCTAGATAGGAAGTGTAGGAAGCAATCACAGATTGACACGTGACAAAGTTGAAAAAACATAAAGAGGGGTAATTTAGTCCATTCAAATTAATGTTTTACCTAAAGGAAAACCCAGATCTTGTTTATCTCTCACCCCACACCACTACCACTTCACCACTCCACTCCACAGCCACCACTCCATCGCCACCACCCTACCGCCACCGCCACCGCCACCACAACTCCACCGCCACCTCCTAAACCACCACAACAACCACCGGCACCACAACAATCACCGCCACCGCTACTCTGCTAATCAACACACGTAACCCCAATTCCGCGAAGACGATACAGACGAGTGGGATTCAGATCTGGTTAAGATTACGGTTGCAGGTCGCCCTTCTATCTTCTCCGTGATTAGTTGTTCTCAAAACCTTGCTATGACCTATCACCAGATTGCTTCACTTTGAAGTCATACCTCCCAAACAAAGAGACTGCAAATTTGAGACAGATGGTGAGGATGCACGGTGAGCCTATTAAATATATTCACTAATTTAATGGAAGTAGTTAAGTATTTGTTTTTGTATGTATTTTTTATTTTTAATAAATTGTGTATTGCGTTTTAGGTATCCTGTGTTTATCTTTATGATTTGTGTTTTAAGTTGTAGTTTTAAAAGCAAAAAAAAAGCACGTGATTGTAGGGATCTGTTTTTTATGCATTGTATTGATAAATTTTGTATTGCGTTTTAGGATGTTTTTTAATTTGTAACTTTAGAAGGTTAAAAAACAAATATTTTATAGGGATTTGTTTTTATTCATTTTTTTGATAAATTTTGAATTGTGTTTTAAGATTTTTTAAGTTGTAGTTTTAAAAGTTTAAAAAACATAGTTGTTTTAAATACCCCAGCTATATCCACAAATTCTATATTGCTCTAAAGGCAGTACATCAAAACATACACATGCTCAAATACATCAAAATACAAGTTTTGGATTGTTGGTTGGTATTCGTGTTTTAGAATTCGTGTGAGGTATAGATGCGTTACATATTTGGTATATTGTTTATGGTATATGATATATGCTATAGTGCATAAGGCACATTGTATAATGTATTAGGTAGACCGTAGATGGTATATGATATTATGTAGTGCAAGGTAAAAGGAAATATAAAATATACGTTTCTTTGAGTGTGTCATATATGGAATATACTATTAGAGTATAAGATATTATTGATAAATTTTGAATTGTGTTTTAAGATTTTTTAAGTTGTAATTTTAAAAGTTTAAAAAACATACCTGTGAGTTTTGAATGAGTATATGTGTAAATATTTATAATCGGGTTTTACAAACACAGTGATAAAACACAACTTTATTGTATTTTCATTCATTGCGTTTTATGTTTCTTTCTTTTGATACACTATTACATATGAACTGTGTATATTTTCAAAAAAGGAATAGAATTTTGTAAAATTTAAAAGACAATGGAAGTAGTTTATTGTGTGTTTTAGTCCATTACGTGTTATAATACAATGAAAAACACAATCTTTTCTTGTGTTAAGTTTATTGCGTTTAAAAAAACCTCATTTTTTGTGTTTTCAGCGCTTGCGTTTTAGAAAAAAACACTTTCTTTTGTGTTTTTTTCCATTGCGTTTTAGAAAAACATATTTTTATGTGTTTTTCGTCCATTACGTTTTAGAGAAAATACTATCTTTTGTATTTTTAGTCTATTGCGTTTTAAAAAGAACACTTTGTTTTGTGGTTATAATCCATTGCGTTTAAAAAAACACTTTCTTTTATGTTTTTAGACAATTGCGTTTTAGAAAAAAAACACTTTATTTTGTGTTTTTAGTTATTGCGTTTTAGAAAAAAAAAAGACATTTTTTATGTTTTTTTTTCATTGCGTTTAAAAAAAAACATTTTCTAGTGTTTTTTAGCCTATTGCGTTTTAGAAAAAAATATGTTTTTTATTCATTGCATTTTACGCATCTGGGTTATCGAAAACTTTATTTTTTCAAAAGTATAGCAATAGCATACTCGTTTTAAAGATAAAAAAAAACTTGTTGTTATGGTGCAATTTTTATAAAAAAAATAATGTCGTACGAAAGAGTTATTAACGTTTAAAAAATGGGGAAATTGGAGGAGAGAGAAACTATTACCTTAGATTGACTAGAATACCCCCCAACAAACTCACGTGCCTTCTTTCTTCATTCAATTTCATCCATTTAATTTTGGCCTTTAATTAATAAATAGATGGTCAAGATTACTTCCTAGTTTTCCTACACATAGAAACTTCCTAGTGTATCCTAACATATGTTTTAGAAAACATTTTCTATCGAAGGTAGACACGGTTCTGATTTGCGTTGCAACCGAAGAACCGGTTCAAGAACAGTTGGTTTGATTTGCTTGACAACCAAAAAACCCCGTATTATTGGTTTTGATTCGTCTTGCAACCGAAAACCCTGTTATTGTTGTGGTTAGAATAGTTGGTTTTGATTCGTGACGACGACCGAAAAACCCGTTTACTATTCTCGAAAGGAAGGTTTTATTTTGCCCTAGGCGACCGGGAAAACCAGTGGCCAAAGATAAGGTTTTTGATTCGCTACGCGACCGAAAAACCAAGAGGCTTAGTTAATTTGATCCGAAGTTGTAGAACTGATATCAAATTATTAAGGTTGACATCGATTTGATCCGAAACTAGTAAAGTTGATATCAAATTCGATCCGAAACCAGTGAAGTTAAAGATAAGATAGTCAAAGTTTATCTACCAATATTGGAAGGAAGAAAAGGAAATCACGAAAAATGACTATGAATGATGAAACCGTGAAAGAAGAAGGAACCACAATGATGTTCCAATGCCCGGTTCTAAGTTCGACAAACTACACTATTTAGGCAGTGAAAGTTAAAGCAATATTCAACGTACATGGAATATGGGAAGCAATCGAACCAAATGAGACGTTGATACAAAGAAAGATGCAAAGGCTATTGCTTATCTCTATCAAGCCATGCCAGGAGAACTAGTCTTTCAAATTGCTCATCATACAAACGCTAAAGATATTTGGGAAGATTTGAAAGCAAGATACGTAGGAGCAGACAGAGTCAAGGAAGCAAGATTATAGACGCTTGATTCGGAATTTGAAGCTCTAAAGATGAAAGACTTTGAATTATTAGATGATTTTACCGGCAAAATTAGCAAGCTCATCTCACAAGCTAACAATCTTGGATCTATAATTGATAACCAAAGATTAGTCAGGAAGCTACTAACTTCCGTACCAGAAAAGTTTGAACAATTTGCCGATCTTAAAACTATGTCATTTCAAGAAGCTATCGGATGATTAAAGGCATATGAAGAACGCATCAAGAAACCTACTGAAGAAGGTGAAACACACGCTAAACTCTTGTTCACCAAAGAAGATGCAAAAGGAAAAATCAAAGAACATAAATGTGAGCATTGTGGTCATTCAAGTCATGGACGTATAGGACATGGAAAGGCAAAAATTGGAAGACTTAGAAGAATAAAGCCGTTGAAAGAAACAAACAAAAAAAGAGCCACATAAGATGCTACAACTGCAATGAATTTGGACACCTCAAACACGAATGTCCAAAGCTAGAGGAAAAGGAGGAAGCTCATCTAGTTCAATGCGAAGACGATGAACCTATGTTGTTATAAACAAGATGAAGTGAAGATGATTCAACCCTACTATGAAGCATGAAAGATAAATCAAAATTAGGGGGGAGAATGTTAGTATAATATTAGATTTATCATAAGTTTATTATTTAGTTTGATTATTATTGTTATAACCTAAAGTTTAAGTTAGTTATGTGCCTTGTTCCCCAAGGCAACATAGGGTATAAATACCCCATAAACCCCTCATTTGTAATGTAATGATCTTGAATGTAATTTAGAATTCTCTCTCACAAATCTCTTTCAACAAAACCTGTGAATTGTGTTTTACATTACGATCCAACAGCTTCATCCCCACTCCTCAACATACCCATAACACAACCAGCCATATACCACATAACCAAAAAGTTGTATCTAAATTCAATAACAAAATACAAATCAACCAAAACGACATGATAATTTCGCAGCATCTTCCATGTATTCTTGCCCTTGAGCATCTTCCCACTTCAACAGTCCCAAACAACATCATTGTGGAATTACCAACCAATAAAATAACCAACCAACCAACCCATCCATATTCAGCCAACCTATACTAGCTTTATCATTTTCAATTCCCATATGTAGCTGAATTCCCGGATTAAAAGAAAAGCCAGCCCACCCAAACAAGCTCAGCACACGAAAAATATTGTTAAAAAACATACCGGGAACATCATTAAGTAGCACCATCCCTGGTGAGATTCGGATATTGTTATAACTGAATTGGGTTGCCATTAAAACCAATTTTATGTATTTCATAAATAATATTACATTTTTGAAGTCTTCTTTTTTTTTAACAATCTTGGTAAATAATATATTACTTGTTTCTTCCTTTTCCTTTACAAATTAACAGACTTGTTTTTTATTTGATCTGAAACCTAAACCTGCTCCCTGTGCATTTGAGCAAATTGAACCATTTGTAAATGAAACATAAACAACTTCGGTTTTTGCCCTTAACCAACCTGACTCATATTCACCTGAGTCATGAATGTTCTTGTTTTTTTGAGATATTATTGATATCCTTTCATTTCCAGGGCCATGGTACTGGCTTGTCCACCAGCTTGTTTCTGCATCAGTTAGCAGATGTTGGGGAAAAGTTCTTAAAACATTTTTTTCTTGTGAAATATATTTTGTTGAAAGATACAGGAGCGAGATGTTGCATAATGCCAATGTAAGTTCTACTTATTGTTTAATAGGGGTGTTGACGGTCGGGTGAAAGTGGCCGAACCAATCAGTAGCTTGCACTACTAGAAAACTTGGCAATTGTGACTAAAATTTTCAAACTACATAAGCCGGTTGCAAAATTAGCGACCGGACCAAAATCGAAACAGACGCGAAATTAAAGATCAACCCAGATTCGGTCGCAAAATGGTCACAAATTCGGTAATCACATCTTTGCAGTTGAGTAGTGGTCGGGAAACGGTCGCAAATACAAGAAAAATGAGAAAAACAAAAGTTGTGACCGTCCAAAGCAGTCGCAAATACAGAAAAAATATAAAAAGCAAAAGTTGTGACCCTCTAAAGCACTCGCAAAAATGAGAAAAAATTAACAAATCAAAAGTTACGACCATTTAAAATCGGTGGCAAATAAGAGAAAAAAATTAAAAGATTGGAATTCTGGTAAAGATGATTCAAGAATCAGGAAACAACAATGGAAATTGTTGGGATTTTTTTAATCAAGAATTCGACTTTTTACATTTTCGCTTATCAAGATTGGTGTTGTCTGACATTTGTATTTCCATTTCTTCAAGAGACAATCAAAGATCAGGTTGCAAGTATGTATTTAAGGCCTAAAGTACTTGACGTACCGATATTGGATCCTGGAAAGTAAGTATCTGCAACTATGCGTTTTCATTTGTGTAATGATGTACGTAACGCACCCATCACACTTTGAAATAGCAGAGCTATGAAATGACCCGTTGGAATGTTGAATGTGGAAGCGCTAAAGGTAATGAAGCTCAAAACGAAAGATCATTTGGTTTGCTTCTGATCCTTATGCCAAATTAAAACTTACCAACGACAAGCTTCCATCCAAGATTGAACAGAATTATTGCGGGGTTAGTGATGGAAAAAGAAAAGGATAATGGGAGAAAGAGGCTATGCACGATGGGATGAGAAAAGGATAAGGTGGAAAAAGAGGCTACGCACGATAGGATTACAACTATTGAAGCAATATTAAAAATTTGGTCTTAGAATGTCTAAACACTTGGGATAACTTTATTTTACATGTGTATTATGTTAGGATATCTCTGGTATTTGATGTTTCTGTTGTATTTACATGCAATATTTTATCTACTTTTAAAAATTCAATAAAAACTTAAATTTTGAAAATATGAACATTATTAGCAGTTTAAAATAGAATTGGCTGAGAAAGAAAAAAAAATTTTTTTATCATTTTGCGACTGCAAAATAGTCGCAAAGTTGTAGAAGTCAATCGGTCGCAAAACAGTTGCAAGTTTGTAAAACAAAAGCGGTCGCAAACACGTCGCAACAAAATAGTCGCATAAGAATTTTCTCCCAAACCCAAAAGTGGTCACAATATCTGCGGTCGTTATTATGGTCGCAATTACATGGATGGGGAAATTGTGACGTGTGTTTTTCAAACTGCATTTACAGCCGCACGACGGTCGCAACAGGATAATTCTGACAGTTTTGCGACCATAATGTGGTCGCAAAAGCCCAGTTTTCTAGTAGTTGCTTTCATGGGCCAAACCGATCATTTGTTTGGTTTTTTCTTCAAACCAGATTGAACGGGTTAATTTCCGGATTGGTTTTGGAAACCCTTTAATAGTAAACCGGAACTAATCATTCAATCAGTCCTAGTAACATAACAAATTATATATTAATAAACTGTCACCAACACTGACTCAAAGTGTGAGGGTTTTATTGACCTGAAACCGAAAAACCGAATTGACTCAAAGTGTGAGGGTTTTATTGACCTAAAACCGAATTGTAAAGCTCCTTATAGTTATCAAACTTTACACTTTCCATACTTATTAGCTTACCTGATATAAGTAAAACATGACTAATCAGTTGGTCTATTTACCAGCTCTAGTGGTGATGGTGTACCGGCATGTTTAGAACATATATTTTGCATCTTCTTATTTTTATATGATTATGATATTTAATTAAATCTTTAACTTAATTAAATACGAACATAATACAACTTGACCTATTTGTATACAAACAGGCTGAAATTGTCACATCAAGTGGATAGTTAACCTGTTTAGAACATCAGTAGCTACCTATCCATTGATTAAATATATGTGTTAATACCGTTACTTGCTATTGCAAGTGCCTGTACTGATGCCAAACAAACTCCCGTTTTGTGGTCGCATAACGCGGGGAAACCCACTAGTTTTCATTAACTAAAAAATAAAATAGAATAGTTAAACTCAATTATCCCTGAATAAAGTAGAAAAAACTACATATAAATAACCCTTAAAGTTGCATGGCCGCCCCCATTTTGCCGCGATTTCATGTTTACGTTATAATATAATCGATAAATATGGTTAGTCGATTTTATCATACGGTTCCACAAACGATTTGGTGTTATGTTCTTTGTCTTTATTTTTGCGGTTTGCTCCCTTTTTCAATCGTGGTTTGCTCTCATTTTATTTTTGCTTCCACCATCATTTCTCAAGGAGATTCTTTGTTATCCTTTTCCATCAATTTCATTGTATTGTACTCGCGACAATGTCTACCAATTTTCCGTTAATAGATTAATCTTCGGTCACTTTATTTGCGGTGTTGTGTCCTCTTTAACACCATCCGTCTCACTTGTATAGTTTCTTATCTTGGATATTTTTTTCTTTTTGAGGATTGACCACTTTCAAACTCCTCACCCATCAATGGTACAAGTTGCCAATTTCCCATTTAGCATGGTTGCGTACAACCTCCCAACAATTTAAGTGGTTGAAACCTTCTTTGTACTCTTTCGTGCATCGTCTTAGAGCTGCATCATCAATATCCAAATCCAAACCTCCACTCGACCAGCGTGTTCTCTATAGTATTTTAAAAATAATATAATGTAAAAAAATATTTTTTGAAATAAAAAATGTAACAACTAGAATCTATTTTGTTTTTGTTTGTGTGATCCATTGAAGCGATTCAATTTATGAGCTAACTTTTGTAGGAACTAGATTCACTTTGTATTAAAATATATTACGAAATACAATAACGAGACTTTCGTTATTCATAGGAACTATGATAGTACAATCCGGTTACAAAACTATATGAAAAATAAATGAAATACAAATACATTGTACCAATCTTGATTCAAGTCGACGTCTTTGGAAAACTTCAACCGTAGCTTGTTGTTCGAAACTCCGCTACAAGACAAACAAAAAATTGTTGACAGTTTGGTTGAGGCACGTGTTCAACACGCTTCTAAACAGATTCCGCGTCTCTACTAAAGACGACGCGACTGTTTTCCAGGGTACAACAGTCGAAGCAGCCTGTACTGCCAGAGATGGCCACACCCGAGGTTACACCGGATAAAGTTATGGTGTTTGAAGCTGTGGAAAATAATGATACCAAGATGATGATGAAATCGAATAGAGAATATATTTCTCGAAGTACCCAACATATGGGTCTTCAAGTATTTATTGATTTCAAGAACTCTTCATATATTCATGTATTTTTCTTGTAACCCTTCTCTAGTAATTTTTTCATTATTCCAATTTATATAAGAGTTGTGGGTTACAAGAGTTTCTCTTAATTTTTGATTTTATTAGAGACATAAAAACTCTAATAAAAGCTAATCAAGTGACATAAAAACTATACTCTAAGAGTTTTTCACCATGAAGATTCTTGTTAATATTTATAATTTCATTAAATTATAAATATATTAAATATCCATTCACCAAATTTCCAACAATCCCCTACATGAATGGAGATCATTCAACACATAAAATTTCATATGGAACCACAACAGTTAAGTTTTGCATGCGATAAGTAGGTGTTACCCTTTGAATCTTTTGTTAGGATCTAAGTTTGAATTGATTGCTGTTCTTGTTTCAAATAATGAAAATGATTGAAAAACAGAGAATAAGTGCAGCGGATCAATGGAAAACTTTTACAACAATTAATTACTCGTTTGTTTTCATCACCATCGTGCTTTCAAGTAATTAAACTATTGCATGTGATTCACAAACTCCCCTTAGCCCAATAACGATCGTTTGATAGTAAGAAATGAAGAAGATATGCGAAATTGATCTTTTTAAGAAGACGAGTAAAAACTGTTACATTGAGCGCCTATTTATACTAACTATCTAACCACTGATCGTCTTTCAATGACGTCATGGTTGATAGTGACAGCTAACAAACGTAACTAACTACAAACACTGCTAGACTAAACTATCAGTGCATAGCACTGTTACATTGATTAAACTAATACTAGGCTAAGCATTGCTGGCTATCCTTTGTTCTTGTAATCTTCTATCAGCGGTTGAGAGTTTCTTCTGTCAGAGGATAGATAACAGTGTGTTTATTGAATGCGGTAAATGCCCATCAGTGGATAGAACCTCTGATGGTTGGATCAAAGCTCGGATGGTGTGTTTTGACTTTGTATCATCTGTTCCTTTCCAATGGTTCAATCCCAACAATCTCCCTCTGGAACAGAGGATGCCAAAAACACCTTATTCTTGATCTTTATTCCTCAGAAAGAATTCTCTTATTTGGCCCTTGAATTGTAGTTCAAAGTTAAGATATTCTAAGTCATTAGCATCCTTCTCAAGCTCTAAACCTAGTAATTCATGGAAGTCTTCTACTGTAAGCCCATAAGCAGCTTCCATAGATAGTTTAGTAGCTTTACCATCAGACTTGAGCAGAGTCAATTCGTGGGTGTCTTTGTCGACCTTCCACTTTAGAATTTTTGGGTCTGAAGGCTTTTTTGAAGGAGCTTTTATTGCTGGAGATAGAAAAGGAGCTATTGTTGTCAGATCTTCTGCCAACTTGGCACTTCTATCATCTGTTGAATAGTCCATCATATTTTTGATACCTTCTTTGATGAATACTTCCTCAAACTCTCTGTCAACCTTCTTTGACATCTCCTCTTACCTTTTTCGCTTTAGCAAGGCAAGTGTGGATTGGGCAGATGTTGAGCTGGGCTTTTTGGAAAGTTGGCTTTGAGAGCAGCATCTTCTTTGGTATAATCAGGTTTAGGAGGCATTGATGGATCCTTTTTCCTTCTAGCTTCAAGCATTTTGTAAGTATCCAACACTCTGATCTCCCCCCATCTCATTACCTGGTTCTTTGTGTCACACCCTGACCCGCAGCGAAAATGGTAGTCGGGGCATGATTGGGTTTTCATCAAAGCTCATGACATTTACTATAAAGTTTCATATTTATTATTTCTTTTTAAAGAAGAAATTACAATAAACATACAAGCACCACATGTTCAAATACATTTTTCATGACTTCTTTATTTTTCTTCTAAGGCAATTTCCTATGTGTTCCTTGCTTCAACCGTCCACCTGTATCATGTGTAAAAATAGGGTTTGGGTCAACAAAAGTTGGCGAGTGAATCTTATGAAAACATTTGAACGAATTTGTTATATTGGTTATAAAAAGGTGCATAACCACATATGAGTAAACGTAAATGTAAATTTAATCACAATACATATAATATCAATTAATGCACACGCACACACCAAATGATGAACAATGAGATCAAGGCTCAATCAAACGGAGCCGATCTAATGAGGCACGCGATGTTCAACTCGTCTCCAACGAGGAACTGATGGGGCCTAATGAATGATTTGCACGCAACTTGACAAAATGTGAACACACATCACAACAAACAACATAATCACAATACACATAATATCAATTAATGCACAAGCACACACCAAATGATGAACAATGAGATCAAGGCTCAATCAAACGGAGCCGATCTAATGAGGCACGCGATGTTCAACTCGTCTCCAACGAGGAACTGATGGGCCTAATGAAGATTTGCACGCAACTTGACAAAATGCAAACACACATCACAACAAACAACATTTACATCACACGTTTAGATCATATAATTGTAATAGCACAAGTTTGAATAAACGAAAATAAATAAAGCGACACATGATACACCCTCAAAACATGAATAAAAAGGGAAATTTGTAAGAATTCACTCACAGTGGGTGCGTTTCCTTGATCGAAGACGAACGCGCACGAATTTGGGATTAAACAGACGAAGGAAAACTAACCTAAAATAATAACGCGATAAATAGATAAATTAATATTTTTAATTTATGCTTTTTATTAGATTTTTAGGTTATTGGGGGTAATTAATACAAATTTTTAAAAGCTTAAAAACCTTATTTTGAGGTATTTTTAACTAATTTTCAAAGAAAATAAAAAGGATTTTTTAATTAAAAATTACCCTTTTCTAAGGGTTGACTGGTCAACGGCCGATTCAACCGGTTTAATTATTGGTAGCGTGCGAGGTTCGAACTCGTGACCTCTCGGTTGCGTGCACGCAGCTCTTCCAACTGAGCTACGTGTCTAACCCGTTAGATTCTTGATTTTTATTATACTTATATACTGATTAGAATATTTCAGAAATTAATTAATTTAAAAAGGATTTAAATGAGCGAACCAGTGTGAAGAATCCGACTCGAACCCGCGACCTCAGACATGTTTTGCACCCAGCCCAACCAGTTGGGCTTAACCCGTATATAACTCGATTTTAATTATATAAAACCCTTATCTCAGCTTCATCTTCTTCACCCTTAAACCCAGAACTGAAAGTCGACTGATTGATTGGATAATCAGTTAACTTATTTATACGTATAATAACATAAAAACTGTAGGAATTAAGTGAATTTGAAAGAAACGATACCGTTGGAGATTCCGGCGGTATCCCACGATTCGGCGACGAGATACGTTTTCCGGTGAGAGAACAGGATTGAGCAAGAGTGTAGTGTGTTGGAAATTTTGAGGATTTCAAAGTGCGAGTTTGGAACAGATTAGATGCCACTATTTATAAGCAAAGGATGACATGATTTCGGTTTTAACTTTCAAAGTTTAAAATTCAATAATTTCAGTCGGTTACACCATGGTATTCCGAGTTTTAACTGTTAGTGATGACTGACAACGGTTATACATTTTAAATCATAAGAAAACGTTATTTGATTGTTTGCTCAAGCCATGATTTCGACGGTTACCCATTCTGAGTTGTAGGTTTTAGATTTTGTTCGCGAGTATAAGATTTAATTTTTTATGGGTTTAAATCAATTTGTGTGTGTGGCTCAATGGTGAAAACTGTGTGTGTGGGTATGGGGACACGCGGGAGACCCGGGTTCGAGACCCGGCTACTCTATCAAAATTTTGTTTTATTATTTTAGGGTTTATTTTAATTTATTTATATTATTATTTATAATTATGGTTTTTAAATTCTAAAATATTTATTAATTATGAAATATTTAAAATAACCGGCACAATAAATATGCAACGAACATTTTAACCGAATATTTGATTATTAAACGAAGCGGATTTTGAAACCCGTTTTACGACGAATGTTACAGTATCCCCTACTTTTAGAAATTTCGTCCCGAAATTTAAGTAGTAGTGGTATGTTTGACTCGAAGGGAGGGTGTTTTAATTTGACAATTACTAATTAGAAGAGGGTGAGAGTTTAAATTTTATTTGAGGCGGTAACGTTCCTAGTAGGGTTGAATACCCTGCTACAGGAATTGCTTTTTGATGCCTAAATATAAAAATGCGGAACATGGATAAACAGAGTTGATTGACTAGGTATGATCTCATGCCTAAGAGTTTTGAGAGAATTGATACGTTTGAAAAGATAAGGTTATATCATAAAACAAAAACTTCAATCATGACGATATTAAAACCTACACGGAACCTTCATAACCGCCTGACAATGTCTCTGATCCTTTGACAAGAATACTTATATATAGGAAGTACCAGCGGCGTATCCACCATATTCTTGTCAAATTTTCATTGGCTTTGTCAGTAAGTTATGATTAGTTCTATGTAATTCTAAAATCTACAAACCATAAACAAACACAACAGCCAAAGCTTGAGTCTCAAATCTGAAAGAATACATAACTGAATGACGACAATTCCTCTCTCGTTTGTTATGATAAAGGGGACAGTCTATGTAAAAGTGAGACACAACCCAACTTCTTTAAATGATGAGATCGAGATACGTCGTGGTGTATGATGATATGAAAGTTAAATCAATGAGTAAAGATATAAAATAAAACTGTAATATCAATTCGCATTAAAATTCTTGGATACATAAATTCCCAATTTATAACAGGGATACGTAAAGATTGAGAAAACATTAAGAACTAGACGGTTGGAGTTGAGTCTTGATTCTTGGTGAGGGAAGGCTAGTTGGGTTGTTCGTTTGGGCCGTTATTATCTTCAACAGGATTGGCGTTGATGTTGTAAGCTTTCCTCTTGCTAGTGGTAGTGCTGGGTTTGCTTGATTTGCTTGGTTAACTGGTTTGCTTGAGCTTGGGTGTTTATGATGTTAACCAATCGAGGGCACGTGTTTCTAAAATGGGTAGGGTCCCCACAATTAAAGCAAGCTCGAACATGTGGAAACATGGGGTATTGGGGTTGTTGATATGATTGGATCATGTTTTAGGTAGGGAGTGAAGCTTGGTTTTGAGGGGTGCGACAAGTTTTGCTCAAATGACCATAACGCCCACAATTTGCACACAGTCGACAAGGTACGGTAGATGGATGGTGATAAAAACAGGTGTTGCATTGAGGGTGAGGTCCAATGTAAGGTTTCTTATTTGGGTAAGTAGTGTTGGGTGCTACTTGAGTGATTGGGATAGCTTGGAGGGGTATGGCTTGTGGAGCTGGTTGATTGCCTTGGGTGACAGCGAAATTTTGCCCATCTCGTTTTCTCTTAGAAGTGGGTTGAGAAGAGGATTCGGTCTGGGTTGAGTTTGAGGTTTCGGTTGATGCTTTATCCTTTCTTCTTCTCATCCTTGAAGTCTTTATTCCGTATGTGGTTTTCGGTGAGCTCTGTAGCTAACTCCATTGCTGCTTCCAAAGTTGCAGGTATGGTACTTATTACAGGGTCTTGAATTTTTTAAGGAAGACCTCGAATGTAGTGCTCTATCAAATGGTATAGGGGAGTGAACAAGTTGGGGACAATCTGATTCAACTCAAGGAATCTCTTGTTATATGTGGTGTGGTCGCCCTCCTTTTGTTTCAAAGAGTAGAACTCATCTTCTAATTTCTTGATTTCGCTTCTTGACAGAAACGTCTTGTCATGATCTCCCTTAACTCTTCCCAAGTCAAGGTCATAGCATCCTCAGCACCTCGCTTGCCCTTCTCTGTATTCCACCATGTAAGTGCTACTCCGAACAAACGACCGGTAGCATATCGCACCTTGTGATCATCGGGGCAGTCGCAATTAAGAAAAGTGTTTTCCATCTCCTCAAACCAATGGAGGAGAGCGGTGACACCTTCAGTCCCTTCGTATTTTGGAGGATCGCAGGTTTTGAAATGCTTGAAGGTGCATTTAGTGGTATTTGGGGGAGGGTTGACAACGTTTTGATCTTCTTGGTTGATTGGGTTGACGGGGTTAGCGGTAAGGGCTTGTTGAACTTGAACTACGATGTTGGGATTACGGCGGCCATTTGTTGAGCGATTTGGGCGGCCATGCACTCGCGGAATTTTCCTGATCTCCTACCTCTACGAGGGTGACTAGAAGACATCTACAAGGAATACATATCGAGAGTATGAGTTTGACGTTTAGATGTCATGTGTGTATTTAGAAATGAACATTCACAAAACAAATGAAGAAAATAAATTTGCTACATTCATAGGATGTCTTGGGCTTTGCTCATGTTTGGGCTCCCATATGTCCCCTTACTTGGCCTTGGTAGTCATGTGGGCCCCCATGACTACTGGGCTCGGGTAGGGTTCATATTGGTGTTGCCTGTTAACACTTGCGCCACCCGAATGAAAATCGTAAAACATGACAGCAAAGTATAAGGTCGGAGGGTGTCCTGGTATGGACACAATGACAACTCAAAGTAGGGTTATTCGAAGACGTTTGGTGTGGCATGCTTTGGCCTAATAGGTCCTTCGTACTCTCATCATTAGTCCCCAGGTAGGCAAACTAGTCCGTTATATTGGATTTATACGAATGCCAACCTAGACAGGACGTTTCGACTACCGGTACTTGTACCCTTCCAGTTACTACATGCCCGTCGTAGAACTCACTTTGATGAGATTGAAAAACGAAAAATGCCACAAAATCTTGAATAAAGGAAATATGAGAATGATTTGAATATGTGAACATTTGAAATATGCGTGATGAATGTATATGTAAGCATGTTATGTTTGACAACAATATAACTCATTAAGTATCACACAAAATGATAGGGGAAGTGTTTGCATGCATTTGTGTGTGTAATAAATACGAAACAAATAAACATCATGAGTTTGCATGTAACCACATAAACAATTAAAATCTAATCAACTATTGTATAGGCTCTAAGGGTCTAATAACCTATCCTATATCCCTATAGTCAAAAGCTCTGATACCAATCTGTCACACCCTGACCCGCAGCGGAAATGGTAGTCGTGGCATGATTGGGTTTTCATCAAAGCTCATGACATTTACATAAAGTTTCATATTTATTATTTCTTTTTAAAGAAGAAATTACAATAAACATACAAGCACCACATGTTCAAATACATTTTTCCATGACTTCTTTATTTTTCTTCTAAGGCAATTTCCTATGCGTTCCTTGCTTCAACCTGTCCACCTGTATCATGTGTAAAAATAGGGTTTTGGGTCAACAAAAGTTGGCGAGTGAATCTTATGAAAACATTTGAACGAATTTGTTATATTGGTTATAAAAAGGTGCATAACCACATATGAGTAAACGTAAATGTAAATTTAATCACAATACATATAATATCAATTAATGCACACGCACACACCAAATGATGAACAATGAGATCAAGGCTCAATCAAACGGAGCCGATCTAATGAGGCACGCGATGTTCAACTCGTCTCCAACGAGGAACTGATGAGCCTAATGAATGATTTGCACGCAACTTGACAAAATGTAAAACACATCACAACAAACAACATAATCACAATACACATAATATCAATTAATGCACAAGCACACACCAAATGATGAACAATGAGATTAAGGCTCAATCAAACGGAGCCGATCTAATGAGGCACGCGATGTTCAACTCGTCTCCAACGAGGAACTGATGGGCCTGGTGAATGATTTGCACCCAACTTGACAAAATGTAAACACACATCACAACAAACAACATTTACATCACACATTTAGATCATATAATTGTAATAGCACAAGTTTGAATAAACGAAATAAATAAAGCGACACATGATACACCCCAAAACATGAATAAAAAGGGAAATTTGTAAGAATCCACTCACAGTGGGTGCGTTTCCTTGATCGAAGACGAACGCGCACGAATTTGGGATTAAACAGACGAAGGAAAACTAACCTAAAATAATAATGCGCTAAATAGATAAATTAATATTTTTAATTTATGCTTTTTATTAGATATTTAGGTTATTGGGGGTAATTGATACAAATTTTTAAAAGCTTAAAAACCTTATTTTGAGGTATTTTTAACTAATTTTCAAAGAAAATAAAAAGGATTTTTTAATTAAAAAAATACCCTTTTTCTAAGGGTTGACTGGTCAACGGCCGGTTCAACCGGTTTAATTATTGGTAGCGTGCGAGGTTCGAACTCGTGACCTCTCGGTTGCGTGCACGCAGCTCTTCCAACTGAACTACGTGTCTAACCCGTTAGATTCTTGATTTTTATTATACTTATATACTGATTAGAATATTTCAGAAATTAATCAATTTAAAAAGGATTTAAATGAGTGAACCAGTGTGAAGAATCCGACTCGAAACCCGCGACCTCAGACATGTTTTGCACCCAGCCCAACCAGTTGGGCTTAACCCGTATATAACTCGATTTTAATTATATAAAACCCTTATCTCAGCTTCATCTTCTTCACCCTTAAACCCAGAACTGAAAGTCGACTGATTGATTGGGTAATCAGTTAACTTATTTATGCGTATAATAAACATAAAAACTGTAGGAATTAAGTGAATTTGAAAGAAACGATACCGTTGGAGGATTCCAGCGGTATCCCACGATTCCGGCGACGATATACGTTTTCCGGTGAGAGAACAGGATTAAGCAGCAAGTGTAGTGTGTTGGAAATTTTGAGGATTTGAAAGTGCGAGTTTGGAACAGATTGGATGCCACTATTTATAAGCAAAGGATGACCATGATTTCGGTTTTAACTTTCAAAGTTTAAAATTCAATAATTTCAGTCGGTTACACCATGGATTCCGAGTTTTAACTGTTAGTGATGACTGACAACGGTTATACGTTTTAAATCATAAGAAAACGTTATTTGATTGTTTGCTCAAATCATGATTTCGACGGTTACCCATTCTGAGTTGCAGGTTTTAGATTTTGTTCGCGAGTATAAGATTTAATTTTTATGGGTTTAAATCAATTTGTGTGTGTGGCTCAGTGGTGAAAACCGTGTGTGTGGGTATGGGACAAGCGGGAGACCCGGGTTCGAGACCCGGCTGCTCTATTCAAAATTTTGTTTTATTATTTTAGGGTTTATTTTAATTTACTTATTATTATTATTTATTAATTATGGTTTTTAAATTCTAAAATGTTTATTAATTATGAAATATTTAAAATTACCGGCATAATAAATACGCAACGAACTTTTAACCGAATATTTGATTATTAAACCAAGAGGGTTTTGAAACCGTTTTACGACGAATGTTACACTTTGACCCATAGTGATTCTAATTAGCTCTTCTTTCATTCTTTAGAGCTTCAGGGGGCACATTCTTTTTATATTTGTTCCAATCTGGGCATGTAGGCTTGTTGTGAGGATCTTTAAATTGTGCTTCTATTCTTGCATTTTCTTCTTGAAGTTCACTCACAGACCAATCTTTGAACTATGCCCTAGTAGCAGCATATTTCTTATTTCCATGATGTGTGAGATGTATTTTTCTTTTAAGAACTTATCATCTGCTTCAGAGATCTTATTAGATAGATTCTTTGAAAATCTTTCCAGTGATTGGACTTTGCTTAATTGAAACTGAAGTTGATTTTGCACTTCTCTATCATTTTTGCCTTTAGACAATTTCTTTGCAATATCCTCAGCCTGTTTTTCTTTGAGTTTCAGATACTGATCAACATTTGCAGGCTTTGTATAGCCTTGAAGAGAGGGGAAGTGTCTTTTGTCTGGATCTTCTTCAGCATAGAAAGATATGATTTCTTTCTTAACTGCAGTCAAATCAAGAGGAAACTTTATAGCTACATGAATCACTTCTTTTGAAGGAGCAGATGTTATAGTTGGGGAAGCAGATGTTAGATTTAGCATTGGTGCAGATGCAAAAGGCATAGGAGCAGGGATCTTTTCTTTATTTATGACCTTTGTAACTTTCCTTCTCTTAAAAACTGATTGATGGTGACGATGGATGGCTTGGAATTCTTAGTGGTGTTGGTAGTTGTTGTGTGGAAGTGGGAAAGGTGAGGATGGTAGTGGTTGTGATAACATCTGCTACAACCTCTGCTGTGTCAACAGATGTTGGCACAACAGTTGCTGCAACATCTGTCGGAGTAGATATGGAATTGTGTGAGAAGATGTGGTTGATTTTGTGTTGACAGAGGTTTTTGTGGTTGGATTGGTAGAAATTTTAGTTTTGAGAGGTGTGGATTCTAGTTGTCTTGCTTTTGTAGAAGATCTCCTCTTTATTAAGGTACCAGTCTCTCCCTTTTCTAACTGCTGATCAATCTTTTTCTCAACTAGCACCTTGCCTTCATCAAACACAGTCTTCTTACGGGACTTCTTTGCCCTTGCCAAGATATCTTCAGTCAAGTCTGGTTTCTTTGAACCATCTGGCCTAGGAATATTCACTGTAGGCCTTGCCTTATCATCATCCATCTTCAACTTTTTGTTTCTCAAAGGTTTCTCCCCCTTTTGGCTTCATCTGGAGTCATAAAAATGACAGTAGGAGGAGACTTACCAGTGGTGGTGATCAAGTGGGCTTTGATTGCCGTGATATCTGTAGCTGTATCATTATATCTTGCATCAACCATATTCCTGAGTTCCATCATCTGATGCTTATGTTTTTGCTCCATGAAATGTTTTTCTTGTTGAAAGATTGGAGTTATTGCAGATTTGAGCTCAGTAGTGGTTGGAACAGGGGGTTGGCTCTGAATAGTAATCAACTGTTTCAAAAGATCTTTAATTTCATCAACAGTGGTTTCAATGTTGGCAACCCTCTCCGTCAATTCTTGGTATTTTAGCTCATCACCTAACTTAATAGGATCATATGAACGCCTACCAGATGTGGTAGTTGTATCTAAGATATCTTGAGCATGTGGCTTACCACTTACTTCAATCTTAGATGCCCCTTTGTCTTGGTTCTGGGGACTTCCCACTAGAACAGAGGTTGTAACATCCGTCAAAAACGGATTTTACCAAACCCGCTCCGTTTATTAACCGAACAATCAGTTAAAAATTTCGTTGCGAATTTAATGCCCAAAATAATTTTAAACGATACATAATTAATTATTATATTGGATTATATAATTTGTTTTTGAAAAACTGTTAAAAATAATAAAATAAAAATAATTTGGCACTGCCGGGTTTCGAACCCGGGTCAGTAACCGGTCCAGCAAAGACTTATCGCACACACACTTAAACCACTGCACCACTTGTATTCTTTGTTAATTATTAGAATCATTTAATTCATAACATGTTTTTCCGAATTCAAAACCGGCGCCCAAATTGTAGTCGTCGGAAATCCCGACTAACTCGCCAAGAATCGACGGTTACTTCAGTTATAACGTAAAACTTAATCGCTACATCGGTTATAACCGATGTCTGAGTCCGCGACACAAACTATAACCGTCGGAAAACGTAATGACTTTGAATCAAGTCGGAAATTGGACCGAATTCATCGACGACCTGCACTATAAATACCTCCTCGAACCTCTGCAAGCTTTTTCGCTCAAAACCGCACCCTTTCTCGGCGAAAATTTACTCGCCGGAATATTTCTGCACATCGCCGGAAAACCGAGTCCTTCACTTCTAAGCCTTACTAAACCCCTGAGCTTATACCGAAGTCACCCACATCCTTTTCAAGCTTTCTGAAGACTCGCTGCTGCAAGACACAAGTCGCCGGAAGTGGTTGCTGTCGCCGGAGTTCTGTCGGAGAAACAGAGGAATCCAGTCGGTATACCTCACGCTTAAATCTTCCCTTCTTTTTACATATCTCATCTGTAATTAATTGAAAAACGCTAAAGAACACGATTAAAACATCAAACCAGTCGGATTTCCGATTCTGGTTAAAATCTAACGAAGAAGATGAAGTTGCGGTAACATATAAGTTTAATTAAAATCAAGATATAACTCGGGTTAGACACACAGTCCAGCGGTGGACTGTGTGCACATTAAACACACTAACGTCTCGAGTTCGAATCTTGTCCCACGCATGCTGCCTTAATAAAAAATGTCTTTTTTGTTAACCGAACCGGAGTCACGCTGTATATGTTAAGTTTATTAATAACCGGAATAATAACCAAGTTAGACACACAGTACAGTGGTGGACTGTGTGTATGTTTAATTACAGGACACGAGTTCGAGTCCGGTCTACTGCATCGATCCGGACAAATATCTAACTTTTTAAATAAGTCAGAAATGAAAATACTTAGTTTGTGTTTAAGTATAATAAAAATCAGTTAAGTTAACAAGTTGGGCACACAGTCCAGCGGTGGACTGTGTGTTAGCATAAACCACAGGTCCCGGGTTCGAGACCTGTGGAGCGCACCGAGTCTTGGATTAAAATCGTTTTTAGAAAATAAAGGATTTTCTGTTTAATCTAATTAATATATAAATATAATTAAAAACAGAAATATTTCGGGTTAGACACGTAGCTCAGTTGGTAGAGCTGCGTGCACGCGTACGGGAGGTCTCGGGTTCGAGCCTCACTCGGCGCACAATTATACGCATACGAACCGGTCAAAGTCAACAGTCAACGGTCAACGGTCAAAAAAAGTCAACTTTTTTTATTATTTTTATTTATTTATTTTAATTAAAAATACTTAAAAATAACATTTTTAAGGTTAGAAAGTAGCCTTAAACTCACAAAAATACACCCAACAATCCTACTAAAATGGATTAATAAAATCCGTTTACTTACCGAACCATAATGCTATTTATCTAGGTTAATTTCACTCGTGGTTAAAACCACTTCGCGTGCATTCAACATCATCAACCGAACGCACCCACTGTGAGTGAATCTTACAACTCCCCTTTTTAATTATACGTTTTGGGGTGTGTCATGTGTCACAAAATAATTAACTCGTTTATTTAAACATGTGCCATACCATATCGTGATCTAAACTTAGATTGTTTATATTGTTGTAATTATGTATTTCATTTTGTCAACTTATATGAAATTCATTCATTAAGCCCATCAGTTCCTCGTGGTAGACGAGTTGAGCAACGCGTGCCTCAAAACCAATCCATTATTGTTCATGTGTGTATTATTGAGTTTATATTGTTTGTAGTTATGTCTTTCATATTATCATGTTTATGCAATTCATTCATTAGGCCCATCAGTTCCTCGTGAGAGACGAGTTGAGCAACGCGTGCCTCTAAACGATCCATTATTGTTCATGTGTGTATTGTTTAATATTAAATTGATTTATGAATAAGTTTACATCTATTTTTACTCATGTGTGGTTGTGCACTTTATTTCATAATCAATTAAATAAACTTGTTCAAATGTTTTCCATAGGATTCACTCGCCAACTTTTTGTTGATCCAAAAACCCTTTTACACATGATACAGGTGAACAGGTTGAAGCAAGGAAAACATAGGAAATGCCTTAGAAGAAAACAAAGAAGCTTAGATTGATAGTTAGGACATGTTGTAATATTTATTGTAAATTTCCACTAAATTGTATTAATGAATATGAAACGTTAAAATAAATGTCATGAGCTTTGATGATAACCCAATCATGCCCCGATCACCTTTTCCGCTGCGGGTCGGGGTGTGACAGATTGGTATCAGAGCCATGACTATAGGGATATAGGATAGGTTATTAGACCCTTAGAGCCTATACTATAGTCTGTCTAAATTTTAATTGATTAGGTGGTTACATACAAACTTGTGATATTTATTTGTTTCATATTTGTTTATATTTACAGTCAAACATACATACTTATATACATATTCATTATACATATATCAATGTTCATATATTCAATTCATTTTCATACTCTCATTATTCAAAGATTTTGTTGCAATTTTCAGATCTTATCAAAGTAAGTTCTGCGACGGGCATGTAGTAACTGGAAGGGTACAAGTACCGGTAGTCGGAACGTCCTGTCTAGGTTGGCATTCGTATAAATCCAATTTAACGGACCAGTTTGCCTACCTGGGGACTAACTATGGGAGTACGAAGGACCTATTAGGCCAAAGCATGCCACACCAAACGTCGTTCGAACTAACCCACTTTGAGGTGTCACCGTGTCTACACCTGGACACATTCCGAATATCACACGTTGTATACATATTTCTCGATTTTCTCCGGGTTTTAGTGTACGCAACCAGGCAAACCCGTGCGAACCATATGAAAAACCCGGTATTCATGGGGGCCCACATGATTACGAAGGTGAAGTATGGCGGCATGTAGGGCCTAATGGCGAGCAAAGCCCAAGACATCCTATGGATGTAGTAGATTTATTTTTCTATAATTATTTTATGAATGTTCATTCCTAGTGCGACCCATGAACCCAAAAACATCCAACTCATACTCTTGACATGTATTCCTTGTAGATGTCTTCTAACCTCGCTCGTAGGACGATGAGAGCAGGAAAAGCCCGCGAGCGCATGGCTGCCTTAATCGCTCAACAAATGGCTGCCGTAATACCCAACATTGTAATCCAAGTCCAACAAGCACTTACTGCTAATCCTGTCAATCAAGAAGATCAACACGTTATCAACCCTTCCCCAAATACCACTAAATGCACCTACAAGCATTTCAAATCATGCGACCCTCCAAAATACAAAGGGACTGAAGACGATACCGCCCTCCTCCATTGGTTTGAAGAAATGGAGAACACCTTTCTAAATTGCGATTGCCCCGATGATCGCAAAGTGCGATATGCTACTGGTCGTTTATATGGAATAGCACTTACTTGGTGGAATACAGAGAAGGCCAAACGAGGTATTGAAGATGTTATGACTTTAACTTGGAATGAATTGAAGGAAATCATGACCAGACGATTTTGCCCAAGGAGCGAAATCAAGAAATTAGAAGATGAATTTTATTCGTTGAAGCAAAAGGAAGGAGACCACACCACATACAACAAAAGATTCCTCGAGTTACATCAAATGGTTCCCAACATGTTCACTCCCCTCTACCGTTTGATTGAGCACTACATTCGTGGTCTTCCGTCAAAGATTCAAGACTCTGTAATAAGTACCAAGACTGCAACTTTGGAAGCAGCAATGGAGTTAGCTACAGAGCTCACCGAGAACCGAATCCGGAACAAAGACTTCAAGGAGGAGAAGAAGAAGGATAAAGCATCGACTGAAAACCTCCGACTACACCCAAACCGAATCCCCTTCTCAACCCAATTCTAAGAGAAAAAGAGACGGGCAACTTTTCCTTGCTATCCAACGAAATCAACCAAATTTCACACGCCATACCCATCCAAGCTATCCCAATCACTCAAGTGGCACCCAACTCAACTTACCCAAATAAGAAACCATATCTTGGACCTCACCCTCGATGCAACAACTGTTTTTATCACCATCCCCTTACTCTACCTTGTCTACTATGTGCAACTTGTGGACGCTATGGTCATTTGAGCAAGGTTTGCTGCACCTTTCAAAACCAAATCTCTTCCCCTACTCAAACCATGAACCAAACCTATCAACAACCCCAATACCCCATGTTCCCATATGTTCGAGCTTGTTTCAATTGTGGTGACCCTACCCACTTTAGAAACACATGCCCTCAATTGGTTAACGTCATCAACACTCAAGCTCAATCAAACCCAGTTAACCAAGTAAACCAAGAAAACCCAACCGCTAGGCCACCAGCAAGAGGAAGAGTCTTCAACATCAACGCCAATCCTGTTGAAGATAATGACGGCCCAAACGAAGATACCCAACTAGTCCTCTTCACTGAAAATCCAGATTCAACTCAAATCGTTTAGTTTTATGTTTTTCTTTATCACATAGAACCAAGCATAACTTAAGGATAAAGCAAATGAAACTTTGACAAGAATATGGTGGATACGCCGCTGGTACTTCCTATATATAAGTATTCTTGTCAAAGGATCAGAAGCATTATCTGGCGGTTATGAGAGGTTCCATGTGTAGACTGTTAGAGTAATTATTGTTTATTATTTTCAGTACATGCAATTTCATAAGCCGCCGCTCCCCATTACATTATGAGCGTTGAGCATGTTCCCCCATTTTATTATGAGGTTGAACCTGGCGTGCCCACATACGATCGGCTCCGTTTGATTGAGCCTTGATCGCACAGACATTTTCATTTTCAGTACATGCAATACGATCGGCTCCGTTTGATTGGACTTGATCGCACAGACATTTTCATTATCAGTATCTTGTGGTTGTTGTGTTTGTTGTAGAGTCACATAGAACTAATCATAACTTGCGGATAAAGTCAATGAGAATTTGACAAGAATATGGTGGATACGCCGCTGGTACCTCCTATATATAAGTATTCTTGTCAAATGATCGGAGGCATTATCAGGCGGTTATGAGAGGTTCCATGTATAGGCTGTTTGTGTGATTGTTGTCTAGATTAAGTTTATTATTTTCAGTACATGCAATACGATCGGCTCCGTTTGATTGAGCCTTGATCGCACAGACATTTTCATTTTCAGTACATGCAATACGATCGGCTCCGTTTGATTGAGCCTTGATCGCACAGACATTTTCATTATCAGTATCTTGTGGTTGTTGTGTTTGTCGTAGAGTCGCATAGAACTAATCATAACTTGCGGATAAAGTCAATGAGAATTTGACAAGAATATGGTGGATACGCCGCTGGTACTTCCTATATATAAGTATTCTTGTCAAATGATCGGAGGCATTATCAGGCGGTTATGAGAGGTTCCATGTATAGGCTGTTTGTGTGATTGTTGTTTAGATTAAGTTTATTATTTTCAGTACATGCAATACGATCGGCTCCGCTTGATTGAGCCTTGATCGCACAGACAATTTCATTTTCAGTACATGCAATACGATCGGCTCCGTTTGATTGAGCCTTGATCGCACATACATTTTTCATTTTCAGTATTTATGAGTTTGTTGTATTGGTTGTAGAGTCACATAGGACTAATCATAATTCACTGATAAAACCAATGAAAATTTGACGAGAATATGGTGGATACGCCGCTGGTACTTCCTATATATAAGTATTCTTGTCAAAGGATCAGAGGCATTGTCAGCGGTTATGAGAAGTTCTATGTAGGATTTAGTAGTTTCTTGGTAATTAATCATAACTTGTGGATAAAACCAATGAAAATTTGGCAAGAATATGGTGGATACGCCGCTGGTACTTCCTATATATAAGTATTCTTGCCAAAGGATCAGAGGCATTATCAGGCGGTTATGAGAAGTTCCATGTAGGATTTAGTATTGCCTTGGTTAAAATTTGTGTTACATTTATATCATCTCGCTATTTAAAGAAATTGGATTGTGTTCCATTTCTACATAAACTAACCTCTCCATCATAACAAACGAGAGAGGAACTGTCACCATTCAAACATATATGCTATCAGAATGTGGATTCAAATATTAGCTGTTGTGTTTATTTATGTTCTATAGTCATAGAACCAATCATAACTTACTGATAAAACCAATGAAAATTTGACAAGAATATGGTGGATACGCCGCTGGTACTTCCTATATATAAGTATTCTTGTCAAAGGATCAGAGGTATTGTTAGATGGTTATGAGAAGTTCCATGTAGGTTGTAGTCTTAGAAGTTTTGCCTTAGGATATAACCATATCCTTCCCAAGCATATCCAAACTTTTATGCATGATATCATATTTAGCGAATCAATTCTGCTTATCAATACTTTTACAGTAGGCAACAAAAAGCGATTCCTGTAATAGGGTACTTAACCCTTACAAGGAACGTTACCGCTCGCAACAAAAAACTTAAAACCTTACTTTTTCTAAGCATGTAACTGTCAAACTAAACACCATCATTCTTTTAGTCAAATATATCACTATTTAAATTTCGGGACGAAATTTCTAAAAAGCAGGGGATACTGTAACATCCGTAAAAAACGGATTTTACCAAACCCGCTCCGTTTATTAACCGAACAATCAGTTAAAAATTTCGTTGCGAATTTAATGCCCAAAATAATTTTAAACGATACATAATTAATTATTAGATTGGATTATATAATTTGTTTTTGAAAAACTGTTAAAAATAAGAAAATAAAAATAATTTGGCACTGCCGGGTTTCGAACCCGGGTCAGTAACCGGTCCAGCAAAGACTTATCGCACACACACTTAAACCACTGCGCCACTTGTATTCTTTGTTAATTATTAGAATCATTTAATTCATAACATGTTTTTCCGAATTCAAAACCGGCGCCCAAATTGTAGTCGTCGGAAATCCCGACTAACTCGCCAAGAATCGACGGTTCGTAAAACTTAATCGCTACATCGGTTATAACCGATGTCTGAGTCAGCGACACAAACTATAACGCCGGAAAACGTAATGACTTTGAATCAAGTCGGAAATTGGACCAAATTCATCGACGACCTGCACTATAAATACCTCCTCGAACCTCTGCAAGCTTTTTCGCTCAAAACCGCACCCTTTCTCGGCGAAAATTTACTCGCCGGAATATTTCTGCACATCGCCGGAAAACCGAGTCCTTCACTTCTAAGCCTTACTAAACCCCCTAAGCTTATACCGAAGTCACCCACATCCTTTTCAAGCTTTCTGAAGACTCGCTGCTGCAAGACACACGTCGCCGAAAGTGGTTGCTGTCGCCGGAGTTCTGCCGGAGAAACAGAGGAATCCAGTCGGTATACCTCACGCTTAAATCTTCCCTTCTTTTTACATATCTCATCTATAATTAATTGAAAAAACGCTAACGAACACGATTAAAACATCGAACCAGTCGGATTTCCGATTCCGGTTAAAATCTAACGAAGAAGATGAAGTTGCGGTAACATATAAGTTTAATTAAAATCAAGATATAACTCGGGTTAGACACACAGTCCAGCGGTGGACTGTGTGCACATTAAACACACTAACATCTCGAGTTCGAATCTTGTCCCACGCATGCTGCCTTAATAAAAAATGTCTTTTTTGTTAACCGAACCGGAGTCACGCTGTATATGTTAAGTTTATTAATAACCGGAATAATAACCAAGTTAGACACACAGTCCAGTGGTGGACTGTGTGTATGTTTAATCACAGGACACGAGTTCGAGTCCGGTCTACTGCATCGATCCGGACAAATATCTAACTTTTTAAATAAGTCAGAAATGAAAATACTTAGTTTGTGTTTAAGTATAATAAAAATCAGTTAAGTTAACAAGTTGGGCACACAGTCCAGCGGTGGACTGTGTGTTAGCATAAACCACAGGTCCCGGGTTCGAGACCTGTGGAGCGCACCGAGTCTTGGATTAAAATCGTTTTTAGCAAATAAAGGATTTTCTGTTTAATCTAATTAATATATAAATATAATTAAAAACAGAAATATTTCGGGTTAGACACGTAGCTCAGTTGGTAGAGCTGCGTGCACGCGTACGGGAGGTCTCGGGTTCGAGCCTCACTCAGCGCACAATTATACGCATACGAACCGGTCAAAGTCAACAGTCAACGGTCAACGGTCAATGGTCAACGGTCAAAAAAGTCAACTTTTTTTTATTATTTTTATTTATTTATTTTAATTAAAAATACTTAAAAATACATTTTTAAGGTTAGAAAGTAGCCTTAAACTCACAAAAATACACCCAACAATCCTACTAAAATGGATTAATAAAATCCGTTTACTTACCGAACCATAATGCTATTTATCTAGGTTAATTTCACTCGTGGTTAAAACCACTTCGCGTGCATTCAACATCATCAACCGAACGCACCCACTGTGAGTGAATCTTACAACTCCCCTTTTTAATTATACGTTTTGGGGTGTGTCATGTGTCACAAATAATTAACTCGTTTATTTAAACATGTGCCATACCATATCGTGATCTAAACTTAGATTGTTTATATTGTTGTAATTATGTATTTCATTTTGTCAACTTATATGAAATTCATTCATTAAGCCCATCAGTTCCTCGTGGTAGACGAGTTGAGCAACGCGTGCCTCAAAACCAATCCATTATTGTTCATGTGTGTATTATTGAGTTTATATTGTTTGTAGTTATGTCTTTCATATTATCATGTTTATGCAATTCATTCATTAGGCCCATCAGTTCCTCGTGAGAGACGAGTTGAGCAACGCGTGCCTCTAAACGATCCATTATTGTTCATGTGTGTATTGTTTAATATTAAATTGATTTTATGAATAAGTTTACATCTATTTTTACTCATGTGTGGTTGTGCACTTTATTTCATAATCAATTAAATAAACTTGTTCAAATGTTTTCCATAGGATTCACTCGCCAACTTTTTGTTGATCCAAAAACCCTTTTACACATGATACAGGTGAACAGGTTGAAGCAATGAAAACATAGGAAATGCCTTAGAAGAAAACAAAGAAGCTTAGATTGATAGTTAGGACATGTTGTAATATTTATTGTAAATTTCCACTAAATTGTATTAATGAATATGAAACGTTAAAATAAATGTCATGAGCTTTGATGATAACCCAATCATGCCCCGATCACCTTTTCCGCTGCGGGTCGGGGTGTGACAGATTGGTATCAGAGCCATGACTATAGGGATATAGGATAGGTTATTAGACCCTTAGAGCCTACACTATAGTCTGCCTAAATTTTAATTGATTAGGTGGTTACATACAAACTTGTGATATTTATTTGTTTCATATTTGTTTATATTTACAGTCAAACATACATACTTATATACATATTCATTATACATATATCAATGTTCATATATTCAATTCATTTTCATACTCTCATTATTCAAAGATTTTGTTGCAATTTTCAGATCTCATCAAAGTAAGTTCTGCGACGGGCATGTAGTAACTGGAAGGGTACAAGTACCGGTAGTCGGAACGTCCTGTCTAGGTTGGCATTCGTATAAATCCAATATGACGGACCAGTTTGCCTACCTGGGGACTAACGATGAGAGTACGAATGACCTATTAGGCCAAAGCATGCCACACCAAACGTCGTTCGAACTAACCCACTTTGAGGTGTCACCGTGTCTACACCTGGACACATTCCGAATATCTCACGTTGTATACATATTTCTCGATTTTCTCCGGGTTTTAGTGTACGCAACCAGGCAAACCCGTGCGAACCATATGAAAAACCCGGTATTCATGGGGGCCCACATGATTACGAAGGTGAAGTATGGCGGCATGTAGGGCCTAATGGCGAGCAAAGCCCAAGACATCCTATGGATGTAGTAGATTTATTTTTCTATAATTATTTTATGAATGTTCATTCCTAGTGCGACCCATGAACCCAAAAACATCCAACTCATACTCTTGACATGTATTCCTTGTAGATGTCTTCTAACCTCGCTCGTAGGACGATGATAGCAGGAAAAGCCCGCGAGCGCATGGCTGCCTTAATCGCTCAACAAATGGCTGCCGTAATACCCAACATTGTAATCCAAGTCCAACAAGCACTTACTGCTAATCCTGTCAATCAAGAAGATCAACACGTTATCAACCCTTCCCCAAATACCACTAAATGCACCTACAAGCATTTCAAATCATGCGACCCTCCAAAATACAAATCCCGATACTGCATGTTCAATGGAAGCTCGTTGAAAGCAGTTGTTTTTGCAAAGACACATGTAAGTAAAGTGTGGAAAAAGAATTTCATCTCTGCTAGAAAATTGGGTTTGAAGATTGTCATACCTTTCAACTGCCCGGTATAACCTCTTTCAACAAAATCATGTTGCATCTCCCTTAAAGGAAATGATACTGGATGTTGCATATCATTTAACATGAAAACTTGGGAGATAGATTATGGGCTTATTTGCAAGCGTGTGCCACCAACTTTGGAAGTGATAGAATAGGGCACACCATCAGCGGATAAGTTTACTTTTGCCTTTGCCCAAAATTCTCTTAGAGAGTCGATATAAACTGGGGCTTTTACTTCCAACATGTGCTTAAATTTTGATTTTTTCAGAATCTGGATCATTGGATGATAGCGAATGTTTGCGTCAGTTTCTTCAAGAATTGCTGTGTATTGTGTGGTGTTTTGATGATTAGGATAAATGGGGGTTGTTCTTGTGTCGATTTCTTCTTTGATTTGGTTTTAGGAGCCATGATTTTGGAAGATTTTTGAGGGAAAGGCTTTGAAAATTTTGAAATCGCACAAGAAAAGTGAAACCTCTGTTTGGGGATAGAACAGGGTTTTATAGGGTTTTTCAAAAAAGTGCACTTGGCGTGGCGTCTGATGCAACATCTGTCGAATAACATTTGTCCACGTGTAACCTCTATTTGGCAATGGAAAACATTTGTTTGGCTAACCACTTTAGAACAAAACGACCAGTGGTTGCGACCAAATTAACATTATCAGGGGTTTACAGCAGTGGATAGGTTTTTCTAAACAACAGTGTTTTTGAGATATCAGAGCTTTGAACAGACTTTGAGGATTAGGGCCAGGATGAGTAACAATTGGTCCTGCAGTTTGAGTTCTGCATTCCCTGGCAAAATGTCCCATCCTATTGCACTTGTAACATTTTATCTTTGATTTATCTAACCTAACTTTTAACCCCCATGCAACCCTAGAAAACCTCCTACCAGTTCTTTTGTAGAACTTACTAGCCCTGACACTCAAAAGTGCCAACTGATGTAGGATGTCCATTTCTTCCAAATCTGTGGGTTCAAAGTGTTTTAAGTCATTCATCTCAAAACTCATATTGTCAGAGGGCTTTCACAATTTGCAGCAAAAGCAAAATTTGGTGTACAAGGATCAGAGTTAAAATTGTTTCCAGAAGTTATGTCAATGTAATGATCAAAACTCTGATCCTTTCCACTCCCAGACCCCTCTTCATGACTATAGAGAGTAGTGTTTCCCAGTGTATAGTCATCAGTTACTTTCCCAGACTCTTGAAGCTTCTTTTGCTGGTTCAACTCTCTCTTATAAGTGAGAAGTCAACCATGAAGCTGTGTGAGGGTCATTTCTTTATAACCAACAGATCTTCGAGTAACATAAGCTATTGTCTCCCATTTTTCTGGTAGTGATCTTAAGAAACGACTATTGATAGTCGAATTAGGAAATTTCACATCTGCCGGTTTCAATCCGCTTATGAGACAGCTAAATCGCTCGAACTGTTGGGTTAGTGACTCACCTTTTACATGGCAAAATGTTTCAACTGCTGATTCAAGACTTCTCTATTATTCTCGATCACCTCTTCAGTACCACCGAATTTCTCTTTAAGAGCATCCCACAACTCTTTCGCACTATTACAATGAAGTAATCCCGCATAGATCTCATTGGGTAAAGCTGAAGCAACAATGCTAAAAGCCGTAGCATCTAATTCGATTTTGAGGAAATCCTGTTCAGAGTAATTTTCGAGTTTCTTAGGGACTTGAGTGGGGGATCCTCTGTACTTGGAACCTTGGGTACATGTGGTCCAAATACAACGGATCTCCAACATCCGGTGTTCTGTTGGGCGAGAATATGACCCATCCTACGTTGCCAAATAAAATATTCATTATGTTTCAACATAGGTGGTTTGAACATGGATCCAATATTGGAATCCTATGTGTTTTGTGCCATTTCTCTTGTTAGAACAGATTTGTGTTTTAAAAACTTTTGTAGTAATAAAACTCTGTATTCAAGAAAAACTTATCAAACGAAATTAGCAACAAAGAGCTGATCTGTTCAAATCAATTTGATGTTTAAATCAAAATCGATTGACCAAGCTCTGATACCAATTGTCAGGATCTAAGTTTGAATTGATTGTTTTTTTGTTTCAAATAATGAAAATGATTGAAAAACAGAGAATAAGTGCAGCGGATCAATGGAAAACTTTTACAACAATCAATCGTTCGTTTGTTTTCATCACCATCATGCTTTCAAGTAATTAAACTATTGCATGTGATTCACAAACTCCCCCTTAGCCTAATAACGATCGTTTGATAGTAAGAAATGAAGAAGATATGCGAAATTGATCTTTTTAAGAAGACGAGTAAAAACTGTTACATTGAGCGCCTATTTATACTAAATATCTCGTCTTTCAATGACGTCATGGTTGAGAGTGACAGCTAACAAACATAACTAACTACAAACACTGCTAGACTAAACTATCAGTGCATAGCACTGTTACATTGATTAAACTGATACTAGACTAAGCATGCTGGCTATCCTCTGTTCTTGTAATCTTCTATCAGCGGTTGAGAGTTTCTTCTATCAGAGGATAGATAACAATGTGTTTATTGAGTGCTTGATACCCATCAGTGGATAGAACCTCTGATGGTGGGATCAAAGCTCGGATGGTGTATTTTGACTTTGTATCATTTGTTCCTTTTCAAAGGTTCAATCACAACACCTTTGCTCATGAAATGCACTTAGCCTACTAGCTCTGAGTAGAACTCGATGTCTTTGAACTCGTCTGCCATTTGTGTAGACGACAATACACTTCACACAAGACTCTCCTTAGCCGAGTCATCTCCTCATAGCCGTGTCCAATAATGGTCGTGGAACACTTTCCTGGTTCTGCGAGAGCTCTAGGAATTGTGCCCTCAGTTCCATCCGAAGCGACCCCACTTCTCTCTAACATAGATGATCCCCCTTAGATCATTAAAAGCATTGTGGTTATCGTGATTTATCCAAATCATTTACTACATATTATGCTTAGCCTCACTCTTTGTCACTGAATATCATAGGAATAGACTAGGACGTATCTAAACACCCTTTTATACTCTGGGGGTATGTGTAACCATATATACTAGCTTATGCATATCATTTATGCCCCCACAGTGACAAACCTTAGGCATATGATTTAGTTTTCCTATTGAACTTAGATCTTGGGATCTCCAGTCAACTAAGTTAGGTTTCCTTCACATACCTTTTTCATGGGCTTCAGTCTCATTCCACAACTTGATCTCTAATAAATCCTCAGGTTTTTGGATCCATAACATTAACAAATAACTTTGCGTATTTGAGATCAGTTGTCATGATGTGTTCTTAACTCGTAAGTTAATTTTGTCTATTGTCAACTTCAAAGACTATAACCTCAGTGGCCATCTGAATCTGGTTATAACATATGTCTTTGTAAGATACGCATATCACATAAGGCAAAACATCTCCATTATGCACTACGACCTTTGTGTCTCACTTAGTCGTCTGTTGCAATGTTAGATTGGATTACAAAATCCTTATTGCCAAACTGTTATGTTACAAATGCAAGACACCCCCACATTAAGTGTTATAGGATCTCATCCAGATGGGGTAATGAAAACCATTTGTACATACCCTTATAGGGTTGTTTCTAAATGGATCCCCCCTACATTTCTTACCGTTGAACAAGATCAACATCATTGTATCAGTGAATTCAACTCATATTGCATTAGCTTACATAAGCTACCGAGCTGATCAAAGCAACACATGTCATTGTCATATGTTTGTCACAATCTTAGAATCATTATAATTTAACATCTTGAATAAGCCTAGACAATGAGTTCTCCTCATTAGCTTTCCGAACAAACTCTTCAAAAGTTACATCTAGTTTCCATATAATGAATGAAAATTCTTCCTCAACTTTGTCTATACACAAATCTTATTGTTCATACACATTTGAATGTTTAGAGTTAATTAGTCTCGTCAAGACACATAATTAACCAAGTACTAGTCTAGAATGCTTTAGACTACAATACTTAAGCATGTGAATAGAAGATGCATCATTCTGATTCTTCACAGCCTCAAGGATATCATAATATCACTTTGTAACATTCATCCCTTGTTAAGACAAAATAATGAGACTTATTCATAATCCTAAAACATCAATATTTAGGAAAGTCTCACAAATTTTTGTATATAAGCCATAGCTAAATTTATCATTCAATTAAGGAACATAACTTGTTTACCTTTGATCTCCAACGTTTTACCATTGACTCATAAGTACTTAAACATAAGCCTTAATCAAGTTACTTGGCGAACACATTCATCACCGACAAGATGAATGTTCCTCGTCTGCAATCACTATTATGTGTGAGATAGATTCAACTAGATCGACACTCAACAACATGGCATTCATAATTTTCCATAAGTGATTTGTACACATCTATTGTTATTCATTGGGAGATATATATATATATATTTAGGATGCTCTCCCAAACGAATTTAAAATCTCCATATATTTCTAACAATAATCAAGTGGTAGACGTCTCTACGTATAGATCACTCGGAACAAATCTCGCAAGATTTATCAAAGGTATACAATAACATATAGTACTTTTTTTTCATATGTTAGAATTCACACTTTTGAATTTTTCAATGACTTCTAACGAAGTACTTCAACATGAATCTCGTTTGTGTATTTCATCTCAATATACTCACTACTCACTCATGATGTGGTTACACATTTGATGTCTCGTCTTGGACTTTTAGTCAATGAAACAACTCTCAAGTTGTTTATGTCCAAATATTTTCATGTATTATCCGTTTAAAACCACATTCTTTAAGACAATGTATAGTTGACGTTATAATTACTTTCACAAAAATAATTTATCCGTCACAAACATTAGTGATTTATTTCTTTGTAAAAACTTGCATGTGTTATATGAAGATATTGAACACAACAATAAAATACATTGAAAACTAAATCAAAAGTGACAAAACACTTTTGAAATTTAAACGGAAGCATAGACGATATGTAGACATCAAATATCAAAGTGCTTTTATCTTCAACACTTTATATTCTGACCGGAATCTTCTCATCGATATCGTCCCATGGCATGTCTTGAGGTCTCCCTCAATAAGACTCCATGCCCTGTAAGTACGAGTTTCCCATTTTATCTTGAAACTTTGAACTTGGACAAGTTTGCTCAAAACAACGCCAAGTTGTTACAAAGGCTAAATTTAAGTAGTAAACTTGAACAATTAGATTTATTCACAACAACACTAAGTTGTTTTCCACTAAATAATATCCACGATATTATAACTTCAACAAATGCTACTTCTAGCAACACTAGCAAACCATTTGAATTCTAAAAAACATGCAAAATTGTATTCTAAAAATAATTTTAAAATATTTCCTTAGCTTTGCAATGTACAATATTAATAATATCAATTAGAGTTTATCAAAACACAAAATATCAAACGTTTTATATTGTTTAGTCTTACTACGCATGTACTAAACGTTTTCTAACACGCATGTTAGAAAAAAATGTTATAACAGACACATTATAGAATCGAACGTTTACATAAACGTTTTTCCAAGGATAAGGTTTATAAAATAAACCATTTCTCATTGTTTTTAATGCACATATAGGCAATTAAATGTTTACATGAAACATTTCCATTCATTATGTCTTATACAATGTACAATCTCTAACATTGTATTTATTATACATATTTTCTAACACACTGGTTAGAAAAATTAAGTCATTATTATATATAAACATAACCATTTGGATTTAGAAATCACAAATTAAAGTTGGTGATAAATCTCACACAACTACACCATCACTTTATGGTGATTTAATTCTTGTATTCTTACTCTTGTAGTTTTCTAATCTCATCAAGTTAGGCACATAACCTATTTTTAATACAAGAGACATGATGTGGAGAAAAGTCTCACTTAATTAGAGATTTTATTAGAGATATAAAACTCTAATAAAAACTAATAAATTGACATAAAACTCTACTTAAGAGTTTATATTCCATATGAGGAGTCTAATAATTGATTTTAAATTCATTAAATTCATATAAATACCACACATTACTTTATGGTGATTTAATCCTTGAAGCCAATCAAACATCAACTTCAATGTATGGTCTTTTATTTGTAAACCATACAAAGCATTATCTTTATTAAAATCAATGTTACAACAAATTACTTATATAAAATGTTACATAAAACATTTCAAAGCATTTGTATTTTAACCATTTTTAACAATCTTGTTAAAATGAAAGAAATTCTAACGCGCACGTTAGAAACATTAACAATTTCACAAAATGTTAATTCGACTAGCCATAAACACATATATGGTTCAAAATAAATAAGTCATTTCCAATACACACGTTAGAGAATAAACAATTAAAAAATTACTTCCAAACTAACGCTTTCCATAAACGTTTCTAACACACATGTTAGAAGACAAATGATTACAAAAATCATTATAAGACTTATTTGTTCATATCAATCCATGGGTGGATGAAGAGTCTACTTTAAAGACATGAAAATTCTCTCGAGGAGAATTTAACGTTTACAAAAAACATAGGACCAACACCACTGGGCTTTTAAAGGTTTTACCTTGTAACTGCGATTATCGTCTTATTCATTGCTATAAAAGATCTGAGCATACGGTTATACGATTACACTGACTATGTTTTAAACACCCATAATTCAAGTTAACCTTATGTAATAACAAGGCCGAATAAAAATGGACATGAAGTATAACGAAACGAGAGGTGGTCCAATGCGAGGTTCTCCGGCGACCCGGTCGTCTTCTCCGGCAATCTCTGGCAACGTGGAGGTCTCCGGCGAGTGCAACGGGATCAGCAGAGGTGAGGGTTATGTGGGTGAGGTGCGAGAAGGAGTGAGGGTGAAATGAAAGGTTGATATAGGACACAGAGGTGACCAAGGTGGGTGCTCGTATGGAAAGCTTTTGAACGAGGATGTACGGATGCGGAATCATGGCCGTATTCATGATTGATGTTTGAAATGGAAACGCGAAATGATATTAATCCCGACGAATCAATGATTGCAACCGAAAAGGAAGGATTGCAGCTGGTACATCGTTGCTTCTGTTTTGGAGACATTTGATTAAAAAAAAAAGAAATAATTTAAGTTGTTTTAACATATCAAGTAATTTCCATATATAACTGAATGAGGGTTATAGCCTGCCGGTTAGTGTGTCCGTATGGGAGCATGCCTACGCGGATTCGAGTCCCAGCACAAACGTTCTGTTTGCTTTTTCTTGGGGGGGGGGGGGGGGGGGCAATTGCATATTTCCCCTTCTAAAACTTCTAAATTACATATATCCACTTTTTTAACTAATAAAATTGTAAATTTATCCATTATGATTTATTTTATTAAATATAAATTATAAAAGACCATTTTACCCTTAATTTACTATAACTTAAAAAATTGAATATTTACCCATAGTTTACTAATTTTTATGTCTTTTTTCATAATTTTTTTGCGTTTTTATTTCTGTTACGTTTCGCTATTTTGTTTTTTTTTTTGTTATATATTAAGTAATTTCCATATATAAGTGAATGAGGGTTATAGCCTGCCGGTTAGTGTGTGCGTATGGGAGCATGTCTGCGCGTGTTTGAATCCCGGCACAACCGTTTTGTTTGCTTTTTTTTGAGCAATTGCATATTTCCCCTTATAAAACTTCTAAATTGCATATTTACCCAAGTAAAATTTTAAATTGTATATATTCCCATTCTTTAACTAATAAAATTGCAAATTTATCCATTATGATTTATTTTATTAAATATAAATTATAAAAGGACCATTTTACCCTTAATTTACTATAACTTAAAAAGTTGTATATTTACCCATAGTTTACTAGTTTTTATGTCTTTTTTCACAATTTTTTTGCGTTTTTATTTCTGTTACGTTTCGCTATTTTTTTTTGTTTCTTGCGTTTTTACTAAATTACTTTTTTGTTATTACTGTGCGTTCATAACGAGCTAGAGTAACAATCATAAAAATTACAAATAATAATTGTGTGAATGAATAACAAATTCCAAAACTGTAATACTTGGTTTACCATTTAGACTACCCTTAAACAGCCAAACCAAAGAAACTGAGAATTCGGATAATCGAACTTGTAAATTTCTAACATTTTAACATTATGAAACTCATCAATTGAATATAAACCTGTAGCAAAAAAGTCAAATTAGTTGAATAAAAATCCATATATAAGTGAAATCAAAATACGGAATTAAGTTCTAAACCAACAGCAAAAAGAAAGTCAAATTATGAAACTCATCAATTGATTCAAAATCCATATGGAGCAAAATAAGTTGAATCAAAATAATATTGGATTTCTAAATTGTTGAAACTCGTGCAAAAGAATATAGGCATATCTTACGAACTTGATTTGTCTGGTTTGTATTATCCAGCCATGGTGATTTTGTGAGAGAAGAATTGAAGAGTCGTCACTTCAGAAACTGATCTAGGGAGAGAGAAGCAGCTTATTTTAAATGAATGTGATAAGAAATTAAGGATATTTTAGTAAATGGGTATATTAGTCATTTCAATAGAATAGGGAAGGGTAAATATGCAATTTAATTTAAGCTTAGATAAATATGCAATTTAGAGTATTTCTTAAGGTGAAATATGTAATTATCTTTTTTTTTTTTTGTTTAATTTTAAGTTTTATAAATTACAAAACAGCCCCTGAACTCTATTTTAATTAATAGCAAAATCAGCCCCCTCTATTTAACTTAGTACATAACTAAGTTAGTTATATTAATATGATTATCAGTTAGTCTAACTTGGTTAATTATTCTACTAGTTTAACTAAGTTAGTTAATGAATGTTAAACCTTTTATTTATTTACTATTTAATAAATTTTTAAAATAAATAAATGATTAATTAAATAAATAATTATTTAATAATTAAAGAATATTGAATATTTAACTAAATAAATGATTTAAATAAATAAATGAATAAATAAATAAATGGGTAAATAATTAAATAATAACTCGATGTGTTAAATGACATGGATTTCCAAACGATTCCCGATTACGGGTTAGGATCCGTCGTTGATTAAATTCTAAATTGTTTAATGTGCTTTACGTGTTTAACAAGAATCAAGATGACGTTCCAAACATTCTAATAATCGCACAATTAAACACGAACATTATTTAAATCTCTTCTCATTATAATCAATAGTCTCCGAATACAAAATTCGAAACGATACGAAAGTACAACTGATTAAATAAGGAAAGTACAACTTGACTTGCTATAAATAGGTAACGCGAAAACACAGAGCATTACAAGGTTAAGGGTTGAGCTATCTTTGATAAAATCTCAATGAACCTCCTATAGTAACCCGCTAAACCTAAAAAATGTCGCACTTCGGTCGGGGTCTTTGGTGCTTCCCAATTCTTAATTGACTCGATTTTTGACGGGTTGACATGAATGCCCTTCTCGTTCACCATGTGTCCGAGAAATTGTACTTCTTGAATCCAATTTTCGCATTTGAAAATTTTTGCGTATAACTTTTCCTTTTTCAACAATTCGAGAATTATTCTTAAATGTTGCTCATGCTCCTCTTTATAAAAATTAAAATATCTATATAAATAATCTCCAAGGATCATTTGCTTCTTTATTGAAGCAATGAAGCAATATTACTAATAATAAATAATGAAAAATAACAAACAATTCTGTATTTTCCATATGCTTATTGGTGTGGCGAATATATGAATAGTTCATATCAACAGAATGTTTCATAGATAACATCCTGTTTAATCACTTTCTTGTGAGAATATGATTCAACTTCTATGGCAGGTGTTGGATTTTCAACGACGGTTACTTTATGCAATACGGTAGAAAAGAACGACAGGTGTTCCATGTTGAAGAACATAACGTTTTCTATCTCCAAAATAACTGAAGACATCAAGGTGATAGTTAATATCTCAAGGATTAAAAAATAGGCCGAAGATTCAGTGTTTAGTATGGTCAAATTGGTGTTCTTCTAAAATTCAAACATAAAGGCTTGCTTATTTTTTTTTCTAGCTCCTTGTTAGTTATTAATGAAATATATCTGGTCGTTAAAAATAAGTTAATGATAAACGACCTCTTTCCTTTATGATTAATATTTCAACAAACAATGCAACATCAGATGTTTGAAACGTTTATGACCAAGTTTCGTACACATTGTTAGAGAGAGTGCCGAAGATTTTTGTTAAAGAAAAATTAATTCAAAACACGAATCAACTAATCTATAGTTACAAACATTAAACGAAAGACAAGTTTTATATACCAATAATATATATACACACACTTTTACTTTTGTTATAATAATATATACTTTTACTTTTGTTTAGAGTGTTAGACCTATTACTTTTTTCGCTTGGACATGATCTCTAATATTTCAAATATAACACGATTTAAACTTTAATAACAACTTAAACAGGAAAAAGTACATGTGCCGTATCAATACAAAAGTATAATGCAATGGTATTACATCGCATTCACATATGCCTTCAAATAAACACATAAATGATACAAACATGTCAAGTGGGTGAAAAATGTTAGGTTTTCTTTCCCTTTAAAAGAACTTAAACCAAAAGAGACAAAATTTAAAATGTTCCATTGGGTCAAGTTGTGTTATGTTCTAAACATGTTAACCATCCATTAGATGTGACAGTTTCAATAGGTCGAGTTGTATAAGGCTTATATTTATACGGTTAAATAATTTAAGCGAAAAGACTTAATTAAACATCACAATCATCTAAAATATACTCAAATACACAATCTTTTCAAATGATTTGAAAAGAATTTAATAACAAAAAAACAAGAAACAAAGTACATACTCAAAACATGTTTATATACAAATAAGTCAATTCATAATATGTTTTGTATTTATACAGTCAAATGGGTAAGCTAAAAGATGTAATTAAACATCACAATCATTAAATATATTCAAATACGCAATCTTTTCAAATGAAATTTAAATAATTTAATAAAGAAAAAGTGACAAGATTTATGTTCTAAACATGTTAAATGTGATATTTAGATCGAGCCAGTCATGTTTTATTTGTAAGTTGTAACAGGTTAAATGGGCTTAGCTATTAAAAATGGCGACTGTAAAGTTTGATAACTATAGACGATTCGGGTTTTTACGGTTTTAAGATAATGACTGTAAAGTTTGATAACTATAGAGACGATTCGGGTTTTTACAGTTTTAAGATAATAAGACCGTCACACTTTGAGTCAAAACGTTAGTGACAGTTTTTTTATATTATTATTTTATATTGGCTCAGACTATTTGCACACCAGCCTTGACTATTTGCACACTTTAGGGTTTACCTACGCTGCGTATAGACCTATACGCAGCGCAGCGTATAGGGTTTACCCTATACGTTGCGTATAGGTCTATATGCAGCGTAGATAAGGGGTAAGTACACGACCAGACAATCAAACCTAGTACCTTATCAAATTTGTCTGACATACGCAGCGTATAGACCTATATGCAGCGTATGTATAGTACAATATACGCTGCGTATAGACCTATACGTAGCGTATGTCAGACAAATTTGACATGATACAATGTTGTCTAGGCACGTGAATAAAGCTATATGCAGAGTATAGAGCTATACGATGCTGATAATTATGAATTCAAACCTGTATTTAGGCATCCATCTCTGCTACGATTTCAAAGAACCACTCGCATTCTTTAATTCCTTTGTATATTTACTTCGGTGGAGATAAAATGTCGTCATTTTGGTACGGGAATTATTTCTTTAATCGCTATTCTAACGACGCATGGAAGGAAGTGATGCTAATGAGGAGGAGGAGGTTGTCTCTAGGTCCCTGTTGATCAAAAAATACAATTGCCAGACTTAAACGAGGCTCCGACTCCACTTGTAGATGAACCATTTTACCCGGCGCATCAAGTGTATCCGGATTACGGATACGGGTTTGAACCTCGTACGTGCAACAAGGTAATCTGGATGGATACGTAGGATACGGTGTTGAGAATGCCCCTGTTGAAGAACCATATTACCCGACGCAGCAATCGTATCCTGATTACGGATACAGGGGGTGAAGATTCTTACGTGCAAGAAGATAGTTTAGATAGATAAGATACGGTGGATACGGGAGATACAGTGATGAGCCTCCTAACACACCACTATATGATGATTATCAACCCAGTACCCAGGCAATCCGTTTCAAAATAACATGGTATCACTTTTTTTATTATTACTATTGTTAAAATTATAATTATAATTGTTTGTTATTATTGTTAAAATTATAATTGTTAATATTATAATTATTATTATTGTTAAAATAATAATTATTGTTATTATTGTTAAAATTATACAATTATTGTTATTATTGTTATTAGTGTTAAAATTATATAATTATTATTATTATTGTTAAAATTATTGTTATTATTGTTAAAATTATATAATTATTGTTATTATTGTTAAAATTATATGATTATTATTATTATTATTGTTAAAATTATAATTATTCATATATATGTATTAATTCTTAACATTTATGAATGGTATATTTTTTTGTCTTTTGTGGTTTTGGTCTTTATTTTATTTTACTTTTTTGACTTTAGGGTTTTTTTTTTTTTACAAGTTTGATTTTTTTATAAATTTGCCATACAAAGTTAAAGAAGTTTAGTTTTTTATTAGTTTTTGTTGTACTTTTTTTCAGGATTTGGTTGTCGTTCGGTTGCTATTTAGCACGATGTTTGGTAGTTTTTATGTCACGTATGTCACTTGGTGTTAAAAATTCGTGTTTTTGTATTATGTGATTTTCATGTCTTTTATCGTAATTCACTTGTTACTTAACATGGTTTATGCCTCAGCCCGACAACGTTGGTAACACAGTTTTACGTATTAGTAAAACTATATAATTATTGTTAAAATTATATAATTATTGCTAAAATTATATAATTATTGTTATTATTTTTAAAATTATATAATTATTATTATTATTGTTAAAATTATTGTTCTTATTGATAAAATTATATAATTATTGTTTAAATTATATAATTATTGTTAAAATTACATAATTATTGTTAAAATTATATAATTATTGTTATAACGTAACTGTTTTTTAGCGTTTCATGTCTCTAAATGATCTGAAGAATTCGGTACAAGCAACGGGAAGTGAGAATGGTTACGTAATTGTTACCTGCCGATCGAAAAATATTAGTGGTAGCATGGGGATGGTATGGCTTGTGTGCGACCGTGGTGGTGAACCCGTAGCAAAGCAACAGTTAGGAAAGCTGGTAGCAAAAAAAATTGGTTGCCCATTTACATTAATTGTTATACGGGACGTGACGAATGACACGTGGGAGTTAAAAGTGGACTGCGCGGAACATAACCACGAACCTACGCAGAGTCTGTTGGGCCACGCCTTCGTGCGAAGATTTACTAAAGTCGAATACAGGCTAATCGAGCAGCTAACTGCCCAAAATATGGGCCACGTTACATATTTTTAACCTAAGAAAGCAGTTTCCCATACAGCTTGATCTGCTGGAAGGAGAGCTAACGAGGAAGCTGGAGGTGTAGCGAAAACTTAACGCATCATGTGGTTGCCATATGTGGCTTAGTTGTGGGTTTTCGTGTGCTTGTAGGCTGGAGAAGTACAGACGTACAGGTACAAAATACTAACCGACAAACCTTTTTTTTATTTAGTACCATTTTAGTTATTTCTCACACCGTACTAATTTAAATGTGCAGGTCGTAAGATACACTCGAAGACGTTGAAGTATTCTGGCGTAAGCTTGACTTACTACCATGTACACTGGTAATGAGGAGGTCGATGTTGTAGAAGAGCTCAATATTGTGCGGCAACCACTAGAGTTAGAATCCCCCCGTTCAGCAAAAAAGTTTTCTTTCAAAGATAAAAGCGGCCTTCACCGCGAAATCCTCATCTAAAAAACCACCGATTGTACAGCAAAACACTCGCGGTCGGCCTACAACAAAAAAAGTACAACAAAGGCTAGAAGAAGCTGCAGAGAAGGGGAAAAAACTCCTATGGGGAGGCAAGCAACGTATATACCGATTCCCCCATACCATAGGTACGATTTACCCCGACACAGCTCATACGTACCGTCACAGGGCTCTCGTGGAACCGGTTCGGTTGTAAAGTCGGAAAACCTAAAATGCAACAAAGCCGTTCAACGAAAGGCTCTAAAAAGAAGGAGACGCGGGATGGTCATGGTTTTCCATTAATAAAGGGGGACGAGGACTTGTTAACAATTAAGAGATTTGGGCATCAAATTCCATCGGAGTTTCACCCTTACATATCGCGTATACAAAATGTGATCCCAGACGGTCATTGTGGGTACAGGTCTTGGCTGTCAGGTTAGGTTTTGGGGAATGCGTATGGACCCGTATTCGAAATGATTTACTACTAGAGATTAACTTTAACGAGTCGCTATGGAAGCATGTATTCGAAAGATGGGAGGAAGGGGACTTTATCCGGATACGTGACAGTATTTCTTGGCATTCAGTGGAAGGTGCCCTGAAAGTCACTAGAGGGAAAAGGCCACACGTCGGACTTCTCGTAGCGCAAAGGTATAATATCGTCGTCCACGTGCTAAGCATCAAAGAGAGCTATACCTTCTTCCCTTTAACGGTTGGCCCTTTAAATCCACGACCTCAAGCGATAACACTCGTACATGTTCACGGGTCACACTTCATACATGCTAAGTTGGAAACAAACTACCCCATGCCTACCGTTGAGCCCAATGTGGTCAGTACATCGAACAATAGCTGCGGAACAGTGGGAAGAAATGTATATGCCACGGTTACAGCACTACTACCAGATAATCAACCCTAAATTGACTCAGACAAACACGAAGACCCGAGTATACATTTTATCGAAGATTCAGCGAAAACTTAAATTTTTGTTAATTGAAGAATTTTTATAATTTTTAGTATTTGTATCATTTTTATTTTTTATAATATTGATTTTTTATAAATAAACATATAAATACAATAATTTTATTTATTTTCTATAAATAAACAAAAGAATACACAAAAAAATTAAAAAAATTGACCTTTATATACGTTTGGGTATAGATCCATACGCAGCGTATAGCTCCCAAATGACACTTTCACCACTCAATCCTGCTTCATATAGACACAGGGTAAAAAGGTAAAAACGCACCTTCATATATGTTGCGTATAGATCCCTACGCATCGTATATGATGGGCGGACTAATTCCCCCCAAAACAAACTTGAACATTTTGAATTTTTGAAATTACCACTTTATCCTTGTGTTACCCCTACACGATGCCCTACACAGGGGTAAAATTGTCATTTTCTAGGCTCTGTATACGCTGCGTATAGAGCCCTACGCAACGTATGTAAAGCCTAGAAAATGACAGTTTTATCCCTGTGATGTGCCTCGTATAGACCTCTCACAGGGGTAAAAAGGTAATTTTCCAAGTCAAAGCATCTTTGACTTCTGGCAAATTACCTTTTTACCCTGTGAGAGGTCTATACGAGACACATTACAGGGGTAAAACTGTCATTTTCCAGGCTTTATATACGCTACGTATGGCTCTATACGCAGCGTATATGACCTGATAACACCCTGTTACTACCTACGCATCACAGTTCATCCCTAAATCAAAATATACAATCAATACGAAGGGCGATTAGGTATTTAGACCGTATACGAAGCGTATTTCAAGCATTAAACAGGTTATTCTTCAACCTTGTTCATTAATTTCGAACTTTTTATGTATTTCATCCGTAATTTGGTTGTTTGTTAGGTAATTTATAGAATTTTCACGTTGTGGATTAGGTGTATTTATGATGTATTTGATCTGTAGGTGTTAGGTTGATTAGTAGTTCTTGGATTAGCATAATTTGGTATGTACTGGGAAAATACGAACCGAAAGGAACTAGGTTAGGGTTTATGGCATTTGGTATGTGGGTTAGGTTGATCAGTAACGCGTGTAGGTTAGGTTCGTAACGTTAGTCGACGAACCATAAGGCGCGTAGGTCCCTAACGAGCGTCGAAAATAAGATTGTGTTAAAATATAATTGTTTTATTGTTAGTCGAAGTAGTCCGTCACGCGCGTAGATCCGTAACATTAGTCGAAAATAAGATCGTCGTTAAAATATATTTCTTTTGTTATTTAGTCTGAGTCGAACCGTAAGGCGCATAAGTCCGTAACAAGCGCCGAAACTAAGATCGTCGTTGAAATATTTTTTTTATTATCTAGTCGAAGTCGAACCGTAAGGCGCGTAGGTCCGTAACGTTAGTCAAAAACAAGATCGTCATTAAAATATCATTGTTTTTATTATTTAGTCCGAGTCGAACCGTAAGGCGCGTAGGTCCCTAAGAGCATCGAAACTACGATCGTCATTAAAATATATTTTTTTATTACTTACGTGTGTCGAAAGGCTGGAAAAAGACTGTTTTACCCCTGTCTAGCATTCATTTTTCAGTTTAAATATATTCTGTTTAATTATTTAGTCCGAGTCAAACCGTAAGGCGCGTAGGTCCGTAACGAGCGTCGATACTAAGATCGTCGTTAAAATATCATTTTTTTGTTATTTAGTCCGAGTCAAACCGTAAGGCGCATAGGTCCGTAACGAGCGCCGAAACTAAGATCGCCGTTAAAATATTTTTTTATTATCTAGTCGAAGTCGTAGCGTAAGGCGCGTAGGTCTGTAACGTTAGTAAAAAATAAGATCGTCGTTAAAATATCATTGTTTTATTACTTAGTTAGAGTCGAACCATAAGGCGCTAGGTCCCTAACAAGCGTCGAAACTACAATCGTCGTTAAAATATATTTTATTTACTATTTACGCGCGTCGAAATGCTGGAAAAAGACTGTTTTACCCTTGTGCAGGGCTGCAAATAGACCCCATTCAGGGGTAAAATGGTCATTTTCCAGGTTAACGCAATTTGACCTGGAAAATGACCATTTTACCCCTGAATGGGGTCTATTTGCAGCCCTAAACAGGGGTAAAACAGTCTTTTTCTAGCCTTCATTTTCCAGTTTAAATATATTTTGTCTTATTATTTAGTCTGAGTCGAACCGTAAGGCACGTAGGTCCATAACTAGCGTCGATACTAAGATCGTCGTTGAAATATATATTTTTTGTTATTTAATCTGAGTCGAACCGTAAGGCGCATAGGTCCGAAACGAGCGCCGAAACTATGATCGTTGTTAGAATATTTTTTTATTATCTAGTCGAACCGTAAAGCGCGTAGGTTCGTAACGTTAGTCAAAAATAAGATCGTCGTTAAAATATAATTGTTTTGTTATTTAGTCCGAGTCAAACCGTAAGGCGCGTAGGTCTGTAACGAGCGCCGAAACTAAGAATGTCATTAAAATATATTTTTTTATTATCTTGTCGAAGTCGAACCGTAAGGTGCATAGGTCCCTAACAAGCGTCGAAACTATGATCGTTGTTAAAATATTTTTTTTATTATTTACTCTGAGTCAAACCGTAAGAGTGTAGGTCCGTAACGTTAGTCGAAAATAAGACCGTCGTTAAAATATAATTGTTTTATTATTTAGTTCGAAGCGAACCGTAAGGCGCGTAGGTCCCTAACGAGCGCCGAAATCCGTAACGACTCAAAAATATATTATATTTCTAGTATATTTACTAACTTGTTTTCTTTTGTGCAGGTATTTTCACAAGATGATATGCACTTCCATCGCCGCTCGAAACAAGAGCCGGGAGTGGTGTACGAGCGGTGACCTGTTTTTCATGTATTGCCTCTTGTACAAGAGGACCTACGCTCTCGCACACGGGTTAGCACAGTACTTCGCCTCGGTGCATCATCGACAGGAGCACGGGATATTATTCAGCGGCGCCTACGTCACCGTGATAGCCCTTTCGCTTGGCTATCACCCGCAGATTGACCTGCGTGTAGGCCCGGCAATACAGCCGAAGCGGATGGGGATGAACACGATATCGGGAATGCACGCCACCAAAAGGTTCCCAGTAGTAAGCGGTTTAAGGGTGCGAACGGCCAAATTTTCGAGCCTACGTAGCTGCCGGCACAGTTAGAGATGATATATCCCCCGCGCGATCCGGAGGTGCCGCAGATGTACATTCCGGAGCCACCACATCCGCGTGGACCAACCGAGGCGCCTCAGTTCCCGCGACATGTTGGAACCGGTCTTTCCCCCTCATACGAGGAGTTTCAGCGGCTACGTCGCGACGTTGGCCGGCTGAACTATGTGATGTATGGGTGGTTGTGGAGCTGCAGGAGCGTCTGCAGCGTGACGGGTTAGCTCCACGTCACTTCGTTCCGGCTGCGGAATGGCGTCAGCAGCAGGACCCGTTACCGTAGTTATATATCTTTTGTCATGCATGTACAAACTTTTGCTGTATATATCAAACTTATGTTGTATATAGTATTATATCCTTTGTTATGTATGTACAAACTTTTGTTGTATATATCAAACTTATTTTGTATATAGTATTATATCTTTTGTTATGTATGTACAAACTTTTGCTATATATATCAAACTTTTGTTGTATATATAAAACTTTTGCTCTAAACGGTGTAACATTATGTATTCGAACATCACCCGGGTGTTTCAAAATATTTAGCGCTATAATATTTTAGCGTTATAGTATTCGAACCGCATGGTATTATATATTCAGACCGTATACACGCTTTTCAAAAAAATTTAACGTTATACGCTTTTCGACGCGTGTAACAGACGTAGCATCGTTACCGACGACATCCACTAAATAATAAAAAACATTATATATTTTTAACTCGTTATATATTTTAAACGAGTTAACGTTGTAACCGGATGAGAATTTATACCACAAATAAGCGAAATGAACAAAAAAAAAATTCTGAATGTTATATACGCTTCGTATAAGTCTATACGTAGCGTACATAAACTTTGTGGAAAACTGATGCTTCAACCCCACCTAAATGACCCCAGAGAATCTGATAGTTTATATACGCTTCGTATAGGTCTATACGCAACGTATATAAACCTTGTTTTCTGTGCAATGATTGCTGATCAGTCTCTGAGATTCATGTTTACCTACCATGCGTATAGGTCTATACGCAACGTATAGGTGTAACCCTATACGCTGCGTATAGACCTATACACAGCGTAGGTAAAGGTAGGGTTTGTTAGGGTTTGGTGTGTAAATAGGCAAGATGGTGTGCCAATAGGTACACCTTTATATTACTAGGACTGTTTGAATGGTTGGTTCCAGTTTTTCTACAAAATATAGACAAATTGTAAATATTGCATGGTGCAAAATCACAAAGCAGTAAATACTAGACCCTCTTTAACATTAATGTTTAAAATAAAGATAAACTTGTTTCATTATAACAATAAGAGTGAATCTGTGAATGTACAATTATTTTTTTACAGTTATTTGAATTTTGAAACGTTTCAAACTTGAGGTTTACCTATTATCTAATAAGACTGCTTATCAGAAGCAGAAAGTAAGTTCTTTAACATAATCAAATGCTCATCATTGGATATATGAAGTGATATACGAAGGTTTGTTACCATTGTTCCTTTCTCCCAGTTTAAGGGTCCCGATGCATGTAATGAAGCCATGGTGTACCGATAGGCACGCATCTCGAGTCTATGAATCTCATCCGCCACCGCCTCGTTGGCAGCTGATTCATCAGTTTCTTGACTTTGACTTTCTTCATGATATCCACATTGACAAAAAGACTCTGCATCACTTTCATGATCTTCATTATCTTCAACACAAAAGCCAGAAACATCATACGTTTCAAACGGTTTATAGCTATTGATTCTACAAATACCACTTGAAGATTCATATCCAGAGGTTCGGTTTATATTTGCCTTGCCCTCTTTATAATCACTATGAACCTTGCCAGTCACAATCCATTGACCATTTTGATACGATTGCCTCACACGGAGTTCTGATTTTGTTACTTCAGACTCTTGTAAGGATCCAACTAATCTGACCATAAACTGGTCCAAACCAAAATCCTTCAAAACGATTGCCATCTTCCATGAAAGATTGTGAAACACTTCCGCCACATCACCAGGAGCCCAAGATTCTAAACTTTCTAACTGCGGAGGACAAGGTCTTATAGATTTTACAGATATGTGTTCCACATCATCTTTGCTAGTAAAACAAGGATACACATCGTAACTGACAGTGTAGTTGTGTCCTTTCTAGAATCTATTCGAGCACAACACCAAGATTGGTTACAAAATACCTCCACTGTACTTCCTTTCTTATACTTCATGATCCAGAATTTGTCTTCTTTTCCAAAATAAAGTAGTTAAAACATGTTCATAAATCAGATTATTGTATGATTAGTCAAAACATACTGGAATAAAATCCCTAATTTACCAAACATATGTATAATTTTAACGAGATTTATATATCGATTAAAAACAAAGAATATGATGAAAATCTGGAAATAATGTGATCAGAATGGATGAAATCGTAGAGCAAAATGCTAAAGAATGAGAGTAATACCTGTGGATTATGGTGAGAGTAGCGTTGTGGTTCTTGTGTGATTTGTTGTTGGAGAAAACAAAAACATGAATTCTGGATTAAGTTCGTGTAGTAGCATTTATATTGGATTTGTTATGATTCTTTACTCCGCATATTACTCACTTTTTATCTTTTTTTAATGTATTTATCTCTTAATTAATTGTCCTCCAAGTTTTAAACTAGGGTTTGTGATAATATTAAACCCACTACATCTATTATATAAGTTTTAAACTAGGGCAAGGTTTTTAGAAAAATGAATCTTAATATACTAAACTAGGAAGTGAAAATATCTTTTCTTTTACTCATCTAGTCAAACATGCTTCTTTTATTCTAAAATCAAAATAAAAAACTGATAACTACTGCAGTAGAGTAATTATACAAAAATATATATATTTTATATTTTGTAACATATGATTTTGTAACAAGACAAATAAAAAAAATATACTATGTGTGATTCACCTATTCAAATATGATTTTGTAAGGAAATAACTATAAAATAAAATTACGTCCGATTCACCTGTTTAAATGGAGACAGTTTAAACAAACTAAATCGGGTTGGTCATGTAGCCCATTTCTAGTCTATCAGTTCTGTTTTTGGAAAAAAGATGCGTATAAACCATAGAGGAATAGTAGATACAAAACTAATTGTAAATGTAAATAAGGGTGAATGGAGAGTTTACTTAGGGAGTGGTTACCTAATGCCATTAGGTAAACTCTCTATTCACCTAATCAAACAGTGTCACGTCAATTCATCTAATTTGCTTACCTAATGCTCAATAATGGCGGTAGTGGTTTACCTATCTTGGATTAGGTAAGCTATTATTTTTTAAACTAGTATATTTAATAATTAAACATGTATTTAATAAATAAATGTAGAATAAATTAAAAATAACATTACATTATATTAAATTAAAAGCTACTAAAATTACACTAGATTAAAACAATTAAAATTACATTAAATTAAAATAAATTAAACTAGTCTTCGTCGGAATCGACCAACATGTGGGGTAAATCTTGACTTCGGAGATGTTCCACCAGATCGTGTTTTAGTCTCCAATGCGTGTCTTTATCCAAAAGCTCGTCCAACACCCTATCATCTAGAGTGGGCTCGACCGGAGAATCCCGAATGTGTACCGGTGCTATCGCGTTTCTGTCTTCTTTTAAAATCATGTTGTGTAAAATAATACATGTGTACACAACAGTCCTATTTTTTTAACGCTCCTTGCTCACATCGGTCGATTAAATACACCCCATTTCGACTACATAACACCAAAAGCTCGTTTAACCTCTTTTCTTGCCGCCTCGTGTTACCTCTTGAACTTCTTTTCATCTATTTCGTGAGGGTAAGGGACCAATTTCACAAAACGGACCATTTAGGGTAGATTCCATCCACGAGCAGATAACCACGTTTGTATAAATGGTTGTTAACGTAAAATGGGCATTTAGGCGCGGTTCCATTTCGTTCCGTTAAAAACAATGGCGATTGTTGTAGCACATTGATATCTTTTTGTGAACCCGGTGGACCGCAAAAAGCATGCCAGATTCATAAATCTTGAGATGCCACCGCTTCGAGCATAGCAGTCGGGTATCGGTGATCTCCTCTCATATACGGGCCTCGAAGCTCGGTGGGACGCATTCGCCAAACGAAATGGGTGCAATCAAGGCTTCCGAACATACCAGGAAGGTGATGTTTTTCCTCATGAGCGTCGTATAAAAGTGCCATGTCGTGGCTTGTCGTCTACATAAGAACTCCGAAGCGTTTATTTTGCAAACCGTGTCGCAAAAATAATCTAGGCACTCGTGGGAAGTTCTTTCGGCCATATGCAAGTACTTGTCGTTCTCGTCTGGAGTGCTACCGGTTGTGAGCTGTTTAATAGCCAATGTAACCTTTTGCAACGATGTAAACCCTTTCCTACCTCGCGCATCGAAGCCCCCTTAAAACCACGAGTCGTTCGCTTCCACGTCGCTCACGGTTTCTAGAAACAAACGTTTCGAAATACGGAACCTATGCCAAAAAATATCATCGTTGTATTTCGGGCCTTCGACAAAATAATCCGCCATGAGTGTCTCGTGCCCAAGCTCACGTTGACATTCAATATATCTCCTCCGATGTCTTGAAGTTCGGCTTCTTCGATGAGATTTTGAAGAAAAAAGGCTACTACCGGATGAATCGTCACTACTATTGGGTGGAAAAAAGGGATTTTATCCGCCATTTTGTTTTGGAATGATTGGGTAAAGGTATGGTATTTTTTTGGTTTGGTTTGGTGATATGTGCCACCATGATCCCATCCTCAACGTGCATGGCTTAGTGGTCCATTTATTTGTATTTATCTTTTATTTAGAGTCAAGTTAATTAGAGTAGTGGGTTAGTGGTTGTTATGGTCCAATGTTTTTAGTTCGTAATTTTTTTTGGAGTTGTTAGTTGTTGGCCTATAAAGAGGCTCTTTGTTTTGAGAAGAGATTAATCGGTTGGAACCACAACATTTGGGTATAAATTTAAATGGGTTTGAAATTGATTTATAGTGTATAAATTTAAAAAAATAATAATAATTTTTTGTTTTGTTTTGAACCGCTATATAGACGTTGAAGTCTCCAACGGTCACAAAGCATCTCCCTTCTCTATCGGTAAAGCTTCACCTATTCTTAACTTCACCGATCGGTAAACAAGGTTGGTGGCGGTATTACCGATCGGTAACCCGCTTTACCGACCTTGTTTATTCACATATGTTGATTAAAACAAAGAATACGATCAAAATCTGGAAATAAAGCGATCAGATATTAATGAAATCGTAGAGCAAAATGCTGAAGAATGAGAGTAATACCTGTGGATTATGGTGAGAGTAGCGTTGTGGTTTTTGTGTGATTTGTTGTTGGAGACAACAAAAACATGAGTTGTGGATGAAGTTTGTGCTGTAGCATTTATATAGGATTTGTTATGATACCCTACTCCGCAACATAAATAGGATTATGAGGCGCTTCTACCTCTCATCTGGGTTGCGCTTTAGCCTTTAGCTTGTTTGGTATGGGGTTGGAGCAGCACAGGTACAAGGCTTGGCGCATATTTCTAATGGTCCATGTGTTAATATGTTAGAGGTTCTAAGTTCTTTTATTTTTTTCTTCTTTTCTGATAGCCCCTTCTCTCTATATACATTTTTCTAATAGGAAATTTAGATCACTGACAGACCACTTGAGTAATATCGTGTCACCAGCGGAACCATCCGATCATATCCATCTCCACTAGGCATTATGTCCATACCCCAATTCAGGAGAAAACTCAGTAAATATGAGAAAACCTTATGCGGGAATCGAACCCATGACCTATTGGTCACAAACTCTTATCACACCCCCTAGATGAATTTGCTTTTCATCTGAAACACTCTTTTTGTTTTATTTGACATCCATGAATTTCCATCTCACACCTTTTTGCCTCGCTTGCGGTGTACACATATAATGTGTATATATGTGTGGGCGCTCGAGGGGCAAAAATGAAATGGTACTAACTTTAACGTTGTTTTCTATTTCATGAAAATAACGTTAAAAGCGGCGAATGGTTAATCATGCATCATGTGGTGGCGTTGATAGATGAAAGACACGGGGTACGTGCACTAATCGATCTCAGACCCGATTGTTTGAGGTAAGGCTTGATATAAAACTACAATCGAGCCGGCGGACTCACTGGAAGCAATCTCTCTATTCCTACAGGGTAGAGGTAAGGTTTTCTACATCTACCCTCCTCAGATCCTGCATTAGCTTTGTTATTGATGAGATTTACTGAGTATGATGATGACGACGACTTAATTAAAAGTAAATGCTTTTATGATTTTAATATATTGATTAATGTAAATAACCTAAACCAAAACATATATAAAATACAAAAAGAACTTATTTGACTGAACTATAACATTTTCATATAATCTACATGTTGTTTTCTTCTTTTTCTGAAATATGAATATTTTGTAAGAATTGTTTAACGGAGTACAATTGCTAAGCCAATAAATTGATGATGTGTTACTTAAGAAAATATATTACTTTATTTTCGGTTTTTTTTAAACTATATAATATAATTGGTATGGTATGAAATTTGATTTCGATCTATAGATTATTTTTTTATAAATTTTTGAACTGAAGTATAAGAATTTCAATAAATTATTCATTCTTTATTTTCTTTTAAGCATTCATAATTTTATTTAAGATGAGACTCATTTTCGCAGAAACGCGTGGGTCCATCTACTAGTATTATATACATACGTAAAGCCTATAAAGAAGAACACAGATTGTAATGAATTTAGTGAATCAATAAATATATAAACGAGAGTAGCAAAGATAATACTGGGAGTTAAGGGTGTTAGCAATCGACAACGACAATGATTGAACCTGTAGTGATTGGAGACTAGCGGTAATAGACAGTCGATAACCAATCATCCATAGTAAGACAGCTGTGAAAACCATGGGGGTTCGGGTTGTATATCTGTCATGACAAATAGTTGCAGTCTCATATGAGTAATTGAATTTAGATGTTGCGAAACTATCATGTCACGGATCACCCATAATGAGTAATTAAATTTAGATGCTGCGAAATTATCATGTGTTTTTGGTTGATATGTATTTTATTATTGAATTTTGATACAGCTTTTTGGTACTGTGGTGTATGGCTGGTTGTGTTATGGGTATGTTGAGGAATGGATATTTGCTTGTTATGTTTAGGTGTTTCTTTATTGTTTGATTGATATTGTGTTTATGGTTGTTTTAGGTTGTTTGGGTCTAGATTAGGTTGTTTTTTGATGTCTAGTTTAGCTTATGGCCGGAGCCTTGTAAGGTTCCAATTGATAGACCATAGCTATTGGTGCAGGGTTGGTGTCTTCCTTGGGGTAAGTCCCGGGAAGCCTAATGCACTACGCTATCCTATGCTATACTATACTTGACTTAAGTTATACTACGCTATATGATACGATACTACATCTATAGTTCTATACGAGGCCTATACGGGGCCTATACTATACGATACTACACCTATACGGGACCTATACTACACTATACAATATCACACTTATAGGCTTATACGAGGTCAATACAGGACCTATACTACACCTAGACGATACGATATTTCGTATAAAAACATTTGTAAGAAATACTTAGTTTTTTATTTATTTAAAATAGAAAACTTATTTATTTATAAAACTTTGCTAAAACAATTAATATTCTAGTGTCTTTGCATAAGATATATGAATATGTATAGCAGTGCCTTTGAATGATTTAGGTGTATTACTTCTTTTTCTGTAACGTACAAACCAAATAATTACGGACTTTTGATCAAACAAAGAAAGCTATTAGCGGCGACATGTGGGACTTTAGTGGCGACAATTGTCGTCGCTAAAACTCAGTTTCCTGTAGTGAGATTAGGTTGTTTTTGATGTCTAGTTTACTTATGGCCGGAGCCTTGTAAGGTTCCAATTGATACACCATAGCTATTGGTGTGGGGTTGGTGTCTTTCTCAGGGTGCCGTCCCCTTTTACCAACAAGAAATATATTCGAACCACACAACGCGGTTATAAAAAATATTACCTAGCCATAGGATTCTCAATTTGTTATGTTATTCCGGTTATCGTTCTGGTTGTTCCTCATTAGCCATTTAGGTGAAATCTTAACATAGAATAAATCCTATAAAGTATTCATGAAATCTAGACAAAATAAACAAATAACCAAAACACAGACAATTTGTAAAGATTACATTATTCTACTCTTGTGCAAAATCACAAAGCAGTGAAAACATGACCCCCTTTTCACATTAATATTTAAAAATGGATACACTTATTCCATTATAACACTAGCAGTGAACGTACATGTCAGAAAGGGAAGTCAAACCTCGGAGAAAATCCTTAACAAAAATAAGGTGTTGACAGCTGAAATTGACAGCAAATCAACAGCCGGATCCCAGCAAATCAACAGCCGGACCTTATGCACTATTTCCTTTTTACGTTTCTTTGTAAACCATATAAGAAGTCCTGCATTGTACCTTAACAAGTAATACAATCATGAAATACTAGTTTTCGGTAATCCACTCTGAAACTCTGATTCTCAACATGGTATCAGAGCGAGTTATTTAGTCTGCTCATCATCTACCCAAAGAACAACCGAGCCACAACCGAGTCACCATGTCCGGAGACGATAACTCGAGTAGTGATCTCACCTTACAACTAGCCAACCTTCTCAAAAATTCCCAGTCAAAAAGCCCAAAAATGTCCGATAGTTTACAGATAAATCTGAAACTAAACGGCCATAATTATCCTCTATGGACCCGAATGATTCGAGTCGCCATAGGCGGAAAATCAAAAACCTTGCTGAAACATTTAACACAAATCCCCCAGACCAAAATCATGAAACCTACGAACAGTGGGAGCAAGATGACCTAATCGTTTTTTCATGGTTAATTCAGAATATCGAACCTGTTCTTGCGGGTAACCTCACCGAGTTTCCCACAGTGAAATCGTTGTGGGATGCCTTGGTAGTCACATATAGCAGTGGACGGGACAAGCTCCAAACCTTTAATCTCCATGTCAAAGCGAATGATATCAAACAGAACAATACTTCTCTCGAAGAATTATGGATCACCCTCCAAGGCGTATGGGGAGAAATCGACCGAATTGATCCGAGTCCGATGACTTGTTCAACAGATATTCAAACATACTCCAAAATTCGAACTGAGCAAAAACTCTTCCAGTTCTTAAATGCCCTTGACCGGAAGTATGACCCTATAAAGAGGGAGATACTCCGGTCGGAACCACTTCCGACTGCAGAAGCCGCATATGCCACTGTTCGCCAGGAGGCCGCTCACCAAAACATTCTCGGAACACCTCTCAATGACGCACAGGGCATCGCAGCAGGTCTAATAGCCACAGAAATAGAAGGGGCAGGACTTGCATCGAAAGGGCTCCGACGGTTTGACGGAAGAAGAACTGGATCTGTAAGCAGAGATGACAAAACTCACCTCAAATGTGACCATTGTGGCATGACAAAGCATACCAAGGAACAATGTTTCAGACTCGTCGGATATCCCGAATGGTGGTCTGATAGTCATAAGAAGGGCACAAAGGCTACAGTTCAAGAAAAAGGAAAATCACCCAGCACCGGCAACCGAGAGGTTCCAGGAGATGGAAGCCGGAGTAGAGCTGGTTTCAGCGGAATGGCCAATGCAAAAGGCGAAGAAGATGAAGGAACAGGTAACGGGTTTGGGGGGGATCCCTCAAACCCTTGGATTTATAACCCTAACAAAAAATTAAATATGTCATATTTAGTCCCTGGAAATAGTGGAAATGCTAATATGGCCCAAGAACACCATGAAAAACAAAAACGATGGATCTTCGATTGTGGCGCGACCGACACAATGACTTATGAGTCATCGGATATTATTTCAACAACTAAACCAGAAAAAACACATATTCAAACGGCGAACGGAGGGATAATGGATGTAAAATCGGGAGGGACTATTGAGATTTCACCCACAATAAAAATCTCTAATTGTCTTTATGTTCCCTCGTTGTCACATAAGCTGCTTCCATTAGCCACGTCACAAAAGAACTCAGCTGTATTGTCCTAATGTACCCTACGTTTTGTATTTTACAGGATATCAGGACGGGAGCGATCATTGGGCGTGGCACTGAAAATCAAGGGTTATATTATGTGGACGAGGTAACTCAAAGTGGTGCTGTGATGTTGACTCATGGGACATCGGAACGAGAAGCATGGCTATGGCACCGAAGATTAGGTCATCCCTCTACAAGTTATTTGCATATTTTATTTCCAAAACTATTTCCAGTTAATTCTATGTCACATTGTGAAACATGCGTTTTAGCAAAGAGCCACAGGAAAACTTTTAAACCCAATAATACTAAGGTTGCTTTGCCATTTTCATTAATCCATTCTGATGTATGGGGTCCTGCCCCCGTTCTTGGGGGGCAAAACCTTCGCTACTTTGTGATGTTCGTTGATGATTGTACCCGAATGACCTGGGTTTATTTTTTGAAAAACAAATCCGAAGTCTTTGAAAAATTCACTATGTTTTACGCCATGATCCAAACCCAATTTCAAACAAACATCCAAATTTTCCGATCCGATAATGGCGGTGAGTTTGTTAATACCTCCTTTAAATTGTTTTTCCAAAACAAGGGAATAATCCACCAAACTAAATGCCCAAACACCCCAGAACAAAACGGTGTCGCCGAAAGGAAAAATCGCATTTTGCTGAAAATGACACGAGCCCTCCTAATTGAATCCCAGGTCCCGAAATATTTTTGGCCTGAAGCCCTTGCTACCGCTACCTATCTTCTCAACCGACTCCCACAACAATATCCTCAAACTTAACACTCCATTACACACCCTTTCAAAATTCTTCAAACTACCTCAGTCCTTACTCTTCAACCGCGAATCTTTTGATGTACCGCTTTTGTTCACATACCTAAATCAGATTGAACCAAACTTGACCCTTGTGCTGAAAAATGTGTCTTTGTTGGGTATGGAATAAATCAAAAGGGATACAGATGTTATAACCCAAAGACACGTCATATGTTCACCACAATAAACTGTGACTTTCTTGAAACCGAGTATTACTACAATTCCCAACTCAGTGGTCAGGGGGAGAAGGAATGTTTAGACACACTAAGTTGGTTGAAATATGTTTCCTATGTACCAACTACAGAGTCACCAGAGTTCAATTTCAGTGCCACTGAAGGCCCTAATGTTCCTCCTAACCTGGTGTCCGAGGTAAGTAATACTCACCCTATTCAGTCTGGTGATACTTTTGGAGTTTCTAATGACTCCGAAGATACCAATACTTCTAACCATGAAACTGCCACAGAACAAGCTGAAACTTTGCAGGCAGATGAATCCATACAAGAAGAATCACCATCAAGATATGTGTTACCCCCTAGAACAAACAGAGGGATTCCTCCGAAACGGTATTCTCCTGGAAAAGAGCCAAGAAGGTCTAGTTATCCTATAGCTAATGTGGCTAATGGAAATTTCACTAAGGAAGCCAAAGCATTTAGCTCATCTGTTTATTCTGAAGAAACTCCTACAAACGTGGATCAAGCTTTAAAGTCTAAACATTGGAAGGAAGCAATGAAAACAGAAATGGAAGCCTTAATCAAGAACAATACTTGGGAAAAGTGTACTCTCCCGTTGGGAAAGAAATCCGTGGGGTGTCGTTGGGTCTATACGGTTGAGTATAAACCAGACGGTACAATTGAAAGATATAAAGCCCGACTGGTAGCAAAAGGGTATACCCAGACACATGGGATTGATTACGCTGAAACGTTCTCCCCGGTTGCAAAAATGAACACAATTAGGGTTCTTTTTTCGATAGCTGCAAATGAAGGGTGGCCACTTCAACAGTTTGATGTAAAAAATGCATTTCTACACGGGGACCTAGATAAGAGGTATTTATGGATGCTCCTCCAGGATTCACAAAAGATTTCAAAACTGGAGAAGTTTGCCGTATGAAGAAGTCTCTTTATAGTTGAAGCAATCTCCCCGGGCTTGGTTTGGCAGATTTACCGTAGCTATGAAAAAGTTTGGATATAAACAGAGTAATGCTGATCATACTTTGTTTCTCAAAAAAAAGGAAAATTCGTAACCTGCATAATTATCTATGTAGATGATATGATCATTACAGGGAACGATAAAGAAGAAATGGAAAAACTAAAAGAAAACTTGTTTGCTGAATTTGAAATGAAAGATTTGGGCAGGCTTAAGTATTTCCTCGGAATTGAAGTACTAAGGTCAAAACAAGGAATTTTCATTAGTCAGAAGAAGTATGTCTTAGACTTGTTGGCAGAGATTGGAATGATCGATTGCAAACCAGCAGACACTCCTATGAGTGTAAACCAAAAGCTCTATATGGAGGAAGGAGCAAAGTTAGCAAATAAAGAAAGATATCAACGGCTGGTGGGAAAACTAATATATCTCTCACATACTCGTCCAGACATTGCCTATGCTGTAGGGGTGGTAAGTCAGTTCATGCACCAACCTCAAGAGTCCCATATGGAAGCAGTTTGGAGAATTATTAGATATCTCAAAGGAACAGTGGGTCATGGAGTCCTGTTTCAATCACATGGACACCTAAATGTTCAAATCTATACTGATGCAGACTGGGCAGGAGATAAGGGAAGTCGGAGGTCAACAGCAAGCTACTTCACTTTAGTTGGTGGGAATCTTGTCACTTGGAGAAGTAAAAAACAAAAGGTAGTTGCTCTTTCAAGTGCAGAGGCTGAATTTAGAGGTATAGCTCGAGGTTTAACAGAAGCCATGTGGATGCGAAGACTCTTAGCTGAGATTGGCTTTCCTTCAAAAGAAATTAGTAAGATTATGTGTGATAATAAAGCTGCAATTCAGATTTCAGAAAATCCAGTACAACATGATCGAACTAAACACGTAGAAGTTGATAGAAACTTCATCAAAGAAAAATTGGAAGATGGTACGATTGAACTACCGTTTGTTCGATCAAAAGATCAATTAGCAGACATACTAACAAAGGCTGTCAATGGGAGAGTCTTAGGCGAATGCTTAGACAAGTTGTGTATTGGAAATCCCACTACTCAACTTGAGGGGGAGTGTCAGAAAGGGAAGTCAAACCTCCGAGAAAATCCTTAACAAAAATAAGGTGTTGACAGCTGCAAATTGACAGCAAATCAACAGCCTGATCCCAGCAAATCAACAGCCGGACCTTATGCACTATTTCCTTTTTACGTTTCTTTGTAAACCATATAAGAAGTCCTGCATTGTACCTTAACAAGTAATACAATCATGAAATACTAGTTTTCGGTAATCCACTCTGAAACTCTGATTCTCAACAGTACAACTGTTTTTTCTACAGTTATTTGAATTTGAAAGGTTTCAAACTTGAATTTTACCTATCAGCTAACAAGGATGTTTACCAGAAGCAGAAATCAAGTTTTTTAACATAATCAAATGCTCATCGTTTGATATATGAAGTGATATACGAAGGTTTATTTCCATTGTTTCTTTCTCCCAGTTTAAGGGTCCCGATGCATATAATTTCGTCATGGTATAACGGTAGGCATGCAACTCGAGTCTATGAATCTCATCCGCCACCCCCTCATTGGCGACTGATTCATCCGTTTCTTGACTTTTACTTTCTTCATGATATCCACATTGACAAACAAACTCTGCATCACTTTCATGATCTTCAACACAAAAACCAGATCCATGATATGGTTTATAGCTATTAATGCTACAACTACCACTTGAAGATTCATATCCAAAGGTTCGGTTTATATACGCCTTGCCCTTTTTATGATCGCTAGGAACATGGCCAGTCACAATCCATTTACCATTTTGATACGATTGCCTCACACGGAGTTCTGATTTTGTTACTTCAAACTCTTGTAAAGATACAGCTAATCTGAAAGTAAACTGGTCCAGACCAAAATCCTTCAAAACGATTGCCATCTTCCACGAAAGATTGTGAAACACTTCCGCCACATCCAAGGAGCCCAAGATTCTGAACTTTCAAACAAAGGAGGACAAGGTCTTATAGATTTTACAGATATTTGCTCCACCTCATCTTTGCTAGTAAAACCAGGATACACATCGTAACTGACGGTGTAGTTGTTTCCTTTGCCTGAGACTATTAGCGCGCAACGCCAAGATTGGTTGCAAAATACTTCCACTGTACTTCCTTTCTTATACTTCATGATCCAGAATTTGTCTTCTTTCCTGAATTTAAGTCCCTAAAACCGTACATAAATCAGATTATAGATGATCAAGAGATACCAATCCGTAACTAACAGATAATACCAAATCGAACACAAACATCAACAGAAAACAGTGCATATATGTTGATTAAAAACAAAGAATACGATCAAAATCTGGAAATATAGTAATAAGAATCGATGAAAACGTAGAGCAAAATGTTGATCGATTAGAGCGAAACCTGTCGATTTTGCTAAGAATAGCGTTATACTGTTGTTGTGTGATTTGTTGTTGGAGTAAACAAAAACAGGAATTCTGGAACAAGTTCGTTGGTGTACGTAGTAGCATTTATATAGGATTTGTTATGATTCTTTACTCCGCATATTACTCACTTTTTATCTTTTTTAATGTATATATCTCTTAATTAATTGTACTCCAATTTTTAAACTAGGGTTTGTGATAATATTAAATCCACTACATCTGTTATATAAGTTTTAGTGTACCCGTAACATGTGATAATATTAAATCCACTACATATGTTATACGCCACGCCACATACATGACTATACGCGGCGTATAGTAAAAAAGATAATTTTACCCCTGGATTGCGGGCTATACGCAGCCCAAACCAGGGGTAAAATTGTCTTTTTGACCCTTTATATACGCTGCGTATAGACCTATATGCAACGTCTATAAAGGGTGGTTTTCTTTACCCCAAACCAGTGGTAAAATTGCCTTTTTGACCCTTTGTATACGCGTGTATAGGCATAACGTAGCGTATATAAAGGGTAGGTTTTTTTAAGGAAACAATTTTATACATTATTTATTGCTTTAGTAAAGTTCTATAATAAGTACTTTAAAAACACATTTTTAAATATCGTATCGTATAGTATAAGTCTCGTATACAACTCGCATAGGCCTACGGATGTAGTATCGTATAGTATAGTTTGTATAAGTATGTGTAGTCCTATAGGTCTTGTAGTATTGTTGTAAGTCCCTATAGTCTTGTATATGCCTATAGGCCTATACAAGACCTATAGTACACCTATAGGCCTATACAGGACCTATAGCACAACTGTAGGCCTACACGGGACCTATAGCACACCTGTAGGCCTATATGGGACCTAAACCACACCTATAGGCCTATACGGGACCTATACTACACCTATAGTCCTATACAGGTGTTGTATGGTATCCTATAGTATCGTACCGTATTGTATTGTATCGTATAATATCATATTGAATAGTGTATAGTATAAGTCTTTTATAGGTTCCCTATAGGTCTTGTATGTGCCTATAAGCCTATACGGGACCTAAACCACACCTATAGGCCTATAAGGGACCTATACTACACCTATAGGCTTATACGAGTGTTGTATGGTATCCTATAGTATCGTATCGGATTGCATTGTATCGTATAGTATGGTATCGTATGGTGTATAGTATAAGTCTCGTATAGGTTCCCTATAGGTTGTGTATATGCCTATAGGCCTACATGGGACCTAAACCACACCTATAATCCTATATGGGACCTATACTACACCTATAGGCATATACGAATGTTATACCGTATCATACTATATGGTATCATATTGTATCGTATCGTTTAGTGTAGTATAACTCTCATATATGTTCCTTATAGGTCTTCTATACGCCTACTATACCATACCATACCATACCACACTACACTACACCACACCATGCTATGCTATGTTACGCGATGCTACACACTATACTAAAGTTATACTATGCTATACGATACGATACCATATTACATTTATAGTTCTATACGAGGCCTATACGGGACCTATACTATACAATACTACACCTATACGGGACCTATACTATACTATACAATACTACACCTATACGGGACCTATACTACACTATACACTATTCAATATCACACTTATAGGCTATACGAGGTCAATACAGGACCTATACTACACCTATAAGATATGATATATATCGTATAAAAAAGTTTGTAAGAAATACTTACTTTTTTATTTATTTAAAATAGAAAACTTGTTACGATGGTGTTCTTGCCCTTTTGAATGAGGTAGATTCGCTACTGTTAGGGACTGTCGTCCATTTAGAGGCGTACCTTGCAATGTTCCAAAAGTGCATGTACTTAAAAATTATTTTTTTAAACTAGCCGTTGGGGTAACGGCTACCCCTAACGGATATATCAAGCCAGCCAATTCTAGCCAGCAACGTCATAGCCCAAGACCACCCCACGCCAGGCCAATGTACCACGCCAGCGGGGCAACGCCGCTAGCCACGCCGGCTCGGTGTGGCTGCAGCGGCGTTGCTTGGCTAGCCACGCCCCAAATCGTCGCCCACACCCAGCGTTCTTATTGATAGGGGTGGTATTTGACTGTGAGTGGATATGAGAGGTATTAGTAGATGGGTGAATAGGAGAGCTGGCATTAGGTTGGCTGGCAGAGTTACTAGGAATGTTTGATGGGTAAAAAGGGTATTAGAGTCTTGTAAGCATTCAGCTGAGTTTATAGGAGTGTGGGTCTGCTGCATGGTCTCACCATTTAGACTGCTAGGTGTGGGGGGGGCTTGAGTTGGGGGCTTTGCATAACACGTGGCGGAGGTTGGCTTCACTAGGCCAACCCAAAAAACTAGGGTGTGGAGAGGCGTGGCCAGCCTAAAGTAGCAAACCAAAGCCAACCATATTGGACCAGCTAATCAAAGCCAGCCAGCTCACCTTGCCCCCCCCCCCCGCCCCATGCCAAAGGAGCAACGCCCAGCCCAACGCCAAGCTGGGGTGGGAAAGCTGGCGTTGCCCCCCCCCCCAACCCACGCCCACAGTGCCGCCCACACCCTTTAGTCATAGTCAGTCACATGGTAATCTTGATTCATGCACACAGGAAAAGGATCCTCCCAAGCTATATTGTATGATGCACTAGTACAGTTGTTGTCATCTATCCATTTCCCCCTATTATGTTCAAGAAATACAACATTCCTTTTAACTTGGACTTTTCTAGTAATGGGATTATAAAGCCTATACCCTTTACTTTCTAGGGAGTACCCAATGAAAATGCATTTTCCTGCCCTATCATCCAGCTTTTTTCTTTGATGAATAGGGACGTGACCATATGTTGTACACCTAAAGACTTTAAGATGATGTACAGATGGTTTTCTACCACACCAAGCTTCAAATGGGGTTTTCTGGAACAACTTTTGTTGTGGCTCTATTAAGCAAGTACACAACAATGGCAACCCTCTCTAGTCAGAAACAATTAGGCATCCCTTTTTCTTTTAACATGCTTCGTGTCATTCCCATAATCATTCGATTTTTTCATTCCACTACACCATTGTGTTGAGTTGTTTAGGAGACGGTAAGTTCCCTTTTAATCCCATTATTTTCGCAAAGAAGATTAAATCAAGTGAGCAAAACTCACCACCTCGATCAGTTCTTAAAACCTTGATGTGATTCAATAAAATGGTTTTACACATTAATGCTTGAAAGGTTAAAGGGCTAAATTCATAACCCGCGAATTCAGGTGAGCAGCAAAAAGCATGTGAACAGTAAGCCATCACTTCATTGATTGCTTCACCAACCCTCTCACAACCGCAAAAGAGAGTCTGTGCACAGAGAACAGTCTATTAACCGCAGGTTCAAAGCCTTCAACCCCCAAACGGGTAATTCCTCCACTGTAGCCTCGGATCCTTGGTCACGACTTTCTTCTTCTAGAATATTCTTTGCCTATAAGAATGAGCCTCAACTACCACCATCCACATTCCAGATCAGTTGAGTTCAGCCATACTCTCTGATCTTCTCCCCTCTCTTGAGAACAAGTTCCATACTTGCTTCTCTTCTTCACTTCAAACAACATTGCTTCTCTTATAGCTACATTCCGGTTCGAATTCCATTCAAGCGGGAATCAAAAGTGATCAATAACCAAGTGATCTACCCCACGTGCTACAAACGTGGGAGGACCCCACGACCTGCATTAGGTTAACTGAAACCCTTGAAGCCTTTTAGCCTAACCAGACAGTCCACTACCCTTGGTCTCATATCTGTTGTAACAACACTTTTCAACCATGGTTTTGAAAGTTTTAAACTTTTCCAAAAGCTTGTGACTTGTTTTTCAGAAATAAACCCAACTTATCCTTGAAAAATCATCATGAGAATAAAATAATAAATGCTGCCACCCATGCTTTCCACCTCCATTTTCCCACATAAATTTGCATGTATTAATTCAAGGGGTTTGGTTGCTCTCCATGAGTGAGAAGAGTAAGGTTGTTGACTCATTTGACCAAGTATACACCCTTCACATGAATTGACAAGGTTTATACTTGGGATACCATAAACCATACTTTTCTCAGAAAGAGTTTTCAAACCTTGAGAATGAAAATCCCCATACCTTTGTAGGGACCCGGGAAGGGGACTGGTTAATAAAGCTTGAAGAGCTTGAAAGTGATTGAAATCGATGAAAATTGAAAAAATTGAATGTGCGGTAACTCGAGATATGATTGGATAAGATGAATGATGTATTTGAGTGAGAAAGCTTCAAACTTGAGTGCCCTAGATGTGCCTTGATCGTCCTTAGAGTATGAGATAATGATAGAGGCTTCATTAAACCCTAATATAACACCCAGGACCGATTTGCGCATTTTTTCATCCGCCAAACCGTAAGCTACGGTCCCATTTTGTTGTTTCCAATTGTTGATCCTACCGTAACCTACGATCATGTACCGTAAGCTACGGTAGCAATTTGCTGGTCATTCTTTCTTCAACACCAACCCACCGTAACCTACGGTTGCCATACCGTAAGCTACGGCGGGATTCCATCCTCCCATCTCTTCTCACAAACAACTTTAATCAAATGACTAATACGCCCGTGAACTTTATTGTTTCTTATTCTCCCCATATTTGAACTACAATCCACTTTTAGTTAAGTACCAAATGGCCCTCAGACTTTGTTCTTCCTTGCTCCTTGCAACTTCAAGTCAATCTCTCAACCGAACAAGTTCCAAATCAGTATCGTGAGCTGCAAATGCCATCCCTAAGCATTCCACTTCATCTTTAATCACTGTAACTTCACCGAATTACATGCTTAAGCTGCAAATCAACAAACACTCGTAGTTATCTTATTCAACGCATGTAAACACATACAAAACTCAAATTATAGGCACATTTAAGCTCGGATTTCACCCTTTCCATCAACCTTACATGCCACTATTGAGTTTCAGCATCTTAGCAGTTATGAGGAGTTGTCTGGTGGTACTCAACCTTTGAAGCAACGAAAACAAACTTATTGTTCTTCGCCACCTGGATAGTCATGAGGGTTACACCAGTTTGCTTGTTATCACACACTTTCCAGCATAAAAAAAGATGGCATATCCTTTCTTTATAAGTTGTCCAACACTCAGTAGATTGTATTCCAACCTCGGAATATTGTACACGTCTTCAGCAATCTAAAGCTCCCATTTGTTAGGTTGATACGTATAGTTCCCTTGCCATTTACTTGAAGCTTTTTCTTGTCACCAAGGTTAACTTCAACTCTAAACGACTCATCAAGGTATTGGAAACTTTCTTTGACCCCAGTCATGTGATTTGAACACCCTGAGTCCAAGAACAAAAGGCGACTTGAGTGCTCATTTACTCTTTCTGTGAACATCATGAACAAGTTTGGTCGTTCTTCCTCATGTTCTTGGGTAGGAGTATGAGTAGGAGTTTCTTGGGAGTTATCTTCGGTACAACCTTAGCTTGGTTGTCTTCACTGTACCAACAATCACGTTTCAAATGGCCAAATTTTGTACACACGTGGCATTGTGGAATTTTGTTGCGATCAGTACTAATAGATGAACCGCAACCTCCACCTCTAGGAGAGGTAGATCGGAATCCTAGACTAGTGGTTTGCACAACCTGCAGTGCTTGCTCTTCAGTCTTTTCACCCTTTTCCTTGGACCTACTATTTAGACGTGCTCAGGGCCGGCCCAAGCCCAAGTCAAATGAGGCTAGGGCTTTGGGCCATCAATTCATTAGGGCCTCATTTTTTTGTAATTTTTTTTGAAGTTATATGTGAAATTTGGGCTTGGCTGAGCTAGCATGGATATCATCACGGTATAAAAACAATCAAACAAATCGTGTGGCTATTGAATAGGTAATACCATATTTACAATTGCAATTTCCAAGAAATTGAGATAGAAAGAGAGTCACAATAGAAGTAGAGATTGGGGAACAGGGCGACTATCGAGGAGAATAGTTAATACCATATTTACAATTGCAATTTAGGAGTATGATTCTAGTTTTGAACATCTTTAATGAAAATGGGACCTGCATATGGTTTCTTATAGGACTTTTCTTACCCAATGATACACTTCATCCAATTCTTCATGCTCTAGAATTGCAAGTCTGGCACAACAGGGGTTTTTTTTTTAAAGGCCTCGAATTTGTGTTTCGCTTTAGGCCACCAAAATGGTTGAGTCGGCCGTGGACGTGCTTCCGGGGATTGCAAGGATCCCAATAGTTTCACCGTTTTTAATTTCGAAAGATCCGATGAGACTTCAATAGTAGGTACAATGAAGTCAAGTCAGGGTGTAAGGCTTCTCAAAACCTTCTTAACAATGATCTGATCTGAGACAACCTCACCGTATGAATGCTTTTGGCTAACAATAGCCATGAACCGCGAGAAATAGTTACCAACAAGCTCGCCTTCATTCATGGACAGGTTTTCAAAGTCACGCCTCAGCCCTTTCAGTTTAGTTGCTTTCACCTGCTCGTCTCCTTGGAACTCCATTTTCAAGATGTCCCAGGTTTCTTTAGCACTCGTTGCAGCAGCGATTCTCGAGAACAATTGATCATGTACGACTTGTTGGATGATTGCCATAACATGGGCATCCTTTTTTACAGCAGCTTTAAGATGGGCTTGGTCGTTATCACTCTGATAAACACCAGATTCAACCAGGTCCCATAAGTCTCGTGAGATCTGAGGATGGTTTTCATCCTTATACTCCAGTATTCATACCCGTCCCCTTTGAAGATGGGGATCGGAGTGGGCTGAGTTTGGATTGCAGAGGTTGGTTCGGCCATTTGGGTTTTAAGAAGATTGTATAGGAATAGTAGTGGGGGTATGGATCAAGCTCTGATACCACTAAAAGTCAGTGAATCAGATTATAACGAAAGCAATATGTGATTGTAGATTCAAAGAGAAAACTCTTGTTATTTCATCTGACCAACAAGTACATGGGCACCGAGTATAAATACATGAAAAGTAACAAACTTGACTTAAAAACTAGAAAAGCAGGAATAGATGGACTCAGTTTGAATACTTGGTTGTGGGCATGGGTGTGGGTTTGTAGGCATTGGACAATGCCAATATAGTGTTACTTAAAAAAACATTTTTTTAAATATATATATATTATATATATATATATATATATATATATATTATATATATAAACTCTTATATATGTGTATTTCTTTAAATAACACACACCCTCTTTTGGATGGAACATGCAAATCTATCCAAACCTCAATACAATTTCGACATTTCTTGCACCTACATAACCCAACCCTACTTAATTTTCTACACAAATTCATAACCCAATCCAACCTAATTATATTAAATAATATTAATATTAAAAGTAACTATTTTATTTCAACACAAATAAAGTTTATCTATTTTAAATATAAAAACTAAAAATTAAAATGTCAATATTTATTTTATACTATACATATACATATACATATACATATATATATATATATATATAAAGAACCCTAATTTAATAAATTTATATCGAGTTGTTCATAAAAATAATTATGAGATACATGTTAATTATATCTTACAACTAATTAAATTACCATAGTAGTTAGTAGTGAAAATAAAATAAAAAAGAAAATTAAAATATCGCTCCAATCAAATTTGTACAAGTGGCATTTTATTAACCAGCCCCGTCCCATGGTTGGGGTGGAGACCAAGTTGCCAAGGTTGGGTTACAAAAAAAAAAATTCTTAATTACTTCATTTTTTTTATTTGTGACCATAGTCACCAATATGGGTCGTGTTAGAAACATCTAACATGTATCATTTTATGTTCCTCTTCCACTTTTGAAAAATTTTGTCCCAATTCTATCTAATTTCATTGGTGCAATCCAAGAATATCAATTGCTCTCTTAGATTTGACACAAGCGGTGGACTAACACACTTGCACTCTTTGTAGATTCCTTAAGCTTTGTCAAAAGAAGTGCCTATACCGGATTTCAGCAACATTGGCGCAATCTGGGAATATCAATTGCTCTTCGAGGTGACACAAGCAGTGGACTAACACACTTGCAATTGTTGTAGATGCCTTGAAGCTTTCTTAAAACAAGTGCCTATACCTTTGACTCAAAACTTGGCGCCAATTGTTGGATAATCTTGACATGGGTCGTGGGCTTAATTGGGTCAGAAGTGTTTTAGTCTAATGGGTCAACATGTGGTAGTGATTAGTTTGCATGGTTAAGGAATAAAGAAATACTTCAAGTTGACTATAATTAATTTTAGAAACCCAATTTGTTTATTAAAACCATTAACTTTTGATTGAGTTTAGGCCATCAAACAATTAAACCTATTCACCCAACTAGACTCATTAGCACAATAATGTTTTAAATTACAATTTAAGCTCAAACTAAATAAAATTTGTGAGTGCCTGCGACTAAAAAAATAGAACGACAATTGGATTGACGAACTCAGTCAGTCAAAAGGGCTCATTTTTTTCTACTAGCCCAAGGCTCCCGGATTCTCACGAATTCTTTGTGATAACCCTGTTGTGTGATATGATCTATAGTAGAAGAAACAACAATCAAGTATTAATATCAATATCAATTATACAAAATCAAAAATACATTTATTATTTATAACATTTTTTGAATGATCAACATCTATATATTAATATAGAAATTGGGCTAGCAAGTAGCTAGAACCAAGCAAACAACATTTGACTACATATTACATATTTCTCTAGCCATCTATTATATCTCATACATTAAAATCGCATCATCTCTCCCAATTTAAACTACTATGCTTTGATCCATAAAAATGAGTTTAACTTGATATCTTCAACCGTCTTTGTGATCGAGGCGCTAGTCCCATTAAATTCCTTGTCGTTTCTAGTTTTTCATATTTGTCACATAGTCGTGAGAACCACTGCCCCTACTATTTTCTTACACGCGTTTGACACGTTGGACTCCTTCACCATAGTTAACATTTCCTTGCAAGATTGCCGCATGGCTATTGCCAGGATCTTTAGCCAAACCAATACTTGCCACCATACTGATTGCGCTATAACACATGATACTAATAAGTGGTCAGCGCTTTCAACTTCCCTCCCACATTTACAACATAGCGAATTTCTCATCTGAATTCCACGATTACGCAAGGCTTCTTTCCAGGGTATCCGGTTCATTTGTGCCCTCCAAGCAAAATATTTAACATTCGCCAGGACCCAGTTATTCCAATGCTCCCATTCTTCATCTTTATCGGCTCTGACTTTCATTGCAATGTTTGATCGTATAACTACAAATCTGATTAGGTAGTCTTTACGCCTCTTTAAGAGCAAAAGAAATGGAGGTTTTGTATTCAGACAAAAAGTATGCATAGATAGCATGTATATGTAGTATGTATAGACTGTATCATAATTGCTAATATGTATTGGTTGTATGTATTGATAACATTAATTTGCATTAACTTGCACATCTTCAGTAACTTATGATTGACCCTCATTCTACAACGTGCATATATGTCCCAATCAATCAAGTCATATGTAACACGAAAAGGGGTCCGAAAAATGTTGTGGGCTCAGTAGAAAGAAACACTTGAGACCCAGGCTAAAGATTATATTGTTGACTGGAACATGATCAGAGATCTTCCGCAACAATAGAGTCTTTCTACACCCCGTCGAATTATTTAGCATTACTCATAAAAATACCTTTGAAAAAAGAGAATCTGTAGCAGATGCAAGGCTTCTCCAAACTGCAACAAAATCCATCAAATCCCATTTTCAGGAAAAAAAAATACCTCCTCACAGCATTCCTTTAGAACCGACTCACAGTAACGACAACAGTTGATGGATTTTGTCACTTTTAATCAAAGCATCATCGTCGGTCAAAGCAGTCAACCCTTCAGCTTCTTGGCATTTCAAAAGTAAGAAAATTCAAAAACCGATGTATTATCAAAGTGCCCACCAATCTAATAACTCTGGATCTCATCCCTGTCACACCCCGACCCGCAGCGGAAAAGGTGATCGGGGCATGATTGGGTTTTCATCAAAGCTTATGACATTTATTATAACGTTTCATATTTATTATTACAATTTAAAGGGAAATCATACAATCATAATTACAACATGTTCTACACATCTTTCTAGACTTCATTATTTTCTTCTAAGGCATTTCCTATGTTTTCCTTTCTTCATCCTGTTCACCTGTATCATGTGTAAAAATGGTTTTTGGATCAACAAAAAGTTGGCGAGTGAACCTTGTCCGAAAACATTTATTATTTATTTCTTGTTGTATTTAATATGGAAAAAGTTGCGCAATAATCATATATGAACAAACGTAAGTAAACATACAATAACAAACAAATAGCATACAACATCAAACAAATAACATACAATAACAAAACAAATAACATACAATAACAAAACACCTTGCATGAATATGTAACATGAATGACAATGTAAATGTTGGCAACGTCTCGTTCATGCTCATAGGTAATGGAGAACGGCTCACGCTCACAGGTAATGGGGAGCAGACGGCCTATGATGAAATGTATGTGCGATCAAGGCTCAATCAAACGGAGCCGATCGTATGTTGGCACGCCTGGTTCACGCTCATAGGTAATGGGGAACAGCTCAACGCTCATAGGTAATGGGGAGCGGCGGCCTATGAAAATGTATGTACTGAATATGATAAAATTAATCTAAACAATAATCACACAAACAGATAATACATGATGAATACACATTTGTTCATGGATATGATAGATGCACAATAGTTTAAATGTGATAAATAATAAGACACATGATACACCCCAAAAACGTGATTAAAACGGGGAATTTGTAGAGATTCACTCACAGTGGTTGCGTTTGCGATTCCTTATAAAACTAAGCGCGCAAAAAAGAATTTTAGGACTTGGAATCGTGAGTATTATCCTAAGATAAGAATTAGAAACATACCAAATAAGTAGGAGATAATAAGCTAAATATATTGCGTTTAAACGAATGCGTGAGATTATTTTATAAAAGTATGAGTGTTAGTTGTTCGATATTTTATAATCTCTAAAAGTGTAACTTGGTTTATATAAATATATAAACTATATTTATGATAGTATGTATATATATGATTTACTTATATGAATGTATAACTATACAATCTGATTAATTTACTTATAAATATATTGATTGGGTTGATATATTTACATATACATACATAGATGCATATATATGTATATAATACCGATTTGTAAATAACTGTATATGAGTGAATTGATATAATCAAGAGATTTCTTCCAAAAAAATAAAGTCTGATTTATAGATACATAAACCGCTCCTACATACATATATCCGATTTTATTAAATATATATAAAACTGCTATATCATTTATTTAAATAACAAAATAAATAACCCATATATATATATATATATATATATATATATATATAATCTGATTTTTATTCTTAAATGTTTAAACAAACAGAATCTTTAAATAAATAAATAAATAATACGGTTTGAGAATATTAAAGACAATAGCAAAAATAACAAGAAAAAGAATAGCAAGTGTATAACCACACAGACCACGCTCTTCGATTCAAACTCGACACGAAAGACCACTACACCACATCAGTATCTTGTGTTCATTACAGTTGTTAAATATATTTCCATTAGACCTGATGGTCATCTTCTTCAAGAAAAAAAAGACACTGTGCATGAGGTTGTTTGAAAGAGTATTACATGTTTAAGTTTTTATAGTGTTATCTAGCTGCATCAATGCGACGATTAGAAGGAAAATTATGCAGTAAAGGAGTATGGTATACCGAACTGGTTTTCACGTTGCGGGCCGACCCTCCGAGTTCCGGTTGAAAGTTTATATCCCACGCCAACTGTCAAACTCATTTTTCCGGTGATAAGTTTTTTTTTTTCCGACGTGTCTGTTTATTCCGGCGAATCGGTCCTCCGAGTTGTGTCTTCTCAGCGAGAGTAGAGTGGAAGGGAGAAGGAGAGTAACCGAGATTAGGGTGAGATGATCGTGTTTATATAGTGGTGAAGTCTGAGTTGTCTAGGATTAGAAAAAGGATGATGGCAACCGTCGAAAATGATGAGCGGAGATAAAAGGGAGGTCTTGTGGCTCATGTATCCTCTTGTGAAGATGTCTAGGTGCAGAGGAATGTAATTATGGTAAGGCTAAATCACAGGAAAGGTGAATGGAAACTTGTTGTCTTCACGTCCAGCGTAAGTCGGTAAATCTACTTAGTTGGTGGACTCGGGCGGCAAACTTGTTTTTAAAAGAAAAGGATTAACTGCAGAGTGTGTATATAATATATGTGAACCTGAAGTGTGTACCAAATATTAAAGTGGTGTAGTGGTTGGTCCATTATGTGTACCGTTGAGACCCGGGTTCGAGTCCCGCAGTCTCGGTTTTTTTTTTTTTAGCTTTATTATATTTTCATTATTCACCTAATTAGTCCCTGAACTTCATCTTTAAGAAAATACCATAATAGTCCCTCTAGTCGATTATATAGTGATAAAGAAAATTTTCATATGAGAGTGTATATATATATTTGGTATATACTTGTTCATGATAGGTTTATATTTTGTATGTACATTTAGATACATATATGTATATATATTAATGCGTTATAAGGATCAAAATTTCAAACGCTTTCGTTAATTGAAAACGAGGAAAGTAAATTTCGAAAATTTCAAAACGGGTCGGATTTTGGAAGCCCATTTTTTACGGATGTTACAATCCCAACTCTTGGAATCGATCCACAACGTTTGATTATAGAAGATAAACCCCTAAGAAACGCAATTGTGAGCTTGGGGTGTCTCCTTTCTCTAGTTAGATTTATTTAAGGGTAAATTATCCGGTCCAATTATACTCACACCCTTTGTAATTTAATTCCACGTCCTTTTTAAACACTCATTTGAGGATCAATTAAATGTCGTTTGCAAGTTTTTATGTCGAATCATAGCCTTCTTGAATTTCACATGGCCTATATTTAAATGTTTGTTAAATGGTTGTTTGCTGTTTGTATGTCAAATCATAGCCCCTTGAATTCCAATTGGTCGTTTGCGTTTATGTCTAATGACTATTTGGTTATGTGAAACTGTGTTGGATTAGAAAGCAAGGGGTGGACATTTTATGGTTTTTGTTATTATTTTTTTATCTATTTCAATCATAGATTTGAGTGATAATTGAACTTGTTACTCTCTTTATCATAGAAATCATTGTTCATCTTAGATCATTCTTGAAATAGCTTAAATACAAAACCAACACTAAAATAAAAGTAGAGTTAAGTTTCGGTGAAAATAAAATTAACGTACTAAACGTACAAATTGAAGGAAAAGTCAAAAAAACGCGTTGGCATTTTCGTAAATATATGGTCGTAGGGTAATTATCAAAATTACTCTACAGGATCATTTGTAGAGTGATTTTGGTCTTGTAGAGTAATTTTGTAAAATGTTCATGTAGAGTAATTTTGATCTTATAGAGTAATTTGTAAAATATTCTTGTAGGGTAAGTTTGATAAAAAAAACATAACCCCCCCCCCCCTCCCCCCAAACTAAAAGCTAAAAACTAAACCATAAAGCTATACCCCGTAACTAAATGCTAAAATTACTCTACAAAATCAAAATTACTCTACAAAAGATCAAAATTACTTTACAGGATCATTTGTAAAGTAATTTGATAATTACCCTACAAGAACAAAATTACTCTACAAGAACATTTTACAAAATTACTCTACAAAAGATCAAATTACTCTACAGGAAAAGTTGCTGATAATTACCAAAATGCCACCGCGTGTTTTCCTCTTTTCCTTCAGTTTGTATGTTTAGTACGTTAAGTTTATTTTTATTTGATCTTTACAAAATAAAAGTAATAAGATCTTGGGTTGTTAATATACCTGTTTGTCAGACATGTTTTTAAACACTGCATGTTTATTAAACATATTAACTCAAACATACATTTAAAAACGGGTAATTTCTGTATCTTGGAATTGAAATTAATCTTACGTTTTAAGCTCTTCTACGACTTTACTCATTGTTCTTAACCTTCTATCCCCACTTCCCATTCTCCATTTTTTTCTATCCGGTTCATCTTAAACTCAAGCTAAATATGCAATTCAAGGTTATTCATTGTGAATGAGAAAAAAAAAACTTATGAGAACAATAATTAGTATAAAATTCATTTTAGCCGGAGTTATTAGTTGTTTAAATTGTTACTTAGTTATCATGTATTACTCATATTCACAAATGAGTATTACCCGACATGATTTTATGTATCTCCAGACTTTGTTGATGTTTTTTACATGAATAGATATATGGATCGGGTTTAGGTACACCTATCTAACCCGTCGATCTAGAATCCTTCAACCCGCTAATCCGACACAATTGATGCTCATACCATAACCAAATCGGTCAGATCAAAAGCCATCTACACAACCAATCCAATCGAGTATTTTTGAACCGCTTTTATTTGGTGAACGGATTAGTGATTGGATCAGAGGTTAAAAATTGTTTCATATATCATCTTTCCTATTAGAATCTCACTCACGATTCATTTATTTTATTTTGTTAATATTGCAAAACCACACCAATAGCTCAATTAGTTTCATATTTTTTGTTTTAAAATATATGTATATTCACACACGGATACATTTACATATACGTGTAGTATTTAAATTATGACTCCGTTTGTTTTTTAAACCGGTAAGAATTCTTGCGATTAAGGTAACGCCTCCAGGCTTGGGAAGGCTCGGCTCGGGATTCAACCCGGGTTCGAGTCCAATGGGGGGCGAGGGTTTACCCATTCCACGGGGTTCCCACGCATCAGGGGTGTGCTACGCTTTCTAACGGTGGTCGAGTAGTCGGCCTTTGGACATAGCTCTAAAAGGGTGCGTTTACACATGGAAAGCAGTTAGCCGTTCAAAAAAAAAAGGTAACGCCTCTAGGCATAGCTCCATAGTGTGACAGATCTTGTACATGACAGAAGAACGGATACCAGTTTCTTTATAAACATTGCAACTAGTTAAATGTTAAGTTATCTATTTTATTAAGAAAAACTAAAAATACATAATTTGACAGGAATATTTTCAACAAAGATAATAATTTTGTATTTTGGGTAGATAAAATAGTTTAGATGTTGATTGTTAAACCCTTGTCCTAGATAGGAATAAGATAGATATTGAAATCAGCTTATATGTTACAAGTTTCCTTTTAGAATAAATTACTTTTGGAGTTCTTGTGTTTTAATGATTTTAACCCACTTAAATTTAGAATCAAAAAGTTTTAACATCCTGAGTCCCTAACTGCGCATTTTATAACGTTTTGAGTCCAATTTTTAACACTTGTATTTTTGATTTTGGACTCAAGTGGTTAAAACCACTAAAACATAGGGACTCAAGACGTTATAAAAATTAGCTGTTAGAGACTCAGATGGTTTAACTTTTTTGATTTTTGGACTCAAATTGTTAAAACCAGTAAAATACAGGGACTCAAAACGTAATTTACTCTTCCTTTTAAAACTATTTACACCATGTAATTCTTCTGCTAGGTACAAGCATAGCAGCAAATGCATTTTTTTAACAAAGTAAACATCCCTTGAACTAGAGTTAAATGCCAATTTTAGTCCATGTGGATTGGGTCATTTTGTCAGTTTAGTCCAAAGGTTTCATTTTTTACTTGTGGGTCCAAAAATGTTTCACTGTTACCATTTTAGTCCACTGGTTTAGCTTTATCTATTATTCCTGTTAACGAGAATGGACAATTCGGTCATTTTATATGGCCGAATTGCCCCTCTAGTTAACAGAATTACATATAAAATGACTGAATTGCTATTCTCATTAACTAGAAAAAATGGATTAAGTTAACCCAGTGGACTAAAATGGCAACAGTGAAACATTTTTGGACCCACAGACAAAAAATGAAACCTTTGGACTAAACTGGCAAAATGGCTCAAACCACAAGGACTAAAATGACATTTAACTCCTTGAACTCTTTACACCACACTATTTAAGTACACAAAATATAACAAAACCTCAAAAATCCAAGACAGATCCTCATAATTGCATACATCACATTATTATCAATAGGATTATTACAAAAACCATACACAAATCCAGTTTTGTATTTTACTTCCTTTAACTTTACATTGATAATATACCTAGGTTTCCGATGAGGCGAGGCAAGACGAAACAAGGCCATACATAATATGCCTAGGTGGCCGATGAGGCGAGGCGAGGCGAAACAAGGCCTAGGCACCTCATACACACGCAGGGCGAGTAGCTTGATAAAGCGCAAGTGAGACGAGCGCCTTGATAAAGATGCAAAACCAAAGGAAGAAATAATAAAACCATGCAACAGATGTGCAAAAATAAAGAAAATATGTAAAAACAAAAATGTTACTTTAAGTGTCAAACTCAACTTTAGGATGACATGTTTGCTCATGTCATTAACATGACATGTAATAATAGGGAAAGGAACAATTTAAAATAATATATGAAGAATGTTATAAGATGAAATGATTTACCAGATAATTACCCTTTATTTACTCATCTTATATGAAACATATGCTTCTTTTTGTAAAAATAAGAACTCGTTACCGGAAAACTCACAGATTTCGCCAATACCATGCTAACCAACGGAGCAGTATATCGCAACTTGCTTTGGGTAGGTGGCCTACAAAAGGTTTGTTAAAAGGCACACGAGGCACATACCTAAGTTCTCAGATAATGAGAAGTAACACATAGCTAAAACTGTTTATCCATAATGTTTATGTAATTGAATATTTAACACTAACACTTTTGCTAATAACAGTAAGTTTAAATGCTAGTGGGTCAATCTGGATCGGTTGCAAGGGTTCATATTGGGATGTTATGGATCTTAACGTATAATATTGGGTTGTAACGGGTCCTAATATTCATACATCGATAAGGTCATTGATTTTAACATAATCATACAACGGTATATTCAGATGTGTGTATACCAACCTAAACATAATTCACAATTCACATAAGGTTAGGATAATACATTATAATATGTAAAATTAAATCAAATATATAATATTTAAAATGATTAAACAGATAGCATGGAGCATGACTTCCTCCTACAGAACTTGAACAAAGGATTAAAGTACCTCACACACTATTGTCAAAAATGGCAAATGTTTGCTCCCTTTAGTAGTGTTATCTTCTCTTTACAGGCATCTCATTTCACTTGATGGATAACTTTTTAAGAATCTTGGTCAAAGTCAAGTTTACCAACGGTGGTTAGACATGTGGTCAAAGTCAACATTGGTCAAGGTCAAAACTTGAACCTTACGACACTTATATGCTTAATAACTTGAAGGACCTTACCAATAAGCATGGCAATATAATGCCAAGTGAAAAAACTAATTTTTTTTTAAAACTTACCTGATCAGCTCAAATACGCTTTCTTTATACTTGAGCATTATGCAACAGCTTCGAGATGACGAGATCGTGCATCTTGTTTCCTCAACAAAACTTCTTTTTTCACAAAGATAATAAAATAAAAATGTTAGATGTGAACCTGTGAGAAAACGATGCAGAAGCAGGGTGTAAAGGTCAGTATTTTGACCCAGAATATTGTAGATGAAATAAACATTTAGACGAAATAAACATGTTCAAAGAATTTCAATAGGCTACTACTATGTGTTTCAATATAATGATAGGAAGTAAATTACAAATGCTTTTTACAATTAATATGAAGGGATTTAATGAAGAGTGAAAAATATGATTCTGTCATCTATTAGTAGTTTTACTAGATGCAGAAAGTAAGTTTTTTAACATGATCAAATGCTCATCATTTGATATATGGAGTGACATACGAAGGTTTGTTACCATTGTTTCTTTCTCCCAATTTAAGGGTCCCGACGCGTGTAACGCTGCCATGGTGTAACGGTAGGCATGCAACTCTAGTCTATGAATTTCATCCGCCACCGCCTCATTGGCATCTGACTCATCAGGTTCTTGACTTTGACTTTCTTCATGGTAACCAAATTGACAAACAGACTCCGCATCACTTTCGTGATCTTCAATATCTTCGACAAAACCTGATCCATGATAAAGTTCATACAACTTATAGCTATTAATGCTACAACTACCACTTGAAGATTCATATCCAGAGGTTCCGTTTATATATGTCTTCCTATTAGCAACATCATCTACCTCTTTTTCAAACACTCTTAACTTCCGTGCACGCTTTTTGTTCGGTTCATCTAGAGAATAAGAGCAGATGATGCTCGTTTTAGAGTTTTAGAGGAAACGTTACGTGAATCCAATAAATGGTGGTTGTTTTGAGCATTAACATGAAGATCTTTCGTGTAGAAATCTTGTTTTCCATCAATCTTAGGGCGGTTTGCATCTTTATGATCACTAGGAACCTTCATGAAGAAAAAGAGTATTAATTTAAATATTACACAAGGACCAAAGGTAAACAAAAAATACATAAGATAAAATACCATTTTTGTCCCTAAGGTTTGGTCAGTTTTGCGACTTTCGTCCAAAGGTTTGTTTTTCCGCATCTGGATCCAAAAGGTTTGAAATATTGACATATTCATCCAACTCGTTAACTCCGTCTATTTTTCTCCGTTAAGCAAGGGGTATTTCCGTTTTTCTGTTAACTTAAAGGGCAATTCGGTCTTTTTCACTTTCTGTACAAGCATTTAGCATAATGTACAAGTATTCAAAAGACCGAAGTGCCCTTTAAGTTAACAAAAAAGACTAAAATACCCTTGACTTAAGGAAAAAAATGGATGGAGTTAACGAGCCGGACGAAAATGGCAAGATTTCAAACCTTTTGGATCCAGATGCAAAAAAACAAACCTTTGGACGAAAGTCGCAAAACTGGCCAAACCTCAGGGACGAAAATGGCATTTTACTCAAATACATAAAACAAGTTTAGTTTAAAAAATTCTTAAATAAAGGTACCTTGCCAATCACAATCCATTGACCATTTTGATACGATTGCCTCACACGGAGTTCTGATTTAGTTACTTCAAACTCTTGTAAAGACCCAACTAATCTGACTATAAACTGGTCCAAACCGAAATCCTTCAACACGATTGCCATCTTCCATGAAAGATCGTGAAACACTTCCGCCACATCACCAGGAGCCCAAGATTCTGAACTTTCTAACAAAGGAGGACAGGGTCTTATACATTTTACGGATATGTGTTCCACGTCATCCTTGTTGGTAAAACCAGGATACACGTCATAACTGACGGTGTAGTTGTTCCCTTTGCTAGAAACTATTCGAGCACAACGCCAAGATTGGTAGCAAAATACCTCCACTGTACTTCCTTTCTTATACTTCATGATCCAGAACTTGTCTTCTTTTCCAAATTTAAGTCCTTAAAACCTGTTCATAAGACAGATTATTATATGATTAGTCAAAAGCTACTGGAACTAATCAAACATCCATATTTTGCCAAACAAGATCATCTTAACTTTACCTAAATCAGAAAACATGAGCAAAATAACACAGAGATATAACAATCATTCTTCATATCTTATAAATCCAATCCTATGCTTATGATTAAAAATAAAAAAAAAATATCTTACAAGACAAAACCAACAAGCATCAATACAAGATCTCAATTAATCACCATATAATAGATGATTACATGAGGCTAACCCGGATAACGAATGGAAAAACAATCGTTAAAACATAGGGCGATGTACATGGAATAAAAAAAAATAGAATCCTAATAAAAAATAAACTAATCAGAATTGAATCATTGATACTCTGATGAACTCAAAATCACAAGCATCACAACGGAGTCTCAAAACAGTTAAATCAATTGACGGTACAGATGATCAGGAGATAAATCAATAATCATCCTAATAACTGATGATATATTTCAAAATCAACAACAAAAATCATCATAAACATGTTGGCATCGAGATAGTTCAGTCATCAATTTTCGAAACAAATAAACACAGTCGAAATCACAAACAAAATTAATGCGAATCAATCAAATCAATTTTCGAACATTTCAAACCACAACGCAGAAATCACTACGATTCTACAACTGTTAGAACATCAATCAAGCAACATTATAAACAATCAGGAGATACTGATCCAAAAAAAAACTGATAAAAACTTCCAAATTCGAGACAGTTCATACGATTCTACGATTCTACTAACTATTAGAACATCAATCAAACAACATTATAGATGATCGGAAGGTACTGATCCAAAAACCTAACGAAAACTTTCAAAAATCGAACAAAACCGTACGCAATCGAAATCTGGAAACAAACTGATCGAAATCGATGAAATCGTATGGAAAATCGGTGAATGATGAGAGTAATACCTTCAGATTTGCTGTAGGATGAAGTGTTGAAGTCGAAATTTGTGTAAAAATTTGTTGTTGTTATAGAGAGAAGAAGAATTGTGGGAGACGGTTGCTAACTTCTCAAGGAGTTTTACAGGAACAAATGACTTGTATAAAGAGGTTGGAATGTTTTTTGGCTTATTATTATATAAACTTTATTTATTTGCTTAAATCTAGGGTTTGTTTAAAAATAATGTATTTTCTATTTCTATAAGAAGTTTAAAAATTAGGGTGAGTATATGAATGGGATGGGTAAAAAATGTGTTGAATGTCGGTTCGTCGGTTTGGTTAGGGTTTGAGTCTTAACTGAACTGGAATCGAAATTTTCAGTCACTGAAATTTCGAAAACAATAAATTTTGGTTGTTTGGAAATTGATAGTTTGACACGTGTTTGGTTTGGTTATAGTACGACTAACCGGTTCATATACTTAGGCCTGAGATTTTTGTTTTAAGCGAAAGTTTTAGGCCTGAAGAGTTAACTTGAGCCAAAACTTTATTTAACTATTTATATTGTATTTTTGTCAAAGAAGGATACAAAATGGACTCAAATTTGGTGATCAAGGGTTCAAGGAAAGTTTCAATATCATATGGGTGTTCTAGAGGTTTTGTAACAACGTTATCATTTTTGGATCGGTTATTTGATCGGCCATTTTCAAGGTTTAGTAGTTGAACTGGTTTTCAAAACCGCATGATGTTATGAGTAATTTGAAAACTGAACTTTTAAATATATCACAACTTTAATATAAAATATAACATTACTTCATTTTTTTTATAAATTATACACATATTGATTATGAGAGACGATGAATAGTAACTTAATTTTTTATAATATTATATAGTTTTTTTATGAGGGACAATGAAATAGTAACTTTATTTTTATAATAATATGTAGCTTTTTATTATTTTTTATTTAATATATTAAAGTACTTTATTATTATATTTACTTTTAATAAAATATTTTAACTTTTTTTCCCTTTTTTTTAAAACCATAGAATATTTTCTTTACCATTTTTTAATATATTTTTTTCTTTTTTTAGAACATATATTATTTTATCAATTAATTTGATACTTTTTTTAACAATTTGCATTTATAACTTGTTACTAAAAACGTAAGTAAGTAGTTGTGCTTGATTTTACCTGACATTCCGTTATAAGTTTTGTTAAAAAAAAGTTGTACTCAAAATAAATTATTTATTTGGTATCATAAAACGTTACGATAGTAAACTAAAACGTTCTAATGGTTTGACAACATGTTTTATTTTCAAAACACCTTTGTTTTACATTATCGTTTGGTAAGTTTCGCCGCAACGCGCGACGTAAAAAACTAGTATTAATAGTATGAAGTCTTTTTCTATAAAGTTACAATATTACTAAAGTATGAAGTCTTAAATAAAATATTTGTATATGGAGTAGGATCAGATACAAACCACATTTCGTATACAAACTGTAAGAACCATTAAAAAGCGTCATGTGACATCCAACCAATTATTGAAAAATAATAAAATAATAACCTAAATAATATCAATTATATTGGATTACCTATAATTATGTTAACAAACAATTAATTCTTTACTTTGATCTTCCTTTTGTTTTTAATTGCTGATATAATTCTTCATAAAGAAAATTGTTGATATCATTCACATATGTGTTAAAATCAATTATCTTGATTAATTTTATGTACTAATATAATTCAAAAGTGCTACTTTTATGTATGTATTGTTTTAGTATGTGTCAGTTTAACTTTTTTAAGAGCTAGGATATGTTCTCACGGTTTGTATGATTAATATGTTTATACCAGAACCAACCCCGTTGTATATAACGCAAGGAGTGGAATTTGACGTAGAATGTGACTTCATATTTGGTGTCGATTTATAATTGTCACACATGTTTTTTTTTTAATACTAGTATAGATTTGTTATTGAATATAAATATACTAGATGATTTTAGTAATTCATAAATGGCTAGAATTAACCAAGTGTATTCATTTTAGAGAACTTGGATTTAATAATCTTACCTAGAGGTGGTTGGTCATTGGCAATCTCACATTTGAATATTACCATAAGAGTCTCGCTTTTAAATATTTTTTTCTCATTGCGCCTTAGTAAAAAAAGTTAACAGAGTTAAGTTTTTTTTCCGAATTATAAACTAATGTTTTAGGGGGTTTTTATCAAAACGAGGATACGAGTCGCCTGATGTAAAACTTACATCCAAATGGTGCTCAAAACGACGAAAACGGTGCTTCGCTTTGGATGTTCAAACTTTCAATGAACAAAATCAAGTCATTTGGAGCATTGTTTCAATGTAAGTTTTGATCAATCGATTGGTATCCTCGTTCTGATCAAATGCCCTAAAATATCAGTTTAAAATTCAAGAAAAAAAACTAAACTCCGTTAACTTTTTTAACGGATGTGCAGTGAGAAAAAAAAGGGGTAACTTTGTAAAATAGTAACCAAGTTTTAAAAGTGTTCCAATTAGGTCACTCAAGTTTCAAAAGTGTTCCAATCAGGTCACTCAACATTCGTTTTTCATTAAAATTAAGAGTCTTTTCATCATTTCATAGGTAATCGTGTGATGTGAATTTTTTTTTTCTTTTTTTCCTTTCATTTGATGGTAACGTCGAATGATGACGCGGATTTTAACTTGTTTTTTTAATTTTTAATGTGATTAAAGTGTTTTTATTTTAAATAAAAATAATTTCATATATTAAAATAATCCGACTCCAACATCTTATGCTCCATTTTTTCTTGACACATTGAAAAAAAGATATGGATGGATTTGAATGTTAAGTTATCTAATTTGGACAAAAATGATACGAGCGACCTAATTAGAACACTTTTAAAACTTGATTACTATTCTGTAATATATTCCCAAAAATAAATTACTTAAAAGGTGAGGACTGTAATGGTAATATTCAAAGGTGATTGCAAGTCGCCAACCAACTTTAGGATAGAATTATTAAAATCTGATTTCTCTTTTATTTTATATAAATTTATGCTTGGAACACTAATAACCGAAGCATATATGGATGCAAATAGGATGTGAACGTTAGTCGTTGAAACCATAAAGTTGTTGGGGACCTAAAACTTTAGTTGATGTCAGGGACCCAAGTGGCTGCACGTCCAAACGCATGTAACAACGTTAAAATGTGTCATGTGACTCGTATCAAATTAGTGGTCGTTAGCTACATGTCATGTGTCATATAAAATGATTAAACTACATTAAAGAGATGAAGAAATTAGTTCATCCGAATAATTATAACATCTAGTATAAATATATTTTAATTAAACTAACCCAAATAAAAAATATAAAACTTTAAGTGACATCGGGATGTTGACAACCGGACTTCACTAGTTTTAGTTGTGAAGCTTGAGATTTTCGACCGAAGGGACAAAAACGTATACACCTAAAAATTTCTATAAAACCGGGGGGTCAAAAACGTATATACCAAAAATTTCTATACGATAACTATATACTCTTCACTACTGGGTGAAAAGTTCAGGGGTTCGGTCGTCCCTCCCGCCCCCACTACGCCCTTGACTAGTTTAGATAATATCTTCATACCTAATCGATTATGTTTTCTTATTACTTGAGCTTACCCATCACTTTATCATTCTATTTCCAGAGAATTCCTAAAAAGTAGGAGTGCTTACTGATAGGCTAACTTCACTCCACAAGCCTGATAGCCAAATGATAGAGGCGTAGGGGATTCATTCGGGTTCTCAGCTAGCTTCCATCTAGAGTATATAAAGCAGCTTGAGTAGTAAAGTCTTGTGCTATGAACGTATAAGCGTGACCCTGGCTCACTGGCTGCGCCTTCTTTGAAAGAGAAAGGCTTGAAAAGAAGGCGTAATTCAGTGTCACAAAACTCATTCTATTGGTCTTTCTCTAAGACCCTCGGGCTTTGGCTCATTGATAGCCGTTGTCGTCCTATTAAAATTTAGAATATAAAACATGATTCATGACTATAATAGATATGCAGAACTATATGTTTCTGAAAGAATATATATATATAAGTGGAGGGTTCAAATGAGAAGAAATTTTTTGTAAGAACAAAGAAGAAGAACTTTCAACCAATAAGAATGCTTCATTTTACCTCATTTAATTTTTGTATTTAATATTAGTGTAAGTGTATATTGGTAAACTTAGATAGATCATTAATTAGTAGTCTTACTTTTAATAGCTAACTACATTAAATTTGTAACTTATTAAAAAAACTAAAAAGAAAAAAATATTAATTTAAAGTGTAGGATACATTACAAGGTGTGTAGGATGAATTACGAATTGTGTAGGATAAATTTCAATATGTGTATGATAAATTTCAAATCGTGTAGGATAAATTTTGATGTGTAGGCAAATATTTTTGTGGTGGATATAATAGTCTTTATTACTAATTAATTAGTCAAAGATAATAATTAATGAGATAAGAGAAAAACTATTTAATATTTTACAATAATACACTTTGTTCTTTTTCTTCTCACTTTATTTTTTTTCAAATGAACTTTCCCATATATATATATATATATATATATAATTATAACGGTCACACCCGACTTGGTTTTTACACCGCTGGTCCAAAGTTTACCCGTTAAACTTTTCAAACCACAAAATTTCAAGTTTGTATCATGAATCAAACTGTCTGGATCTCAACGTAGCTTAAAAGATTTTATTAGAATTTAATCTTTTAAAATGACATGATATTATACAGGTGAAGTGTCTTACTCCAGTTTTTTGGTGTTGAAGGGTATGGTCCCAAAGCGCGCCGACAATAGCGATAAACACTCATTGGCGCGTATAACCATACCTTTCATTTATATAACTAACAGCATATCAAGCCACGCGCCGATCATAACAACACCCTCTAGGTCGCGTGCGGTAATGGTTGTCGCCCAGATTCCTTCCATCACTCGTGAGCAAGGAGTTAGCCTAGCTCTCTCAGTCGCGCGATACTCGCGCGACGATCTACGACCCCGCACAAGGAAAGAATGGGCTGGCAACGCCAAGACAAGTACAAAAGTACAAGTGGCAGACCTGTAGACTAATGAGAGCGTGACAAGCAGTATGGGAACGTGTTGCACGATGGACAATCGTGCAGGAGACAAAAGGTACACAAGGACGTACACGTGGCACCAATCAGCTTACGCCGACCACTGTTCCACGATCGCCACTAACCGCTGATAACAGAACAGACAATAAGGATGACTGTCAGGACACGTGGATCCATTCACCGTGCACCAGGCATCGTTGCAGCCAGAAAACACTAATGGTCATGATAGAGGAGACAAAACGGATATTTCTTGTTGTCGATACCAGGCCCAAGGCCCATTAGCCCATCTCCTTTACAATTCACCCGTCTATAAATAGAGAACTTCACCTTCAGGTTCAATGATCTTACTCTCTGCTCTTTCACTTAATACACACACTTATTATCCTCAAAACATATACTTATTCTCACGCCGGAGGATGGTTACAAGGAGAACCCCCCCCCCCCCCTATTCCCTCCTCGTAACGAGCTTAACGGTGTGTTTAGTGTTTTGCAGGATTGATTCCACCATGATTAGGCGAGATAGAGAAGATTAACCTTTTTTGTCGAGGCACGTATCACAAACTAAACACTTGTTAGTTTGATCTTACTCTCTGCTCTTTCACTTAATACACACTTATTATCCTCAAAACATATACTTATTCTCACGCCGGAGGATGGTTACAAGGAGAGCCCCCTATTCCCCTCCTCATAACGAGCTTAACGGTGTGTTTAGTGTTTTGCAGGATTGATTCCACCATGATTAGGCGAGATAGAGAAGATTAACCTTTTTGTCGAGGCACGTATCACAAACTAAACACTTGTTAGTTTGGTGTTTCTTCAGGTGTGAAGACTGGCAATGAGAAGTTTAAGTTCATGTTATGTTGAAAATGACATATGATCGATGAAAATTATATAATACAGATAAGAGAAGGAACATACTGAATTCAACATGGGCCATGGGGATTTAGTGGTGTTAAATGTCTCATGGAAAATAAATAATTTGATTTTTTTTAAATGGAAAATCTGAGTCCAAAACATATTGAACCATTCAAAGATGTGACTCGAGTTGAAGAGGTGGTTTGTTACTTAAAGCTAGTATAGGAAATTTCGTTAGCAAAAACCTAACGAAAACTTTCAAAATCAAACGAAAAGTGTATATAATCAAAATCTGGAAATAAACTGATCAAAATCGATGGAATCGTATGGAAAATTGGTGAATGATTAGAGTGATACCTTCAGATTTGCTTTGCTGTAGAAGTGTTGAACTCGAATTTTGTTGAAATTTGTGTGTTGTTGTTTCCGTGTGTTATGTTGTTATAGAAAACAAGAATTGTGGAAGAAGGTTGCTAATTTTTGAAGGATTTTTTTTTTAGAACTGCAACTATCATCAAACAAAGACTAGCAAGAAGCTAGAAAAAACACATCATCTGAGATTACAAATCGAGAACACACCAATCTTTCCACGAAATATTTATATTCGGAGACCTGTTTTTAATCCAAAGGTATGCTAAGGATTTTATATCTTCCAATACTTTAACTACACTAGCCTTCTTATCTGCTAAAACCGTTTCGTTTCTCTCCTTCCAAAATGTGCCAACTAGCATTGAAAATAATCCCATGTATCACCTTCTTTTTACGAGCTTCCATGCTAAGATTCTTATGCACCAAACACAAATCTCGAACTTAAAAAGCATGTATAAGAGGTATACGACACCAAGTACTCACCCCTTGCCGAACACGAGCTGCAAACTGGCACGAAGTCAAAAGATGATTTGTAGTTTCCTCGATATCTCCGCAATGGTTGCATAAAAATGTTGAACTTCTTAGAAACCCAATTGTTCCACTTTGCCACAAATGGAGTTGTTGTAACAACGACAGTCTTTTTCATAGATGCAACCAAGAAACCTTCAGCCGAGCCCGGAACCCATATTCAACAATCTAGTTATTTGTCGTAGCCACATTATTAATCAGATTCAAACATTCCTCCATTTCAGAATATAAAAATAAGCACGAAATGGATTATATTTGACCTGACATATTTCCGAAAAAATTTACGTCAAATTATAAACCAGTTTGACTTTATATCGACACGTGCATATTAATAAGCACGTAAGAAAATAGTTACGACGCGTTGCAAAGGTGTAGAAACGTATAGTGACTCGAATGTGTACCATTTAATAAAAACGTATTATGTTTCACCCGACTCAATCCAGAAAAAAAAATTACGTTAAAACGTAAAACAACCGAAAACGTACATAATAATAAGCATAAAAACATATTATATTTGACTCAATTTTTACTGGAAAAAAATACTTCTAAACATAAATCAATTTGAGTTTATACCAATATATACATAAGAATAAACGCGTAAAACTCGATTAAAATATATTTAGACAGTTAAGGGTTGTAATTGGTAACGCTAAAAATTGAGTGGTAGAAATATATAAAAAAAAAAAGTCAAGAATCAAAACAAAAGAGAAAAAAGATAAAAAAAAATCGCAAGTTACTGTTTATGTAACTTGCAAAATGTTATGTTGTATAATTCTCAGACAGTGAGGGGGGGAGTTATAACCAGTGTTTTCAGACCCGGACCGGACCGACTGGTTGGACCGGAAACCCGAGGTTGAGCCGGTCCGGGCCCAGACGGGTTTAATTTCAAGTTCATTAAAAGGCATTGGAATGGGTTACAAAGTGACTTCATCGCTTTGTTTGATAAATTTTATACGGATGGATCTTTAAACAGGTGTTGCACTTCATCCTTCATAGCCTTGATTCCTAAAAATAAAGATCCGGCATCACCTTCGGACTTTCGGCCCATTAGTTTGATTGGGGTTATTAACAAAGCTATTTCAAAAGTCTTGGTGAATCGCCTTAAAAGAGTGATTGGGAAATTAATATCCGAGGAACAATCGGCCTTTTTGGTGGGAAGGAGTATTTTGGAGGGACCACTCATTTTGAATGAAACCATTGCGTGGATGAAGAAGGAAAAGAAATTGGGTATGATTTTTAAAGTTGATATTAATAAAGCTTACGATTCTTTAAATTGGAATTTTCTTGATTCGGTAATGGCGCAAATGAAGTTCCCGGATCGGTGGATGGGTTTGATTATGGCCACTCTTTACTCGGCTAGAGCCTCGGTTTTGGTGAATGGGTCCCCGACAATAGAGTTTGATTGCTCGCGGGGGCTCCGTCAAGGGGATCCTTTGTCACCATTCCTCTTCGTAATAGCTATGGAAGCCCTCACGGGGATAATTAAGAAAGCCGTATCGGTTGGGATTTTTAGAGGGATACATTGTAATAATGAAGGCCCAATTCTCTCACACTTCATATACGCAGATGAGGTTGTCTTTATTGGCGAATGGTCGAGTCATAATGCCTTAAATCTTCGTAGAATTTTAAGGTGCTTTTACTTGACATCCGGTTAAAAGTGAATATCTCCAAATGTAGTATCTATGGGGTCGGGGTTGGGGATCATGAGATTCAAGATATGGCGTTGTTGTTGAATTGTAACAAGGCTTCTTTCCGTTTAAACATTTCGGATTGGTGGTTGGGGCAAACATGAACCTAGTTAAAAATTGGAAACCGGTTGTTGAAGCGTTTAGAAGCCGACTAGCACTTTGGAAGGCGAAACAATTGTCTTTTGGAGGTAGAATCACTTTACTTAAGTCGGTTTTAAACACTCTACCCACCTACTTTTTCTCATTATATAAGGCCCCGGTCCAAGTCTTGGACCAATTGGATAGAATTCGAAGGGTATTCTTTTGGGGAGGATCCGAGGAAGCCGCTAAAATGAGTTGGATGGCTTGGGATAAAGTCACCGCCCCTATCGAATATGGTGGTTTAGGGTTCGGGTCACTCCGAGACGCTAATTTTGCCATGTTGTCGAAGTAGTGGTGGAGGTTTAAAACAGAGAAAAGTGGGCTATAGAGAAGGGTAGTATGGGCAATACACCATAATTCTTGATCAGGGGCGTGTATTCCCGCTAAAGTCACGATTGCCGGGCCTTGGAAGCAAATAGTTAGCATTCAAAACAACCTTAATCAACTGGGCATTATCTTGAAGGATACTATTTGTTGTGAAGTGGCTATAGGAAATAAAGCAACTTTTTGGTTGGACCTTTGGGTTGGTAATAAATCACTACACAATACTTTTCCATTGTCTTTTGCTTTAGAAGTGGATAAACTATGTATGGTGGCAGATCGGGTCTCTTGGGTGGGTGACAGGCTGAATTTAAACTGGAATTGGAGCAGACCGATGTTAACTGCCGGGGAGAATGCAGAGTTACAGAACCTCATGGCTCTGCTGAGTAACTTTATTGCGTGATATGGGTCAGATACATGGATCTGGGGCTTACACCCGGCTGGTATTTATTCGGTTCAAAACATTAAATCCATTATGAGCAATTGTAACAGATACCAGCCTGAATACTTGTTTGTTTGGAACAATTGGGTTCCGAAAAAAGTCGGGATCTTAGCATGGAGGGCAGAAAAAAAGAGATTACCCACAAAATCAGCGCTGGCGGAACGAAATATTAACATGGGTTCTATGGAATGTGTATTTTGTGGAGATTACGCTGAGACGAGTGAACATATTTTCGTATCATGCCACTTCTCACAAATGATTTGGCAGATTATTGCACAATGGATTAAAATTCCTCCGGTTGTGGCTTTTGGGTTCAAAGACATCCTGGATATCCATTGTTATGCCTCAGGTACTAAAAAGAAAAAGAAAGTAATTTATGCAATCGTGCAAGTGGTTATATGGAGTATTTGGAAGATGCGAAACGATGTTGTTTTCAACCAAGCAAACCCGGAAATTAGAAAGGTTGTGGATTAAGTCACTTAGCTTCTTGTGGGTCAAGAATCGGTCGAAAGAGCTTGGGTGGAGTTGGAGCGATTGGAGAAACTTTAATATTTTTATGTAATTTTTGGTTGGCTCGGCCAACTAGTGTGGTTCGGGTTTGTTTCCATTTGTGTTTTTGGTGCCTAGCGCCTTGCTAGTTCTTAATAATATGTCATTTATGTTGGCTGTTCAAAAAAAAGTAGTTTGCTACACCTTTCAGTGGACTTGGGTTGATTTCTGAGGGAAGTCAGAATTTGTTGAAGTCCACTAATTGCAACCCTTCCCTAAGATATCTTCTGATTACTCCTGTCAAACCCCATCACTGTATCTCATGTGCCTACTTCCAAATCAGGTCCTAGTGATGTGGTTATTGCATTTTCAAAATCAATACAAGCATCAATCAAACCCGAAATTGAGAAGACCCAAAGTGACGATGAATATGAGTCCTCCACTAAAGGTCGTTCAAGACCTGGTGGGGTGCAAATCAAAGGTTTTCGAAGTGTCTGGAGGGCGAAACTGATTGTAAGGTATAACCCCCTTCTTTCTAACTTATGTGTTTTTTTTTAACAAACTAATATTATTTTAAATTCAGAAAACTTGCCAAGTTACATCAAAACAAAAGGTAGCCGGGCAAAAAGTTGCGCCGCCAATCCTTTCTGAATTGCAAACTCTAACCTTCCAAATACAAACCCTTGCCCCTTGGGGTTGAACAATTGCTGTAGACGACCCGTTGAACCCTCGTCAAGAAGTGGATAGCTTCTGGCGCTAGAGAGCCAAAAGTATCAAAGGCAAAAGTGACAAAGACATGCTGGTTCTTTGCGCAAGCTTTAGCGTGCTTATCCACTTTCTTTGATTCTGCCTTTCTTGCCGCTTGTCCAGCTACAAACCCGTTTTCCCTTAAACCAACCAAAGGGGAAACCCCCGTGAGGTCTACACAAACATGTTTCCCCCCAGCCCAGCCAAAGACGAGCAGATCCGCTGGTCGCAGAGTAGATCTCCCTTCCATAGGGTCCGTGAGGAAATTCACAGGGGCCTCTTTCTTAGCCGAAATCCCAGCTCTTCTTAAGATGTCCCACAAAGCATCACGCACCCAGTCGTGCCGATATTTGAACTCAGGGAGCTCTTTACAGTGAACTGCATGCTCCCCGTATTTATCCATACAAGCTTTACGGCATATCGGGCAAGTTTCATCTTCCGGGTACATAGGGATCATCAACCGGTATTTGAGAATGACTCTATATTCTACTGCAGACATACATTGTCCCAATCCCTTAATTGGTATAACGGTCAAAAATTCCTGAGCATGGGGACCTTTCAGGCACTCAAACACCGTCTTCTGCGGAATGACAAATTAAAAGCTTCTCCCAGGCTTTGAGCGATTTTGCTAAACAGAGCATTCGCCAAAGTTTTTTGTGGCTTCGAGGGGGCGGTGTCCTTATTAGAAAAACCGCCAATATCCAAGTCTGGGAGAGAGACATTTAAGCGTTCAAGCGCCTGCTGATAGTCCGGGTCAAGCCCAACGACCTCACAGTATTGTTGCTTAGAACAAAAGTGTCCTTTCGAATTGGGCATATGTGCCTTCTGTGATCAAGTTCATTGTACCTGATAGTGGACTTGTTGGAAATTTATGTCCGGTTCGATAAGTCAACGCTACCGACCGTGTCTTGACCCGTAAGAGTTACACCGTTTTCCTTTCTTTCTCATTATTCACATCGATGAGTACTACGACCCATGTTCCACAATTAGGGCTTCAAGTTTCAACGCTTCTCCCTCCGTCATCTACCTCTAGCCTCCGATGATTTTATTTGTGTTCGTAAATTCTTTATGAACACATTCATTTCCTAATGAATGAACACGAACAAAAAGTGTTGTTCGATAAGTGTTCATGAACCTTTCGTTAACACATTATTTTCTTAGCGAACAAATATGAAGAAGGCTTTGTTCATGTCCCTTCGATTCGTTTGCAGCCTAGATATGTGGGTGTTACGTGTTATTACTTTAAGAGGGACTATATGAATGATGGGGTTAACAATTGGATAAAAACAGAGAGATTTGGAAACCTTGGGACCCGAAGAAGAAAATTAAAAAAAAATGGATGAAAGTAACAAAAATTGACCAAATTAAAAGAAACAAATGATAATTTACTCTTTTAGAATTACACTTATTATTTAAAAAAAATGTTATTTATATGTTGCTAAATATATAAGATTAAGTCCTAGTACAAATGGGTCTTAACATAAAAAGTGTATGAGAGAAAACAAATTTCACCTTGTCAAGCACGTATTTTAGTTGCAAAATGTAAAAAAATATATATATATATATCGTATATTTACACTAGTAGAGTAATTATGTAATTACTTTACTTGAGTAAATATACGATTTTCTTTTTTACTACAACTTTTTTTTTTGGACAACAAATAGCTCACCTGGCTAGGACTGTGGCCAGCGACCTAGCCCCCTCCCCCGCAGTTCGAATCCATACGTATGCGGGTTGTTTCGACCCTTCGCCTGGAGGCTTTGCATAAATTTGCATACCCCGTGATTCGAACTGGCATCACCCGGGCAGGAACCCCGAAGGGAAAACCTTCCCACCTCTCCACAAACCAATTGGTCTGTGGGTCATCGGCTTTTACTTTTGCATCTAAACATCATACTTAAGTTTTAAGTAGATGTAAAATTAAAAAAAAAACACATTTGTATTTACTACGTTTAATATATAATACAGCTTAACGAAAATATGAGACTAAAACAAAAACTTATTGAATGAACTCAGAAAAACGTTAGTTGTCCCGTCCCGCTAAAGTATACTCTCACTCATTCATTTTGAATTATCTAAAAATTAACTATTTTATACTCAAGACTTCCAGAAAACTGGAAATTTTAAATTGAATATACAATAATAACTATAATAGAAATTAGATAAAAGTATTATTATCTTTTGATCATTAAATACACCAGAAGAATTCAATATTCATTTATGGTTTTTCATTGCATCAATGTATAGACATGACCCACATAATTCAAAATTCATTTATGTTTTTTCATTGTATAATGTATAGACATGACCCACTATGCACAAAAATTCTAGAAAACTCATTCGAAACAAAAATTAGCATGTTTCTAAGACCCTTATAACCAGCGGTGGAGTTTGAGATTTCTGACCGGAATGTCGAAAACTTATATACCTAAAGAAATTATAAAACGGAGAATCGAAAACGTATACACCCAAAAATTCTATACAAAAACTACATACCGAACACTACTAAACGAAAAGTTCGAGAGGTCAGGCAACCCCCTCGGCCGCTTCTATCTTGCGCCCCTGCCTATAACGATAAAGGTGAAAACATATCTGACATAAACATCAACGGATAAATATATAAAAATATAACTATTCTCTTAATTTTTCACGTTTTACCATTTCACCCGTATTTTATTTTTATAGAGGGGAAAACATGTCTGACTTAAATACTGACGTATAAATAAACATCAACGAATAAATATATAAAAATATAACTCTTCTCTTACTTTTTCAAAAATTGCTAACATATATATGATATTCTCATGAATGAGTCATGGATCTTGCATATATACATGTATAAAATGATTTTAAAAACTCAAATCAATATCAATTAGGTACCAATAATGTATAAGAAATTAATAACTATACCTATCTTGGTGAAATCATTGTCATTGAATATGTAAACGATTTGGACCCAGGGGTATCCGAATACACGTTAGGAGCCAAACACCCATTTAATTGAGAAGCTACTCTAGCAATAACCCCTGGCTTTTTCTTCTTATTACGATTTTGCCATCCAACATCTTCACCATTCTCACCTCTTGCAATGGACAAAAGATCAACAACAATCATCTTTGTCTCCGGTGGTTCCTCCACCGCCACCCGCCCTTCCAACCACTTCACCACCTCCGTCATGCTCGGCCGCCGCCGCGGCTTGTCTTGTATGCACCATAATGCAACATGCACTAGCTTCTTCACTTCATTTTCATCAACTTGACTTAGATCCATCATCCTCGTATCTACGGTTTCCATGATGTGTCCTGCTTTTAATTTTTCTGTTATGATTTTCGGGAAGTACTCGAATCTTCTTCGATTTTGTTGCCGTTAGCGTCGACGTCAATCGCCTTTATGCTTCTCCTCCCGCTTATGAGCTCGAATAACACGATTCCGTAGCTGAACACGTCGGATTTCTCTGAGATTCCGACTCCTAGCAGCCATTCCGGAGCTATGTAGCCGCGGGTGCCTCTCATTCCTGATAATAATAGAACTAATGTAGTTAAATATTCGTGTCAATATTGTAGTTATGTATATCTTGTGTATCATTATTGTCTATCAGATTATTAATAGAACCGACATAGTTTTTTTTAAGCACGACTTTCTTATATTAGACTAAATTTCTTAAATTGGAGAGCTTCGTTGCCTCACTCCGGCTAGACTATATTGTTTTAACCAGCTACGCTGGCCTGAGAGTTTGGCTTGAGTGTTATCCACTACCACTTGATATACGTTGTGCCACCACAAGAGCTGAACACTCTCTGGCGTAATACACGTGTGACGAAAAACTAGTGAGCTCAGGATAGAACATGGCACCTCTACAAGGAGGCTAGGCTTTATCCATCATTGTTCAATCCACCAAAATGACGTAAGTAAAGATTAAATTTGTATGTTAAAAAAATATTTATTTAATTAAGCTATTTCTATTAAAACAATAACACAAATATTTGTTGAAGTACATTATTAGTTCCATTACGGCCTTGCCTAATAGAACTAGCATAGTTAAATAGATATTTATTTAACTAGGTTCTATATTAAATTAATTACAATTCGTTCGATTAGTATTCATGAACCGTTTTATTAAAAGTATGCTAGTTCTATTAGGCAATGCCATAATAGAACTAATAATGTAGTTAAATAAATATTTGTGTTATTGTTTAATAGAAATAGCTTAGTTCGGTTACTGCTATAAAAATAATAACAAATCTCGTTCGATAAGTGTTTATGAACCATTCGTGAACACATTATTTCCTTGACGAACAAACACGGACAAAGCCTTGGTCGTATTCTTTCGGTTTGTTTACAGCTCTACGAAGGTAGTTAAATGATATTTATTTAACTAAGTTACTGCGATTAAAAAAATAAGAGTAATATTTATTTAACTACGTTAGTTCTACCATTACCAGTGACGATCCGGCTATCGTCGCGTCTCATGAGCTTCGAGATCCCAAAATCCGAGACGATCGCGTTATAGCTTCCGTCAAGTAAGATATTCTCCGGTTTAACATCAAGATGAAGCACTTTCGACCGGCAATCATGATGCAGATACGCTAGCGCTTTCGCTACATCCACCGCGACTTTTAACCGTTGACTCCAAGTCAAACATCCCCCGCGACAGTTATCCTTCGCGACGGATCCCAACGGAGCGTAGATCCAGTTGGACAAGCTACCGTTGGGAATAAAATCATAAACAAGAAAATTAAGATTATTAGTATGAATACAATATCCAATCAACCTCACAAGGTTTACATGTTGCACACTAGCAATGGCTGCTATCTCTGATCTAAACTCCTTTTCACCTCTGTCCTCTCCGTGTTGAATCCGTTTAACCGCAACCGCGGTCCCGTCTTTTAAACAACCTTTGTAAACCGTAGCGGACCCGCCTTTACCGATCAACGACTTCCAGTTATCGGTAGCTTCTTCGAGCTCTCTAAACTTGAATTTGGTCGGAAGTCCGGCCACTTTTCGGAGAAAACTGTACTCGATTCGGAGTTCTTTGCCTTCGGAAGCGATGATCTCTCTAACTGCTGGCGGCGGCTGTGGTTTTGTGGCGGATGATGTAGAAACCGATTGTGGCGAGTATGGCAGCGAGTGAGGCTCCCAGGATTAGGAAAAATGGCTCGGTGAGGTGGAAGATGATTCGCGATACGATGATGAGAACTGTTAGGTTGATTATGGATGCAATGGTGATTATGTTTGCTGTTCTATCCTCCATTGATGATTGATGAAGATATGGTGGTTGTTTGAAGGTTGAAGTTTGAAGAGTTGAAATTTGAAAAAAGTTATGTTTGTTTATTGTGTAGAGGGTGAGACTTTTGCTTCAGTTTGTTGTATTGTGTAGACACACAAAGTTGAATGGGATATAGAATTTAGAGTTAAATGCTTGATTGGTCCATGTGGTTTGTGGAAATTGTAGACTTGGTCCTAAGGGTTACTAATTACACACTTGGTCCAGTAGTTGTAATTTTTAAGCTCGGGTGGTCCTTAACAGTAACCTTTGTTAAATTTTCCAGTTAAGTCTTTGTGAAATTACTAAATTGTCCCTGAACAATTAAAAAAACAAAAAGAAATGGGCCACCCTCATCTTCTACTTCCCCATCTCTCTCTCTAACCCACGCCACCACCACCATCACCACCACCTCCTCCACCTCAATGTAAAGATCACATCATCACCTCAATTTACCGCTGTTATAAGCAACAACACACAACCAAAAACAAAACTTTTACATCAACCCTTTTCTATTAATAACCACCCACTTCTCCTTCTTCTTTAGCCATCAACCATCGCCAGTACCTAACTAATATGTAGGGAATCTATATGTGCAGTTACCTAAACAAAACATTGTTTTCAAAGTTCAAAACTGAATCACTGAAAGAGTCAAAATTGTTCATACCCATAAAATTTAAATACAAGATGCAGAGCAGTAGGTGATTGTTTTCAGTAACTTGTATATCCAAACATGAAAAACCCTTGACCCATGGGTTCCAAGATTCAATCAGCTTTCTTTTGATTGTTTCGATTGTTGTTCACTTTTGAGATGAAAGTGGCTCCACGATCAAAACCCTTTTGTATCATTGATGACAGAGATCAAATGAAGGGTTGAGTGATCGAGAATTGAAGAAGAAAAATGCAGATTTCGACCCGCCGCCCTGCGGTGTGCCACTGTAGGACGCCGGAAAGCCGAACCTGCCGGCTCCTCACTTTTTCTTCAACTCTCACTAATATACACACTGGTTTTGACAAAGATGGTTGGAGGTGGTGGTGGTGGTGGTTATGGTTGAAGAGAAGGAATGGGGATTGTGGTGGGTGGTTTTATCAGAAAAGTATGGATGGGGAAGAAGAAGGGTGAGATGGGGGTGGGGGCCACTGAATTCTATTTGTTATTTTGTTTTTTTAATGAAAGGGTAAAATAGACATTTCACATACATTAACTGGAAAACTTAATATAGGTTAGTGTGAAGAATCACCCGAGTTTAAAAATTACAACCACTGGGACCAAGTGTGTAATTAGTGAACTCTTAGACCAAGTCTGCAATTTTCACAAACCACAAGGACCAACCAAACATTTAACTCTAGAATTTACTACAATTTAGTATGAGTGAATAACAAAAAGGTCCCTAAGCTTTCTGATTTAGAGTTTAAGGTAGTGGTTGTTTTAGTATGGAATGGATTCTAAATGAAATTAGAACGTAGATTTTACAAAAGAATGAACTGGAATTGAATCTGTATCGCTGGTTTATCTCCTTCTTTTGGGATACAAGGTAGTTATGTCATTTTACATATTTTACGTTCTGATTCTACTGATAATTATACAACCAAATAACTTATGAAATTCAAAGGAATTCTTTAAAATCCAGTTCCAATTTCATTACATTCTACTAAACGAACACTACCTAAGTGTTCAACAAAAATAACGCTTAAGTTTGGTGTTACAACTAGTTAAGTTTGCTTATGATATACTTGAGATTGGCTAGTTAAAACTGTCTAAAAGCTCGGGACGAGTGGAAATTAAACAAACTGGAGCTTATATTAAATCTCTTTTAACAAACAAGCTCGAGCTTAAGTTTTATACATCAAGCTTGACCAGGCCCAAAGATTAAACAGGCATAGACGAGACTATTATTTATATAATTATATCTTATATATAATTTATATATTAGTTAATGTTGTATATGAAATTAAGTAACATACACTATGTTATATAATGTTATCATTAAATGTTTACAAAGGTATTTATAAATATGGATAATAATTAACAAATAAAAAAGAGTCGAGTCTAATCCGAAAGACTAAATAATGATCCCATTAGTCGAATTCGAGATTAAACAAAGATCTAAACGCATCAATCTCGAGCTCAGGCTCTTATATGTTTGAGTTGAACTCAAAACTTACAAGCTTGAGTTATATAAAATATATATAGCTTGATACATAATATATCTACACATAGTAAATCTTATATCCAGTGTATAAACTCTCAAAATTCCAAATCTTATACAACATAGGAAGCCGTTATTTATTTTAGGGATTGGCGTTGTACCTCTATCCATTTGTCTTTCATCGTATTCTTAAAAACAAAATATTAATGATTGATAATTCTAAGGGAAGTACAACTAGGACACGAGCTGATATACAACATGAGGAAGCCGTTATTTATTTTAGAGATTGGCGTTGTACCTTCATCCAGTTGTCTTTTATCATATTCTTAAAGAAAAATATTAATGATTGATAATTCTAAAGGAAGTATAACCAGGACACGAGCTAATCCGAGCTAGCTAGTCATGATCAACTCGCTTAAGTTGAACTTAACTTCTAATGTTCCTTTCATAAGTTTCTACCTAATTATATGTGTAGCCCACATAATATAATATAGTACATAGCCCTTGAACTTTGGTCTTTCCATAATATTATAAAATAATATTAGTTTTTAGTAGAAAGGTAAACAAGTTGGCCCATCAGGCCACGATATAACTCAATTTTTCTACGAGCCGAGCTCGAGCTTAAATCTCAGCTCATTAAAAACCAAATGAATCAAGCCGAATCAGATTACTTAAATTTGAGCCTCCTCGAGTCAACTCACTCATTTAACAACCCCAGGCCTACTACTTCTAGCGTTACATGGTAAAGTGGTTGCCTTTTTTCCGAATGGTTACAAAACCTTTAGAAGACCATCGTTATATGGTAAAGGGCCCTCATGTTCATCCTTCTTGGAAAGTGACAACAACCAATGCATCTTTGTCTCTCTTTTTTCTTTCAATTTTAACGTCAAGTGTCAAAACACGTATCCAAAATGTCAAGTTTAGTAACTTATATACTTCTAGACCCACAACTTTTTTGTATGTTTACCCGCTTATATATACTTCTAGACCCACAACTTTTTTTTGTTTTCAACCTTCGGACTATTTCTCAAGTTCTTTTTTCATTTTTTTGGTCTTCATTTGAATAAAAAGTTACTTGGTAATTTTACTTTTTCACCATAACAACCCGATCATTTATATTTGTAATTTTTATTTCATAATAAATCGTTACAACTCTCCCTCAACATTACTTGAGGAATCATACCAAAATCAAATACAAGAAGATAAACCATGGTAAAATACTTTCATCTTATGTTTCAACCAGTGACGGATCTAGAAATAACGTAAAAAGGCAACATTTCAAAATTTTATTTTCTATAGATGTAGCGAAATAGAAAAAATGTTAAATTGTTTAAAAATTTACACTACCACTTGAGCGTCAAGGGGTAGCGGGGCTACCCTTGTCTCAAGCTATATCCGCCCGGGTTTCGACTAATGCATTGTCAAACCACTTTCTATGTTTCTGTAAAATGGTATGGAAACAACACAAATGACACAGAAATAACACTAAACAACAGAGGAGCGACAAAATGGTGACCAAAACTTTTATTAGTTACCCAAACCTGAAAAAACACCCCCAAACCCTAGATCTCACATATGTGAGATCTGTAATCAAACAAAAATACAATACAAATACCTGGATGATCATAACAACAGAAGATCAATCTCTCACAAACAAGAGAAAATACAAAAGATTTCAAGAACAAATATAAACCTAACAACTAGAACAACAGAGAGAACTGGTATGCGTCACAATGAAGGAGAGATGATCTGAACAGTCAAGATCTTTCTCTTATATACCAGCTCATAGAAAAGTTACACTTAAGTCCATAAGAATGCTCAGAGATGATCGCGGTCCTCCAAATATTACATCCAGTCCCTTCAACCTTCTAGCAATAGACATAACTTGTAATGACCCAATTATAACCTGAAACACAGCTGGGTCAATCAAATAGAAACCCAATACATTAGCTCACATTAGCCCAAATATAACCGGCAATATCAACACCAGCCCAAGACTTATAGAACCAATAATAAATAAAACATATAAATGATATTTAAACTCATTCTTTTAACATCCCCCTTCATTCATATGTTTAAACATATTTATCAGCCCTAACTTATCACAAAATTCTTCATGTTGTAAAACTGACAAAACTTTAAGTGAATACATCATGTAAGTTGATATTCCGTATCAACTTTCTCAGGACATATTATACCAACGCTACCGTTTCTCTTAAAAAATGTAAATCCACTTAAAATGCTTTGTTCTCTATGAAATACTGGATTTGAAGCTATAGACAAGGCTGCTTTACTATCACAAAACAAACTTACAAGCAACCTAACATTCACTTTAAGTTCTTTTAACAAATTTATGACCCACATTATTTCACAAGTAGCAGAGCACATAGCTCTTACTCTACTTCAGCTGTTGACCTCGACACAACACTTTGTTTTTTGCTCTTCCATGAAATCAAAGAAGAACCAGAAAAATACAAAATCCAGTGACAGATTTCCGAGTTACTAAACACTTACCCTAGTCTGAATCAGCATAACCCAATAAATCAAAACATTTTCAGACTTAAAGTTTAACCCTCTACCAGGACAAGATTTCAAATATCTAAGTAACCTTAGAGCAACTTGCAAATGTGACTCAGTTGGACTATGCATGAACTGACTTAGAAACTGCACAGCATATGACATATCTGTTCTGGTCAAAGAAAGGTATATCAACTTACCTATCACTTTTTGAAAAAATGGTAATATCTTTTAATAACACTGGATTCTTCTCAGTTTTGGAAGACATTATATAACTCTATTCTATGGGAATTGAAACAAGTTTACAGCCTAACAAACCAAACTCATTCAATAATTCTAAACAATACTTTCTCTGGTTCAAGCATAAATCATATTTATCATATAAAACCTCTATCCAAGAAAGTACTTTAACTTGCCCAAGTCTTTTATTTTAAAGTTATCACTCAACAGTTTTTTAACTTTGTTTATTTCTTCAATGTTATTACCAGTCAACACTATATCATCTACATACACAAGCAGAACAACAAGCACAGAATCTTTACACAGAATAAACAAAGAATGATCACGCAAACTCTGTTTAAAACCAATCTTTTCTAAAACCTCAGTTAACTTCTTGTTCCACTTACGTGGCGCCAGTTTAAGCCCATACAAAGACTTTACAAGCTTGCAAACCTTTGTTTCATTTTTCGAATAATAACCAGGGTAAAGACATATACACATCCTCAGTCAAGGAACCATATAAAAATGCATTATTAATATCAAGTTGATACATAGCCCATTTATTTTTTACAGCAAGACAAATAACACACCTAATAGTTACCATCTTAACAACAGGGGAGAAGGTTTCACTAAAGTCAATTCCCTCCCTTTGATTGTAGCCTTTTGCTACCAACCGTGCCTTAAACCGTTCAATTTCACCATTAGCCTTATATTTCACTTTGTATACTCATTTGCACCCAATAGGTTTTTTATTGGGTGGCAAATCTACTAAAACCCATATATTGTTCTTATATAAGGCCTCCATCTCAGTATCATTGCCTCAACCCATCTAACATCCTTAGAAGCCTCAATATAACTAACAGGTTCCACTATTTTATTCAAAGAATTAACAAAGCAGTAATTTTCAGCAGACAAACAAGTATAATTAACTACCCTATCTATACCATACTTAACTTTTCCATCAAGAACAAAACCATCCAATTTCTTAGGTATAGAAACACTTCTGGAAGATCTTCTAACACTTTGTGTACCCTCAGATAGGTTGGTATCTACATTTAACCTTGTAGTGTCCTCTGCCTCGCCATTGCTCCCATGACTACTACTACTCTCCTGTCCTATGTGTTGACTATGTACAACATTAGGATCAGGGGTTGATGTAGAGGGTGACAATGTTGCTGATCATCACTAGCAGGATTATTAGCACGGGTACCCTCTTCATCATCGGGTATGTTAGGAACTTCAGATGTATAGCTTTCAAAAAAAATTAATATGATTTAAACCATTTTCACAAACAGTTTCCCGGCTATCAAACGATTTAACCTTAAAAGGGTACACATTTTCATAAAATTTTACATCTCTAGAAAAGAAATTTTTTTTGTCTAAACTCCCAGTTTATATCTTTTTTAACATTTGAATAGCCTAAGAAAACACATTAGTCGCATGAGAAGAAAACTTATCAGATTCATTTAAAATTGTACTAAAACACAAACATCCAAAGTTCCTTAAGATGAGACAAAGAGGGACTAAAGCCAAACATCATTTCAAAAGGACTCCTACCATTCAACACACTAGATGCAACCTGTAATTAAATACACTAAGTTAGCACACAATCAGACCAGAATCTTAAAGGTCAGACCACCTGGGAACATCAGTGCTCTAGCTGTGTTTAAAAGGTGTCTATGTTTCCTTTCCACCACACCATTCTGTTGTAGTGTATAGGAACAAGAAGTTTGGTGTAAAATACCTTTAGCTTTACAAAACTATGTTCATTTGATTATTAGCAAATTTCGTCCCATTATCACTTCTAAAAACTTTATCTTCCTTTTAAATTGAGTTAACACAAGCTCATAAAAATCCTTTAAATTGTCAAAAACTTCAGTTTTATTAGATAGAAAATAACACCAGACAGACCTAGTGCAATCATCTACTATTGTTAAAAAATACTTAGACCCATCATAACTTGCTACTTTATAAGGACCCCATAAGTCTAAATGTATTAAATCACCAACAAACTTTGACTTGTATTCACTCAAAGGAAATGGAACTCTAACCTGTTTTGCCCTATGACACGCATCACAAGGGACCATGATCACTAGTATTTAAATTTAAATGTTGTTTTAACACAGCTAGAACCTGATAGGGATGCCCTAACCTACTATGCCAAGTGTAAGATTTCACAGAACTGTTAAAGCATGCATTAACAGAATTACCATCATTTCCTACAAAATACAAGCCACTACCCCTGATTACCATTCACCCGGACTTTCTTTGTACTGGAATCCTGTAATATACAACTATTCTCATTAAAGACAACAGACACATGATTATCTTTGGCTAATCTATAAACAGATAACAGATTTACACAATAACCAGGAACATAAAAAACGTCTCTCAACAAAATTTCATCAGTCAGTTTTAGATCAAATTTTTTAGGACTTTCACACTAGTACCATTAGGGTGACCAACAGTTATATTAAACTCAGACACATCACTACATTTATCACGTTTATATCTGACTTAACCATATGTTGACTAGCACCTGAGTTAACAATCCACCCAACATTATTATTAAAATTGACTGAACTTGAACAACTTACAAAATTTGACACATGAAAACACTCACCTCCTACATTAGGATTTTGAGTATCAGTCCATTTTTTCACCAACTAAACTCAACAATTTGACAACCTGCTCAGATGTAAAAGGAAAACCAAGTAGAACCAGACAACCCAACAACATTATTTGACATATTATTATTGAAGTTGGTTTTATTAATCTGATTATTATTTTGTTCTTTTTTTAAAACCAGGAGGATAACCTATTAACTCAAAACACCTATCAATAGTGTGACCTAACATGTTACAATGAGTTAGGGGTGTGCATGGGTCGGTTTTGAGTGAAAAACATAACCATAACTGAGTATCGGTTATTGGAAAGTCATAACCATAACCGGTCGGTTATGGCGGTTTCGGTTAATCGGTTTCTATGGTTATGATGGTCGGTTATGGTCGTTAACCATGAACTTGGGCCTAGCTAAATTTAGCTCAAAACAATATTATCTATTAATATTGATACCTATTATCACCGAATATTCAACACAAAACAATATATAATAATCCATAGAATTCAAAAAAATGTTCAACCAAAATGATATTCATAAATTAGAAAGAATGTTCAACCAAAATGATATCCATAAATTCAAATGAATATTCAACCAAAATGACATAATCCATAAACTCAAACAAAGTTTTAACCAAAAAACACTACATACTTAAAAAAATGGGAAAAGTCCAAAATTTGACATGGAGGAAATTTAATCCCAATCTTCATCTCGAATGAAAGAGTCTTCAGTTCTCTCTTTTCCGGTGACAAATCTAAAAAACATATGCAATTATGCTTTAATATTAAGTAAAAATAAATAATAAAGTAAAAATAAGTACATTTTTACCTTGTTCTATTTTCTCTAAGTTGTCAACCAAGTCTTGCAATTGTACTCCATGAACTTGAGTATTTTGTAAATCCTTTGGTAAACGTCGTATCCAATCTTGTGAACAAATTAAAGACTCGGCGGTTTTTGGCGTAAGAGAGCTTCTATAAGTATCTATAACACGCCCACCGGTACTAAAAACGGACTCGGATGCCACGGTTGAGATTGGCATCCCTAAAACATGTCTAGCAAGTTGAGAAAGAACCGGAAATTTCTTTGAATTTAACTTCCACCAACTTAACATCAAACGTATCATCCCCCTTTATCATTTTCTCAGTTACGTCACGCAAATATACATCAAGTTCACTAGTATTAGCCCTTCTTCCACATTTTTTCTCTAAATATTTCAAGTAACCCTCCTCTAAATCAACAACCTTCTCACCATCAATCGAGCTAGAAGATGAAAATGTATCTTTTTTCTCATTCGATTTACCCATTTTCATCTTATAAGCATTAAACAACTCTACCAATGCTTTTTCAACTCTACCCTACCAATGCTTTTTCAACTCTACCCTCAATTTCCTTACCTTCTTTAGAGTCCTCACCATGTATCAGCTCTAAACAATAACTGAGATAATGCATTTTATTCCTAGGGTCTAAAACTAATGCCACATACAATAATAGATTCATATTGGCTAAATTTTCCCAATATTTTTCATATTTTGCTTTCATTGATTCGGTCATCTTTTTCTCAACCTCATTACTACTTAAAGACATCTTTGCTATTGTGGCATGCATTATACATAGCTCACCAAACAATATATTGGCCGTCACATACTTAGAACCAGAAATTTTTTTAGTCACATTAAAAAATATTCTCAGAAACTCCATAAATAACCTATCAAGAAAAAAAAACATATCACTATTGAACGCAACATAGAAATAAAACAATCACTATAATACCTTGCTTTCTCCCAATCAGATGTATTGGGTGCCCCTAAAACTTTTTCACTCTTTTTTTCTTTCTCGTACTTCCCTCGTCATCTTCATCATCTTCTGAGCGGAAGTTGGATCTATAACTGAAATCAACATCTTGAAGTCTATGAAAATATAAGCATATTAGACTAGTGGTAATAGATGGAAAAAAATAAAAAGAAAATACATAATTATTAAAAGAATATAATACCTATCAAACGCTTTTTCATAAATAAGTGTCGTTTCCAACATTAGGAATGTCGAATTCCACCTTGTTTCAACATCTAAACATGGTTTACTCTTGCAACCGATCTTTTCTTTCTCCACACTTTCTTGGAAACTTAGATATCATTGAGAAGATCTCAAAAACCGTACAGCTTTACGAATCCTATTTATGAATCGATTTGTTCTTCTAGGCCATCCTTGACGACAAGATTAATGATATGGGCATTACATCTCAAATGCAAATATTTGCAATCTAAAATAGCATGGGGCCCCTTAAGCATTTTTTTTCAGATATCTAATTGCTCCATCATTCGATAAAGCATTATCAACAGTGATCGTAAGAATTCTATCAATACCCCATTCTTGTAAACATTTATAAACAAACTTTCCAATGGTCTCACCCTTGTGATTTGGAACTTGGCAAAAGTTTATTATTTCTTCCTTAGAACCCAATCATCATCAACCCGATGTGTTGTAAGGCACATATAATTGAAGTTTTGAACAGATGTCCATGTATCTGTAGTGAGTGATACAATTTGATCCTTTAAAGTATCCTTTAGTTTTTTCTTCTCCTCTCTAAATATCGACCAACAATCTCTAGCCACGGTCCATCTAGATGGAAGCTTAAACATCGGGTTTAATCCCCATGAATATTCCCTAAATCCCTCATCTTCTACTATACTAAAGGGCTGGTTATCTTTGATGCACAGTCGAGCAAGTAGATACACTCGTCTTGGCTAAATTTACAAGAAGCCAAGCTACTACTACTCTCACCCGAATTTTTAGTCTTAAAACTCAAGATCGACTGTATCTTATCTACTTTCTTGTAAAGCGGAGACTTTACACAAGCAAACTTTAAATGATGACCTAAAGAACTTATGCCATTCTTTTTAGAACCAGACGCTAATAAGGACATACAGTAAGGACATTTGGATTTACCTGAATCCTTATCTTCAATAAAATGGTTCCATACCCAAGATTTTTTAGCTCTACCATCTTTCTTTTGCTCTACGGTTTCTTGACTTTCTTCAACATTAACAACCGGCTCGTTTGGGGATTCTTCATCAAGAGTAACAACTGGTGTTTCGCTACCAAATGTTTCCATCTACATTTGTAAGTCATGATTAAATAAAGGGAAAATGTTATAGAAATGTAACCAAGTTTGTCAATTGTTTCAATTAAGTCATCCAAACTTTTATTGTCTCCCTAAAGCGACTAAACTTTAATTTGGTGTTCCAACATTGTGTAATTATCAGGTCATCAGGTTACCAGTTATCTTTTTGTTTTCTTTTAATACTTGTATAGTTAAGTTATATATACTTTAACCCTAAAAGGTTAAAACCCTGTACGGCGATCATCCAGCAGAACCTTCAAAATGTGCAAGATGACGAATCAAAATCATCTATCCACTTTCAATCATTCGCGATTCATGAATTTTGTGATTCCGCTTTGAAAACCTTCAACAAATTTAATGATTTTGCGATCAAAATCGTACGCCGCCGCGCTAAACTGCCGGAATTTTGTGGGGTTTTGATATCGTCACTTAAGTATCTTGTGATCAAAATTCTTATTGTTAATTTGATGTTTTGATTGGATGCTGGTTTATGGTATTGGTTGCATCTGTTGTTTATTTTGGTGTTAGATTTGGTTAAAATTGTTGTATTTGTGTGTATTTGCTACCTGCTCCTTGCTGGTAATATGTTGTTTTGTTTGATAAGTAAAGATCGTCTGGTTGGACCACCAAATAAAGAAGAATGATTTAATTGATTATTGAATTTCATGAAATTAATTATCAGTTACCAAATAACTTTTAAGTGATGCACTAGTGTTTTTCCTTGAAGACCAGTTCATAACATTTGTTTTTTCTTCTATTTATATATTCATTTGATTTGTGAATTTCATTAAAGTAAATTTCATTTATAACAATTGTTAACTATTTTTTTTATAATCTACATACTAAATATATATAATTTTATGATTTAAAAATTAAAAAAAAATTCAAGCTTAAAAGTTATTCGTTTATAAATTTTTGAATAAAAATATGATATTTAAAAAAAATAGTTGAAAACTCCATGTCATTATTTATATTTTAAACTATCATATAAAAGATTAAAATAAATAATGAAACCTTACACATCATTTTGGTAACCTGGAAACCTGATAATTACATAGTATTAGAACAACAAATAAAACTTCAGTAACTTTAGTATTAGAACAACCAATAAAACTTCAGTAACTTTAGAGAGACAAAAAAAGTTTCAGTGACTAAATTGGAACAGTAACAAACTTGATTACGTTTCTATACAGTTACCCCTTAAATAAGCTAATCAAACATTGACAAAAAGGTTAAATAATGATGATAAAATTATCATGCGTTCATGCATTCTGTTTAATTTTTACACATCAAAATCTGAATAAGACTTCTAAATTATCAAACCCTTTATATTTAATCTAATACTAAACTGATTAGAATCATATTTCTTAAAAGTTCAATTAATGAAACACTATATATTCACATTATAAGTATAACATATATATTTAATACTTCATAATGAGAATCATACTTCTTTTATATATATATATATATATATATATATATATATATATATATATATATATATATATATATATATATATATATATATATTTAATTGTCCATATGCTATGTATTTATGCAACATGTAATTCAGCAAAAGTAAAGATGCATGGGAAGCGCCAAAGACACCTTCCGAGATACGTAGTTTCTTAGGACTGGCTGGTTATTATCGATGGTTCATTGAGAACTTCTCACGAATAGCCGCTCCTTTGACTATGCTAAATTCAACTGGGGTCCAAAGCAACAAGAATCCTTTAAGACATTAAAGTATAAATTAAGCAATGCCCCGGTATTAACCCTGCCATAAGGTGTTGAGGAGTTTGTAGTTTACAGTGATGCTTCGCACACCGGTATGGGATGTGTGCTTATGCAAAGAGGCAAAGTGATTGCCTATGCATCACGACAATTAAAAGTGCACGAGAGAAACTACACCACCCATGATTTGGAACTAGGTGCGGTAGTATTTGCACTTAAACTTTAGAGATATTATCTATATGGAACAAAGTGTGTCATCTACACTGATCATAAAAGTCTCCAACATTTGTTCAATCAAAAGGACTTGAACATGAGGCAACGTCGTTGGATCGAAACACTCAACGACTATGATTGCGAGATTCGATATCATCCAGGAAAGGCAAATGTAGTCGTTGATGCGCTTAGTCACAAGGAAAGAGTCAAACCTCTAAGGATCAATGCCAAGAGCAATGAACTGAAGAATAGTTTGAACGAGAATCTACTAAATGCACAAAAGGAAGCTATGTCAGTGAATAACGTCGCGAAGGAAGGATTAGGTGCAACCATTGACCAGTTAGCATCTGGAAAGGACGGAATGTTTAGGCTGAATGATCGGATCTGGGTTCCGATCTATGGAGGACTTAGAGATGTAATCCTCCAGGAAGCTCATAGTTCTAAATATTCGGTTCACCCAGGAAGCAGCAAGATGTATCAAGATCTGAAGCCCGATTATTGGTGGATAGGTATGAAGAAAGATATAGCAAAACATGTAGCAAAGTGCTTGATGTGTTCTCAAATTAAGGCAGAACACCAAAAACCGTCAGGACTTCTACAACAACTTGAAATCCCAGTGTGGAAATAGGAAATGATAACAATGGACTTCATCACTAAGTTGCCCAAGACCAAGCGTGGCAATAACACGATTTGGGTTATTGTGGATAGATTAACCAAATCCGTTCACTTCTTGCCAATTAAAGAAACATATGATTCCAATAAGCTGGCTAAGCTTTATGTCGATGGGATTGTGTCCTTGCACGGTGTGCCGACATCTATTGTATCTGATAGAGATACAAGATACACATCTCACTTTTGGAAAAGCTTCCAACAATCTCTAGGCACGAGATTAAATTTCAGTACGGCTTACCATCCGCAGACGGACGGACAAAGCGAGCGTACCATTCAAACCTTGGAGGACATGCTTCGAGCTTGTGTGATCGATTTAGGCGGATGTTGGGATGATCACTTACCCCTAATCGAGTTCTCCTATAATAATAGTTATCACACAAGTATTAAGGCCGCTCCTTTTTGAAGCCCTATACGGAAGAAAATGTAGGACGCCTGTGTGTTGGACCGAAGTTGGAGAAGCCCAACTATCTGGACCTGAAATTGTCCTTGAGACCACGAAAAAGATTGTGCAGATCCGTGATCGACTTAAGACAGCCCGTGATAGACAAAAGAGCTATGCCGACAAAAGGCGTAAACCATTACAGTTCCAAGTTGGGGACAAGGTTATGTTAAAAGTATCACCTTGGAAGGGTGTAATGCGTTTTGGGAAGAAAGGCAAGTTAAGCCCGAGATACATTGGGCCATTCGAGATAACCGAATGTGTCGGATCAGTAGCTTATAGGCTTAAGCTACCTGAGAAGCTCAGTGAAATCCATGATGTTTTTCACGTCAGTAACTTGAAGAAATGCGTCGTGGAGGAGTCGTTAGCAATGCCTCATGAAGATATTCAAATTGATGAAAACTTGCGTTTCATAGAGAAACCAATTGCGATCGAGGATCGGCAAGTTAAGAAGCTTCATAAGAAGCATGTGCCTATTGTAAAAGTAAAATGGGATGCCCGTCGAGGTCCCGAATATACTTGGGAGGTTGAATCCAATATGCGACAAAAGTACCCTTATCTATTTGAATAAATCTCGAGGTCGAGATTTTTATTAAGGGGGTGAAGATGTAACACCTCGAAAATTTCGCCTAATGAAATCCGACACGTGTCCCGAAGATTCTTGGTTGCCACGGGTAGCCAAGAGGGACCAAAGACGCCGTCATGTTATTTTAATAACCTCTGAACGAGCATCAGAAAAGTCGGAGGATCAAAGTGGACAAATACCAAAATTCAAAATTTTGAAGGTCCTTGCGGACCGTAACCATACTTGGTTACAGACTGTAAGGATAAAAAAAATATTGTCTCAGTAAGGCAGTTACGGACCGGAAGCCTCAATGGTTACGGTCCATAACCAATTCAAATCTGTGGGCGCCAGAGGTCCTTACGGATCGCAAGACTTAACCCCTTACGGTCCGTAAGGGGTACTGCAGCTGGCAGATTGTTGGCAGCCAGCATGTTTGCCACCTTTCTTGTGAACTTAAGCCATTCCTATGCATTTGCCACGACCCTAAACGCTTGTTTTCATCTTGTAACCCCTGCCAACACTTGTAATGATCTGAGCCTTGATCTTCAAGTATAAATAGAGCTCCCTTGCAACTATTTCACTTGCTCACTTCTATTTTGATCCTTCTCTCTTCATTCTCTGGAGTTTCCTAATCCTTGGGAGATTCCTAATTAGTCATATTTCGTGCTAAGGACCTTGTGTAAGTGTTCTTAGCCCTCCTTTTCAGTTTATTTAAGTTTTAAGCCAATGTCAAAGCGTTGACGTAAAAACGCTTTGACTTTGAGCTAAGACCATTATGGTCCAGCCAATGTCCATAACGAACATGGCTACGTGATTGTAATAAGGTAGGTGTTAATCCCTCAAGAGGACATCTCCTGATTACCACGTTTGCTTTGTCAATTGACGGGTCAAAGTTATGTTAATAAAAAGTCAAACGGGTCAGTTTTGAAATAAACTCATAATTAGCAATGTAGGTGTTATGAAACCCGTTCTAACACTTTAATAACTTGGTAATAATTATAAGAACGTGTAAGAACATGTTCAGCTCGTCAATTCCAGGCCTAAGGACGGTTCGCAACCGAAAGTCGCAAAGTTTGACTTTTGCTTTGATTTTTAGTTCTGACCCGATTTAGCTACCTTAGCTTCTGCCCCTAAGTTGCATTATGACCATGATTTAGTATACTATAACCCTCTGGAGTTATAGGACATGGTCATGTAGTAATCCGAGTCTTCACCCAAGTATCCGTTAAATATGCCTAAAATGCCCATTTGATGTATAAAATGGGTTAGACATAATTTTCACATCAAAACCCATACCTACTGATGTAATATCATTTTAGGACTATTTGAGATATTTAATTAATTTCAAACTGAGTTTAGGCTATAGATTGCACATTATGTCCTTAAATGACGATGTTACCCTTTCGACACTCAAAATGAGTTTTAGACATTCAAATGAACCAAAACCTTATACCTACTGATATAGTATATATCTTAACATATTTTGGTCATTCAAACCTGGTCACAACAGCAGTTTTACTTAAATACCGTTTAAATCGTCATTTAACGACTTAATCGTCATTTCAGCGCATAATGTGGTTTAAAACCATGTTAGAGCATTAAGGCTTGATATCTACTGATTTCAAAACATATTTTCAACTTATTAACAGTAGGTACATGTCCCAAACTCAGACTCCCAAATAAGTTATCAAGTTATGCGTAAAATGACCCAATTGCCTTTTCGGGACATAGTTTGATCTTAAACTATAAACCACGCATATATTTGATGTCCTACTGATATAACATCATAAATTAGTATTTTTATAGAATGCTATCTAATCGGTTAATAATACCATCTATTCCAGACTAGAGACTTTCGGTAGATTGTCGCCAAGCTAGTTTATTTTGATTACGGCTGTGCTTTGCTTATTTTCTTATTACTAAAGATTTTGCAAGCCAGATAAATACATTAACTTATTTTCCCTTATACGGGCTTGGGATACGGTATACAAATACCGCATGGTTGGATATGGGATCGAAGACCAATGAGTCGGGAATTCAAATAATCCATTTTAATTCGTATTGCTTAATGTTAAACATTTGGGGGTTAAAACGACCATGTCCTGGATATCCACGGCTCATTTAATTGCAAATGGCCATGACCTACGTACGGGGTGTAGGCATACACCTGTCAGATGCTAAAATTAAATTATGACCCATTAGGGGTGCACCTATTAAAGGTGTTAAAGTGGTGTGTCGATTAATCATGATCCCGACATAGTTTTCGGGCTCTAAATGTATTATTAGCATGTAAAAGTGATAACATGAAAATTAATTGTCCCAAGTTATTTATTGAAACTAAGTACCATTGCGTACACTAAATGTTTTTGAAAAGTTTTCAAAATGAGTCGGTTAAATGTTTTTACCAGTGAAAACTGACGTATTTTCAAAAGACTAAGCGCAGGTGACAAGTATACGTAATTATGCTGGAAGTGCTCAGGCGAAGCTTAAGAGGAATTGCATCCCTTGCTTAGAAGGCCTTAGTCTGTCAAGTTTCCTTTTGTATTCACATTTTCGATCCGCATGTGGATCTAGTTATAAGCGTTGTATTTATTATTTTGAACTTTGAACATTCAAACGTTTGTAATAGTAATTATCCAGACTTCCGCTGTGTTATATTGTATTGTATGGTAATGATGATATCAACTTACATCACGATATTCCCCAACCGGGCCCACCGGGTTACACGTGGAAATTAGGGGTGTGACAGGTTGGTATCAGAGCCAACTCTCGAGTGAATTAAACACTAGCCTTTTGTGTTTAATCTCGAGAATACATATTAACACATATCTCTTAGACTTTCGAGTCTAGACTCTGACCTAGGTGTAATCATTTCCATCCTATTATTCTAGCTTTGTATTTTGTTTAACTTATTTTTGAAACAGGCATAATGCCGCCAAAATTTAGACGTGGAGGAAAGGGCAAAGGACCCATGAGGGGTGGACCCTCTATGACTGGACCATCCTTCAGACCACCATACCGACCCTCCCTAGCTTGAGCAGACGATCTGCCCGACTATAATCCTTATGAGGGATCCGGAGATTCCTCGTCCCCTTTGAACCATTCAGACATTCAATTTCACATGAATACTCCCCGCCCCAATCACACTCTCAACATTCTTATCATTCTCACCATTCTCACCATTCCCACCAATCACACCATTCACACTCCCATTCACACCAAGAATTCTTCAATTTTAACTATTCTAACCCAGTTAACCAACCCTCACCAGAAACCCCTCCAGCTGACTCGCCGACGCTATGGAGGAGGATTCCGATCCGGAGGAATTCCCGCAAACCGGATCGTATGGTCATCCTATCGAGCTGTCTAGTGGCTCGAACTCCTTGGTAGGATCCCCATTTCGAGGTCATGATGATTATGAGCAGAGATGGGCACAATATGTGTTTGTCGACACACCCTCATACCATAGCATTCCCCATCATCATACCCCATCACCACATCCTCAAGCCGAGGATGTAGAAATGCAACAGGTGGACCAACATCATCCACCATCTGAATCGTCATTGTAACACCCCAACCGATGGCGGAAACATCGGGATGAGACGAAAACGAGATTGCTCATTGCTCACAACATTATTAAGTGACAATAATTAGTTAAGCCATATTTCATTTCATAAGAATTGTCAAATACATCAATGTAACAAAACAAGAACAACCTAACATTTGCAAAGTCATAACAAAATTGAAACGTCGACATTAAACCTAACGTCTAATTTGTGTGTATCTAGTCCTTGCTATATTGTTTTCATAGCGTCATCTCCTTCAACCTGTAACATGTTTTAAAATAAAGTCAATGCAAAAGCAAAGGCGAGTACAAAGTTTAAGCATAGCATACGTATACGAATAAAGTTTTAACAATCCCCATGGCAACCAAATCTATACAAGAGCAAATCAAGGCATGCAATACTAATAATCAAACCTGTAACGCAATCACGATGTTTTAACATGACCTCACGAATAACACGATGGAGGTGGATGCGTGAATTCCTATAGCGCTAAGCATGTCAAACAAAGGCTAAAAATAGTTAATGACTAAAGCATAGCACAACGTTTATCCCCAGACAAGCAACAAGTATACGATTCAAGTAGTCATGTGTATAGGATTGTTTGTGCGTTTCATAAAGTTTAAGTGTTTGTGATTTTTGTATATGGAAACATGTTACACCCAAAAAGTGATATAAACAAATGTGGGTCGAGTGTACTCACGGTTTTGCTAAGTCTTTTCTACACTTGACAATCCGTGAAGACGTTGATTCGAGGATGACGCCGAATTATCCTACAAGAGGAAATGAGGCGTATGAGTATAGAGTTTCAACGGGAGATTAGGAGTATTCGAGCATGATAAAAAAATATGTTTGATAAAGTATTATGATACGAAAGTATTCACTAAGATGTAACACTCGTTCTTGACACTATAGTAACTCTTACGAGTTTGGGTGTGATTTCATAGGTTCGGGGCCTATTAGAATCGTGACAAGGAATTACATACTTTAGTGTTAAACTTAATAACTTGATAGGTGATTATAAGTATATTATCAAGGTTTCGGTTTTAGAATTATAATATAGTTATATATATGTCATTATAATCATGTAGGAGGTGGGAGGATGAACCATCCACTTTGTAACCTCTAGTGTCATGTATGTCAAGTATGAGGTGGGAGGTTAAACCATCCACTTTGAACCTCGGATTATGTTCACCACTACACAAGTTACCATTGGTAACAAGGAGGGTACAAGAACTATATACTATACAAGAATGTAAAGACAAGAATGATAAGGTGTCATCTAGATACCAAGTAGCCAAGTATTCAACAACCCGACGAGCACATGAGGACAATCGTCAACGGCTTTGTGGGGTTGTGACACTTTAAGTCTAGCAAACTATCTTGGGATCTTGATGAAAAATCATCAAGTGATGTGTGGTCTCAAGTTAGGATAGCCCAAGCTTCCTTGGTGGACACACAAGAACAAGTTTAAGAACTTGCATCACTTGTGAGCTCAATTCTCTTTAAAAATAGAAAGTTTAGGGTGTTAAAACAGCCCTTAGTTCATGTTAACAAGCTTGGTTAGGCTTTACTAATCATAAGCTTGATTGTAAGCACAAGAACACAAGTTTGTTGAAGTTAAAACACAAGTTTGATAAAAGTTTAGACAAAACAGAAAGTTTGTGGACATTTTGGGGCATTTCCAGGTCTGGATTCTCCATGGAGAAACCTAGGAATTCAACCCAAAGTTTATCCAAGCAAGTAGGAAAAAGAATGGAGTGATTTCATTAAGAAATGAGTGAGTTACACTCACTTTAGTAAGAGGTATACAATCTGCTCGAGAATCTGATGTTGCAAGGATCTTGAGGTGATTTGAGAGAGATTAAAGTGTGAAAATACTTGGATTAGAGGTGGGTTTTATAGGGGAAGGATTAGGGTTAGTTAGGTGAAGTTTAGGTGGGTAATTAATGGCTTAAAAGTGGTTGAAACTCAAAAAAAATACAAAAAAACCCGCCCAAAATGGGCTGTTTGCCCGCTGGTCGCGACCAGCCCTCGTCCGGAAACAAAGCATAAGAAGCTTTTGTTTCCGGGTTTATTTGAATGAGAGGCGGCTGGTGGAGTGGTTGAGGCTTGGTTTGGTGAACCGGAGGTCCCGGGTTCGAGTCCCGCGGATCCGGTTTTGGTATATTATTTATATATATTATTATTATTATTATTATTTTTTTTTTTTTATTATTATTTTTTTTTGAAACTTTTAAACAGTTTCATAAATGACAGGAATGGTCCCTGTAGTTCAAGAATTCAATATTTACTCTTTAAACCTTGGACTTATTTAAAGAAGGATATATATTAACATTAAATTCTAAATGTTAATATATTTATTAAAAAATTAGAATTTTAAATTTTGTAAAATAAATCAATTAATTTTATTAACTAATTTAATTAATTAATTTTATTAACTAATTTAATTAACTAACTTAATTAATTAATTTAATTAATTAACTTAATAAATGAATAGATAATTATATTTTCGCAACGAATTTAGTTTAACGATTAAAAATTTCACGTTTGAGTCTCGTTTACGCATTACAAACCAAGTTTGCGAGTTATCTCACGTTTACGATTGAGAGTACCACGAATATGTTTACACGTTTAAAGTATGAACAAGTATAAGGGTAACATGATTATAGTTAAAATATGAGTTTCTCATTACGATTCAAGTCTCGGTTTTCTACGTTTACAACGAAAGACAGATACAAGATACAACGCTTACTAAAAATAGAAGTACGATACAAGGTTTCCAAATATAGAAAGTATAGAAACGCGGAGCGTTACAGTCATCACAACCACGCCGGAGGCGTGGGGCACGCATATCGGTGCGTGCTGGTCAAAGGTCGGGTTCGCTACCACCTTTGCCACCCTCTTACCCTATCATCCCTGAGGACCCACAAATGGGTGGACCCTCGAACACATCGCCAGTAGTGGAGCCTCCACCACAACCAGCAGTTGAGCCTCAACCTCAACCACCTCTACCACCGCCGGATTTTGCCAATCTAATACCTGGATATATAGGACCATCAGGGTTTCACACTGTTGACCCTCCTGGTACATATAATTACATCCACCATGGTTTAGAGCAAGATCCTTATTATGATGCAATTATTCATAATAACCTTTATCATTCCTCTTACCCTTCCTACCCACCTTCTTATACCTCTACCGGGTATCCACCTTATGGACATCCGTATCCAGTTGCGCCTCAGCCGCAACCACCTCACCTCAGCCGCAACCCCAACCACAAGCACCACTCGAGGCCATTAATGAGGCCTTGGATCAAGTAAGGGAAATGCGACAACAGGTCAAGAAATCAGAGAAGAAAACAACGAAATTTATCAAGAAGCTTTACAAGGCCGTAAAAGGAAGGAAGGATGACTAGTTTCGTATTTTTATATATGTAATTTAAATTCCAAACGTCCCTGCGTGGACATTGTTATTTCTGTTAAGTTCCTGCGTGAACTATTTTTGTTACTTTAAGTCCTATATATTAGGCAATTTTGTAATGTTCCTTTTAGTTAAATTTTCCTTATTATGTATTTTCATTCAATCAATCATCATGATTAATTCAAATTTTATCGATCCGCTATATTATCCCAAAATCTTTTAGCCAATGACTATGATCAATTAGAAATTGGCAAATGAAAAATTTCGGAAGTAACCTTCTGTCTAGCAAGGTGAACAATGTTCTATTTCCAAATTTATCATTTCTCTATATTAACTCTCAATGTGGAGTTACCCTTAATTTCCTGTGACAATCATTGTCACACCAATCGATTTGGGTAAATGACAATGCTCAAACCCTATCGCCTAAATGATCAAGTTAGATCCTGGCTAAAATATTCAAACACTCAATAATAGTGTAAAGCCAATTAGCAATAATACAATAGTAGTTTACTAATCAGTGTCTGAGATGTGCTACCAGTATCACCCAGTTATGTCAAGCAATCAGAATACACAAGAACTTATAACAGTAATACAACACTGAATAACAAGAACCACAACTGCAAACTGTGTCAGAGGCCAGATTCCTGGTTCATCACTCTAAAGGTGCCAAGACAAGCATAACACAGGTGCACAACCCCAATACCAACCAACCAACCATTAGACAAATGAATAACAAAAAACAAAACTGGTCCTCACTACCCCGGTCAATTAAACAAGAAAAAAACTAATGAGTATAGAACAATCTTACAGAGGCGTTTAACTCCCTCCAAGCAGATCTGAGTTTGTAACCTTCTAGGGTTACACAACACAGATCAAGATGAACAACAACCACCCTGGTTAGTTTGCCCTGAAACTATCACTAAGTTTCAGAGACAAACACAGGATGTAACAACCACAAGAAGATGAGAAATCCTCCACTCAAGACAACAAACCCAAACTAGGGTTTCTGATTCACCAGATCTCCAACAACACACTTTCCAAGACTCAAATCCTTCACCAGATCTCCAACATCACACTTTCCAAGACTCAAATCCAAATTGTTCTTCAAGAAAGGAAGAACACAATCTACAAGGAAACCTAAACACTCATAGTGGAACAACCAAGATCATTAACAAAGAGCCACCAGGGCTCTGATACCATGTAAAATGGTATGGAAATAACACAAATGACACAGAAATAACACTAAACAACAGAGGAGCGACAAAACGGTGAACAAAACTTTTATTAGTTACCCAACCTGAAAAAACACCCCCAAACCCTGGATCTCACAATATGTGAGATCTGTAATAAAACAAAAATACAATACAAATACCTGGATGATCATCAACAACAGAAGATCAATCTCTCACAAACAGAGAGAAAATACAGAAGATCTTCAAGAACAAATATAAACCCTAACAACTAGAACAAAAGAGAGAACTGGTATGCATAACAATGAAGGAGAGATGATCTGAACAGTCCAGACCTTTCTCTTATATACCAGCTCATAGAAAAGTTACACTTAAGCCCATAAGACTGCTAAGAGATGATTACGGTCCTCCAAATATTACATCCAGCCCCTTCAACCTTCTAGCAATAGACATAACTTGTAACAACCTAGTAACGACCCAATTATAACCTGAAACACAACTGGGTCAATCAAATAGAAAGCCCAATACATTAGCTCACAACCATTAGCCCAAATATAACCGGACAATATCAACACCAGCCCAAGACTTATAGAACCAATAATAAATAAAACATATGAATGATATTTAAACTCATCCTTTTAACACTTTCAGTACTTTCACCAAACCCATTTTTTGTGTCTTAGTCTTTTCATCTTTCATCAAGAATTATCGTCAATCCTATAATCTAAGCGATAAACCGCTTTTCCAACTTGAGTCATATGACTCATATATGTAAATGGTTTAGTCAGCTTTGGACTCGGTTTTCTCATTTTATTAAATAAGTTTACCATGAGACTTTTAATGTGTTAATTTTCAAGTTTATCGTGTTATATAACATATGACATGTAGCCCACTGGCGGAGGATAGTTGGTGTTTCGGGGTGCATCCGCCCACCCCAATATTTCGGTTAGAAGTGTATAGGTTCTGATTTTTCGTCCGAAAATTTTAAAACTTATATAAGATCGCCCCCCTCCAATTATTTTCCTTAAATATTTATAAAATATATAATTTAAAGTAAAGTTTGTTACCACTTTGTTTATCCTAAATATTTATACAATATATAAATTAAAGTAAACTTTGTTACCACTTTGCATATAAGTGATGGGTAGTTTGCTGAATATATTTTAACTCTTATTTGTTTAACCCTAGATTACCCACCACACAATAAACTTAATCGCAAGTTTTATATGTAGAAACGGGTTATTTGAATGAATGATATTTTTAGTTTATTTGGAACATTATTATTTGACCAGACCCGAATCAATAGCCGACCCGACCGGAAACATAACGATAGAAAAAAAATTGAGTCCCATTTCTTTACACCCCCTCGAAACTTTTAGTCAAGCTCCGCCACTGATGTAGCCTAGCCGACCTTTTATTATGACTAGTCATAATATGTCACATTTTTAACTTTGTTAAATTGAGACCTTTGCGTGTATACATGCTCACTTTGGGTCCTTGACATCAACTAAAGTTTAGGTCCCAACATCTAGGACTAACGTTCAAATCCTAATCTATATATTATATAAACAAATAAGGTTTGAGACACGGTGGAACCATTTTGATGTTTAGTCAGGAAAATTAGAGAAAAACAAGCTAATAAAACACCACAGGGGATCCGACTAAGAATTGGTTCGGATTTCTTGATTTGGATCACCCACTTCCACTTTTTCGGATCTAATAAAAATTAACAGATCTCAATTATTGAGATCATTGTCTGCGTTTCAGTTCGCTCCTAAACCCTAGCAGCCCTCCTTCGTCCCTCTGCATCAATATTCTACTCCAATCGATTCACGAATCAGGTATGATATCTTCAATCTTTGTAACTTTGTGAATCTTTGAATCATTCTTATGACCCACTTTGTTTGTTTTTTTTTTTAAGAAACCCTAGCTAGCATTTCAATCTCCTGCACGACTCTGTTTCTCTCCTCTTTGTCTCCTCTCACCACCTATTCTGTTCTAACCCTAAAATTGATGGGTGTTTGCTGAAGATTGAAGAACGTCTTCCTTCTTCTTCATTGTTATACTATTCAGGCGCTACCATTGTTGGTATGTATTCTTATTTTGCTATTTGTCATTTTGATTGTTAATTTGTTCCATCTTTATCGTTCTTTCCGATTTAATTGATGATGTTTATATGTTTTTTCGAATATAATCAATGCAGATTCTTTGTTGTTGTGATTCCATAAGTAAATCAGGTTAGTGTTATTTGTAATTCTGATTGTTAATTTTAATATCTTTGATCGTTCTTTTTTATTTGTATTAGTGATGTTTATATGTTTTTTGCATATAATTAATTAACAGTGATTCTTTGTTGTTCTTATTCTTTAAGTTAATCAGGTTATTATTCTTTTGATTTTGTGTTTTTTTTCCTTTTATTTGATCTGTTTTTTCCCCATCGTTAACAAAAATGATTTGTTTGCTTCTGCCATACTTGTGAAGGCGTCAAAAGAATTCGTAAGGTTTTATTTTCTATCATTATTTTTTTCATGTATATGGTTTTACGTCACAAGATCCCATTATGCATTATATCATTCTTAGTCCATACTAATGTCATTTATCAAGACTGATATCTTATTCAGGGGCTGTTTGGCTAAGCTTATTTTAGTGACTTATTTGCTTATTGACTTTTTGAAAAGTTAAAAGGTGTTTGGGTTAGCTTATTATATGAGAGGAATAAGTCAATAAGTCACTCCATTCTGACTTATTTACTTTTCTAAAAAGTCAATAAGTCATAAGTCACTCCAAAATAAGCTTAGCCAAACAACCCCTCAAACATAATTCAAGAAGTAAAATAAACATACAAATATTCTAATGTGACATCTTTTGATTAGTTTTTGAGATGCAATTTGTTTTTTATCTTTTTGATTTAGTTTGTAATGTCAATAAATGCCAAACCAAAAAGACCCCAAGTTTCCGTTTCGCTTTAGGCTTCCAAATGGCTTGAGCCGGCCCTGATTAGGGTCATCTTACACACTATTTCTAAGTTATCATACCAGTTACTTATGGTTGTACTTTTCTTTCATAATTATATTGGTGTCGATTTTCGGACGCAGGTCATGGATATCGAGGACAAGGAGATTAAAGCGCATGTATGAGACACCACCTGTCAAGAATACTTTTGTGCCTTCACCTTTGCCTACCGCAGTGGTCGTGGGTGCCCTTTTGGTGTACGCCGGTCATAACTCGATTTTTTTTTGTATGGGTTGAAAGTTGAAACAATGCAATATCAATTATATTTTGTTTACTTATAGAGTTATAGCTATAATTTAAACCGTACAACCCGTGTAATGCACAGGTACATAAGCTTTGTAGGATCATACAAGATGAACATTGTTGTTGCTCAATTGGTTTTGGCGAAACGAATGGCCTAGAGTATTATAAGAGTGATAGGTGTTGGGCACCATGGTGTTGTAGTATCAGTTGTGTATGTGGTCAAGTATACATTGGAACCAAAGATATGTTGCAAAAACGCTCAAATATGCAACTCATGGACTTGCTTGGAGCTCAGGTACTTTCTTTTTTTTCTGGCACAAAGTAGTATTTATCTAAATTTAAGTGTATATGAAGATGTTTTATTTGAATGTAGATGGCAATTATGAATCTCCCATACTTTGACCTTACATTATTGTGAAGCTCACTGACCTTAGATTGTTATCGTCTTAGGAGTGCCTTAGATTCCTGAAGGAAGTCGAAGAGAACTCCAATGAAATTTGGAATCTATACATGGAGACATGCATACTAGAATGGATCTAGAACTTTTGAACTAAGTCAATGCAGGTATGAAGTGTTACATTATGAGAAAAAGTCAAACCAGCATGACTAGACGCCCAAGAAAGCCCAGGGCGACGGTTTGGGATTGGCTGCTATATACAGGAACCTGCTGTTATTGAAAGAAAGGTGTATATATATCAAAGTAAAGTTTTATGTTCGGTTTGGCATGAAGTTTTACTTTATTTGTTTCTTGACAGTCCGGCACATTGAAAGTTTTCGATGCCCCTTCAAAGAAAAGAAGACTTTCGCATCAATCGACATCACCACCTGCTAAACCACGGTGCATTAAGAGTGAAGAAGGTATGTCCATTTTGTTTTTATTTTTCTTGAATAAAACGTCCATATTTTCTTATGGTTGAGGGTGTTTTTCTTTTGCTTCGGTTCATACGGTTGAGGTGTGTATCCCGGTACCGAATTTCGCTGCTGGTGGAAGACGAAAGGTTGCACGGCGGCTGATTCACAGATTTTTTTTATAACTTTTGTTGATTTTTGGTACATTGGTTCGTATTTAGCTTTTTTCATAATTTTATTCTCTAGGTTCAATTTTTGTTCAATTGGTTTTAATTCAGCGGCGATTTTGGTTTTAGCGTTAACTTTTGATGTTATTTGTGTTACGTTAGGGAAATTGTGTTACGATATACGAGCTTGACTTGTGTCTCATTGTTGAAACTGAAGAGGACTGGTATAAAGCATTGCAGATTGTTCACCAGGTATGGGCCTCAAGTGCCTAGAAAGTTCAAGGACTACATAAAATAACCCAAGTGTAACAGGTATGCCTTCTTTCCGTATTCCATGTTGGTTTTTGTTGCTGTTATTATGGGATTACTTGGAACCTACATATTCTTATTGATATGAGGCATGAGTAATTGGGATTTTTCTAACATAACTAAACATTAAAATATATTATCTTGCAACAGGATATTATTTAATTGCAATTAGGCTGCATTTGTAGTTAAAGTTTGACGACCGTTACTTTAAGTTGCGTACTGACTACGGAACTAAATCTATGAGAAAGAAATCTGGGTTCCCACTATATAATAAATCTGGGAATTATGACAAAGTGCAGATGACTTATCAAAGGATCTTAAAGATGGTAGCATTGCAAGTGGTATGTGAATTTATATTAATTATTGATATTTTATTATGTCAAGATTTGAAATTTATAGTGAAAACATGTTTGTAGGTGGCCCTCTCAATATAGTTGATGGTACTGGCGGAAGCTGGAGTTTATGGCCGTTTAGAAGATTGGCGAGTAACAATGTTCCTGACGACAGTAAAAAGGTTTCTGATGTTGATATTGGACAAGAAACGATTGCTGTAAAAGAATGGCCTTCTCCAAAGTCTGATAAGACGCATACATGGGAACTTACTCCAACTCCTGAGCAGCTAGCTTCTTTGAATCTAGGAGAGGGCAAAACACAGTATCGTTTACATTTTTAACATCTTTTCTTGGGTCTCAAGAAAGTTATTTTTGGTTTATCTCATATGTTAATGTGTTGTTCTAGAGCATATTGTTATATTGACATACATACATCTCAGGTGGATGCTAGAATATATTTGTGGAGTTGGGATACTTGCATTGGGATCTAAGATGTTGAGGGAACGATTACCAAGATTTTTTTTCCTTATTGAAGATTTAAAAAGGACACATGTAGCTAATTTGGTTTACATTTAGTAAATAATAGTTTTTATCACCTGCACATTCAGTCAATTTCAATTTCATAGTGCATCACCAAGTCTATATGTTATTCGCATGAAGTTATTCTTGTAATATGAAAAACTTAAAAATAATCTAAGGTTGTGACCTTTACGTTTTTTGACTTTTATGTGTTTGGTTAAGATTTGTCTCATACTCTTGGTGCCAACAAACAGATCCAGCGGCGACCAAGTACACCGTACCGCAGCAGCATCTTCTTCATCGCGTTTCAACCAACCCCTCCTCTTCTCACTGTCACGGCCATCATCTCTCCGATCGCCGACGCTAATTCCAGGTTAGTGGTTTAATTAGGCAAGCGTTGTGTGTGTATACATGATCGATACAGATTGTTATGTATGTTTGTTGTGTGGATTGAAGCAGCTGCAGTGTGGGTAACTTCTAGAGCAATAATGTTTCTCAAGTGTGTGATCTCTTTTATTAATTGTTTCAATTCTTCTGATGTTTATCGGAGGTACAACGAAAATTGTTGTATTTTACAATCACTGATGTTCTAATAATAGTCGGATAACCTTTGACCCTCTTTCCACCCTATAGAATCTTATGAACGAAGCACGACACACTAACTTACATGTACTCTGTGTACAATGTCTCGATCTTACCAGATTATTGAAAGGATATTACATTTTCAAGAAGAAATGGACTTTGTTGTCCCACTCTCTTTCTTGGTGTATATTTCCATTTATTAAAGAAGCAGGTTTGTTTTATTTCAATATATAGCATCATAATCTTACAATAGCAAGCAGTAAAGATGATTTATCTTTATAGATGCCGTATTAACAATTTAGAACTATATAGTAGGTGGAATCTGCATTTAGTGCCATGTGATCTTTGCAACCACAAATAAAGTAGTATACCATCTGTGTTTTAGCTAATCTATTATATATATATATTAAATTAAAACCTGTGAGTTGGGCTTAGTGGTGATCCTTTACACACACATGACACCGTATAGGTGCTTTCTTTTCAAAACAACAGCCGGTGGTCATGAGCCGGTCACGCATTGTGCATCGGCTTTTCTGCATTTCAAAACCGCTTATTTCAGTTTTCTTTTTCTACTTATTATTTTACATGCATATAATTACAATTAAGTCGCGTAAAGACCTCAATTTTCATGACTTAATTTTTACGTTGGAGCTAGCTTGATTCGTTTTTTTATTTCTACTTTGGTGGTCGAACCAAGGACACACTTCTTTTGAACAAGGTAATAAACCATTGTAGAAGAGTTTGCAATACGTGTCACTTTTCTCTTATCATATAAAATAAATGTTGTTGCACATCTGAGATGAAGATTCAAGCTGCTTCTTGGAATTTTAGCATCAACATCTAAAATTTCTTAAAAACCTTGATAAGGGCTTTTGAGATAATGTCTTAAACCTCCAATTTAGATATTTTTCTGTATATCTTCCGTTTGTTGAACCACCATCACCATGTAAATCCAGATCCAGATCTGGATCACAAACAATATCTTCCCTTGGACCAGCGATGACCACCATAAGCATCGTCACCATTCCGAGTAAGACACCTGTAGTGGGGGTTTTTAGTTTTTTTTTCTCCAAAAACCCGCCTCATAATGCCCCTCCAACGCTCCCATGGGCGTTTTTTTCAAAAATTGGGTTGGGGCGTTCCAAATTAAACGGCGGATTAAGATTTTTTTGGCCAATCATGCCACTACACCCATTTCTTCACTAGTTTTAATTAAAAAACAAAAAAATAATAATTGAGTAATCATTGGATGAGGCATTATAACACTACACCCATTTAAAAAAAACGTCCATAATGCCTCATTGCTGACTGGACTGCCACATAATACTCAGTATATTCCACCAATAACAAAGCTAAGACAAGGTTTGAGGAGGGTAAGATGTAGACAACCTTACCTCTACTCCGTAGGAATAGAGATGTTGCTTCCAGTGAGACCCACAACTTGATAGTAGTTTTGCATCTTGGACATAAGACACATAACACTCAACAATTGAGACAAACACCGATTAGTGCATGTATCCCCTTGTCTTTCGGCTATCAACGCCACCACATGATGCATGATTAACCATCCCCTTCTATTAACGTTATTTTCACGAAATTAGTAAAATAATGTTAAAATTAGTGCACTTTCACTTTTACCCCCCGAGCGTCCACACATGTACATACATTATATGAGCATACCGCAAGCGGAGGGTCCAAATTTATCATATGAGCATACCGCAAGCATACCCCCCCCCCCCCCACACACACACACACAATATATATATATATATATATATTAATATACATTATTTAATAAGGTACTAAATTTGTAAATGTATAAATATATAATGAGTAAAAAATACTACAAAAAATATGTATGAGAAGGTAAAGAAACTTGAGGGGTGTATTTTCTTTTAATTACGCTCGAAGTGTTTGTTTTATTAAGTATTTGGGTTAAACTTTGCATTTGCATCGGTATTAAATTGGTGAAATAATTGTATAGAAAATGTCAAATTGTTCTTGAAACTTTGTACCTGCTAACCATATCAATTGTGAACTTTTGTAGTTGTCTTCCTACCAATACTTCTATGTTAGCCACATATTTTCTAAATTTTATGTGGTTCACCACATCAGTTTCAACTAAGAAGAGGCCCAGATGAGTGCCAAATTATTATTAATATTTGGTAATTGTATCTATCCATCAAATGGCTAACCGCTAACGTCGTTTACCTACAGATGACTCGTATTTTTTGTTTTACCGAAATTCTACTGTCAACTTCCAAGTAGAATTTTAGTTTTTTTTTTCTTCTGGACTTTCATTTATTTTACTCTGGAAAATAAAAAAAAAAACCATATCTTTTAGATTAGCTAATTTAGTTATAATAAAGTTTTACCATTAAACCAACTAGGTTTATAAGGGTTGCCGCGTTGCGGCGAACTTCTTTTGTTATTTAGTCTGTGTTTACACGTGTTTTGAAATCAATACGAGCGTGTTGCGCACGGAACCATTGACAAGAACAAAAAGAAAAGTAAAAAAAAAACACTAAAAGATAACCGAAAGAAAATCAACTAAAAAAGTTGTATGGTAATAATGTTGTTCATACGAAACTTGTGGTCAGAGATAAGCAAATGGTACTTGGTACTGGTACCGAATTTCCTAAACCGAAAGATTTTAAGTACCAATTCGGTACCGACTTTTGGTGTTCCTGCCGCTACCGGTTTTTACCTTTATATACTGGTACCATAACCGGTATTTTCGGTACAAGTACCGATTCGGTATCGTTGGCACCGACATCATCCTTACCCCTGAAACAAAACAAAAAGAAATCATTAAAAGTTGAAGAAAATCAACAAAAAAAAATTGTACGATACCGTTGTTGTTCGTACGGTTCCCGTGATCAAGGATGAACAAATGTACCCGACAGTACCAAATTTCCTGAACTAAAAGATTTTCAAAATCATTTCGTTACCGACTTTTGGTGTTTTCTGTACCAGGCAGGTACTGATTTTTACCTTCATGTACTGATAACGAACCAGACCATACCGGTATTTCGGACACCACTACCGGTTGACACAAAACTTATCCAACTGAAAAGGTAAATAATTAAAAGTATTAAAAATCCATATGTATTATATATATATATATATATATTAAAGAAGAGAAGTTCTACAGCGCTTCTCTTCTTTATTATATAAAATTATATATATATATATATATTATATTATTATTATTATTACATATTTTGTTTATTAGTTTATTTTGTCATTTAGTGTAAACTTTCTTTAGACACCATTTAGTTTAACTATTGTATTCTATTTTCTTTATTTTGACCAAATTAATTTTATACCCCAAAACATTAATAAAGGTATTAAACAACTTCTAAACCAATCGAATTTCTATTGTTTTTATTTCCCGTTTTACCTTATTATTTACTGTATTGTTTTACTCTTTTTTTCTTTTTGTTTTATATTCAAAGCCGAGTTAAGCCAAATTAGCATAACACATTTAGATATTATTTTGTTACGGTGTACGATACGTTTTAAATTTCAACTGCGTTCCAGCGCAACGCACGAGTTACTACTACGATACGTTTTAAATTTCAACTGCGCAACGCACGAGTTACTACTACCCTAGTTATTTATAGTATACAAAATACTATTCGTTAGCTTGTAAAATTAATATATGTATAATACATGAAATACTATTCATTAGGTTGTAAAATTAGTATATGTATAAATATTATAATATATGAAATACTATTCATAAGGTTGTAAAATTAATTGTAAAATTAGTATATGTATAATTTTAGGTTGTAAAATTAATATATGTATAATATATGAAATACTACATTGGTAAAATAATATATATATAATATAATGGATAAGGTCAATATTTTCACATGAAATAGCTAGATTCTTTGGAAAACAAGGAGCCATTTATGCTTTTAAACACTTGCAGTTATCTAAACTTTTAAATTTATAGAAATTTACCTTTTCGTCCTCCTAATCTGTATTATAGTATATTCATGTATTATAGTATAGTGAATATGTTTATGCTCATTTGTTAACATTTTAAACAACCAGTTCAAGAAAACAAACGAACATAAAAAACGTAAACAAAAATTACAAATCACCGATTAAAAGTAAAAGTGAATATCCATATTAAAGTCTAGAATACCATGATCCTTTCATATATATAACAAGAATATATGATTGAAGTCTAAATACCATTAAATGATGAAAATAAAGTCATGAGTTAAATGCTTGGTTAGTCCCTGTGGTTTGTGAAAATTGCAGATTTGGTCCCAATGGTTCATTAAATACACACTTGGTCTCAGTGATTGCAATTTTTGCACTCGGGTGGTCCTTATGACTAACCCATGTTAACTTTCTCAGTTAAGTCTATGTAAAATTACCACACCACCCTTACTATTAAAAAACAAAAATAAATAAACACATTCTTCTTCTTTACCCTGATCTCTCTCTCACTTTCCTTTTCTCTCTCTAAAACCACAAGACCACCGTCACTCCACCACCCTCCACCACCGCCGCCTCCACCAGTGCCGCCGGCTGCGGCAGTTTTCTCTCCGGTCATTACCGATCTGAAAGAGAAGATGTAGGAGGAGAGATTTAGGTGTCGGTTATGTGTGCGGTGTTGGTTATGTATTATTAAATGCAGGTTACGCTAGCGGGGCCGGAAAACACCCGTCCTACGTACGCCACGTAACCCAGCTTCGATAATTAAGCTTCTTCTCATAAACCTTGAAAGCATTTCCTCCATTTTTTGTGCAAAAGTCCAGAAATAAAAGTAGCTTTCTTGATAATATATTAAGCAACTTGATCAACCTAGAATCAAAGAGCGATATGAGCTTCTCATCATAAACCTTCATATACCATATAATACAACAAATTAATACACATAATTGACATGTATTTAGGCAAAATAGGTATTTTACCATTAATGTTTAGAAAAAAAAAACCTTAACCACAACAGTAGCAATGAAAGTTGAGGTTGAATTTCTAAAATCAACATACATTACGCAGTATTCGTTCCAAGAGAAAAGTCAATGATATCATAATATTATCCAAAATCTTACAAACTGGTCAAAAGTTGCTTCACCAGTTTATCTAAATACTTGGTATATTAACTGTCAAATACCATTACAAAATGTCATTTCGATGTTGCTTGCCAATTGATGAAATCAAAACAAAACGAAAGCATCACTATGAAATCCGAAAAGCAATTGTCGCTCGCAACCCTAATCCTAATGGGAGTGAATTGTTGTATACTATAAAGAAAAATCAAAACATGAATTAATGGTGATTAATGGTAATATATATATATATACCAGAGTTAAGAAGTATCTACATTAAAAATGGACGCTGATAAGCTACACCACACTGTTTCCTCCTTAATATTCCGTTCACCACAATGTCGATGCCTACCCTCTCAATAACCCGAACGATGCAACGTTTAAACAATATGAACTCTAATTCATTAGTTCAACACTAATAAACAACAAACAAACTCACCTCAATTGTTGTTATTTCTCGGTCTGAGAAGGCTTGATTTTCACATCAACACCGCACACATAACCGACACCTAAATCTCTCCTCCTACATCTTCTCTTTCAGATCGGTAATGACCGGAGAGTAAACTGCCGCAGCCGGCGGCGTTGGTGGAGGCGGCGGCGGTGGAGGTGGGAGACGGTGGTCTTGTGGTTTTAGAGAGAGAAAAGGAAAGTGAGAGAGAGATCAGGGTGAAGAAGAAGAAGGTGTTTATTTATTTTTGTTTTTTAATAGTAAGGGTAGTGTGGTAATTTTACATAGACTTAACTGAGAAAGTTAACATGGGTTAGTCATAAGGACCACCTGAGTGCAAAAATTGCAACCCCTGGGACCAAGTGTGTAATTAATGAACCATTGGGACCAAATCTGCAATTTTCGCAAACCACAGGAACAACCAAGCATTTAACTCTAAAGTCATATATAAGAATCAAACCACCATATTCAAATCAACAACATCAATTCATGATATTGATAAAGAATACACCGTTAAAAATTGTAAACAGATCGTTCTTAAAATCGAATCAGGTTTTAAAATATGAATGTCAAATTGATTTTATATTTTAATACTATAAATAAGTAACTTAATGAAATTGTAGTTTAAGCATTTGGTGTATTTAAAAAAAAAATTAATTTTTACATTTTAAAGCTAAAGGTTTTCATCTTTTATATTTAAACCCTTTTAATTTTTCACTTTTAACTCAAAGTTTTTTTTATCTTTTTAATTTAACTTTTACATTTTTCTATTTTCAACTTTGGTCCTCCATATTTTTCACATTTGACAAGTTTTTCGTTTTACGTTTGTTCTAAATTTTGCGAGTTAACACGCCGTAACGTGTGTGGGGTTCAATGTTTTTTGGTCTATTTTTTCCCGTCTGACAGACCCATCGCAACGGGTTTATTTTCCATGTTGACAGACTCGTCGCAACGCGGCGGTCCTAGATCGAATTCGTTATTCTTTTCTATGTTTTACGTTTCGATTTAATTTCTTTACATTAACACGTCACAACAGGCGTACATGGTTCAACAATTTTACTTCTGCTTTTCGTTCGGTATTGTTATTTCTATTTATTTTGTTTTTACGAGATTTCCGTTGGTGGTCGCGGCGATGATGTGACATTGATGCTGTTTGGCACGATTTTACGCCCCCGCCGTAACGCGGGGGTCTTAATTCTAGTTACTATTAGTTATAAAGTATAGACTAAACTAATGAATATTTAAAGAACATAAAAAAACAAAAATAAATAAATAGATATACACAAATAAATGAACAATCATATGCAAACGTTTGTTAATATAACTAAACATGTGATCCACATATTCATGCTCGTTTAACTAATTTAGCACAAAAACGCGTTCATATTCGTTTAAAAATAAACGAACTTACCGTCCAACAATTCACAAACACAAAAATTCATTGAACATTCAGTTCACTTACACGCCAACTATATTCACCAAACCAAACCATATCACAAACTTTAGTAGTAACCAGGGGTCTAAATAACATAAACAAAAACCACGAGGCAGCTAAAAGTCAACTTATTGAAACTCATCTCATTGGTTGGAATAATCGCCCCAAACGTGAGTATAAAACGAAACACCAAACGCTAGAAAGCACAACAGAAAAAGAAAAAAAAAGACGATCGATCACAAACGCGTGAAAAGTAAGCTCAAACCTCATTTGAAGAATCTCTTCTATCATCAAACGGTAACTATTGCTCTATAAACTTCAAATTCCTGTAGATCTTCTAGTTTTTCACGCGAATTATGCTAGCAAAATCACTGTTATTAGTTCGTAATCTGTCAATCTCTATGAATTCGAAGTGTTTATACGATTAAGCTCTGATTATCAATGATTGTTCATGAACACTTGTTAGAATCTAGTGTTTTAGGTTTTAAATTAGTATACCTAAAGAATTTGTGTTACGACTGATTAATTATGTTAGAATTTAGTGTTTTAGGTTTAAAATTGGTCCTCGAGTGAGTTGAATCTTTGCTAATTTGCTAGCTGATGATTATAATTGTGTGAAGCATACTATTTGTTTGAGTATTAGAGATATGATTGACGTTTGATGATGAAATTATGGAGATGATAATGTTCAATGATTGCAAAGTTTATAAGTTGTAATCTTGGTTTTAAAATGCGTATAGCGATCCGATGCATTTTGATCCCAAAATCCGATGCGTGATGGTGAAGCGCACACGTCACGTATGCGAGGTGTTCTTTATTTAAAAATACTAGAAAATATGTGTATCTGATATTTTAACTTGTGAACCTTTAAACACTAAAATATAAGTACTCTCATCATCTATAGTCAGATTTGTTCAATTAAAGATCTAATTTGTTCAAGTGCCGGTCAACTGCATAAGGCGCCACATTAGACCACATCATGTGATGCGCGCATCATGGAAACGCAACACGTGATGCGATCTCATCACTGCATCATGTGATGCGTGCATTATGCGTTCCTGATGCGCACATTTTAAAACCAAGGTTGTAATATTTTGTGTTTAATTTAGCGAATATGATTGTGAATTTTGGATTATGGAAGGATTGAATTGGATTCACAACTTAGAGAGTTGAATCAAGTTTGTGAAGGTAGTGGTATCATTGTTATTAGTGACAATTGAGAAGAAATTGTGAATTAGATGATAGGAATACTTCATTGTTAAGAAGAAAGCAAACATTATAATCGTGTGAAGAATAATATTTGTTCAAGTATTATAGATATGCTTGGCGTTTGATGTCAAGATTATGGAGACGGTAATGTTTTACAATAATGTTTAGCAAATATAGATGTCAATTTTGGATCATGAAAGGATGAATTGGATTCATAGCTTATAGAGTTTAATAAGTCTGGGAAGGTAGTGGTATTGTTATTACGAATGACACTAATTTGTTAATTTGATGATAGAAATAATTCATTGTTGTGAAGAAAGCAAAACGAGTATGCCATGGGTATTTTTCATGTATAGACTACATAGTGGTTAATACTTTAGGCCATAGTTACTTAAGCGAGCGCCCAGGCGCGCCTAAGGCGCAGGGCGGGAGAACGCTGCTTCGGGTTCCAAGGCATTTAATGCGCGTGGAGGGTAAGTAATTATTATTATTATTATTTTTTTAAAGATTTGTATTTCAGCCTCTATCTATAAGACCTAATGAACGAAGGTGGAGATCCTCTCGTGTTTGAAGTTGATGACGAGTCCGATGGTTGAATGTTTTAAGACTTTGGTACTTTGGTTTTTTTGGTTTTTGTTTTGAATGTTTGGATTTGAAACTTTTGTTTTTTGGGTTAATGTTTTGAATGTTTTGCTTCTATATGATGCATTTGGTACTTTGGTTTTGTTTTAAGATATATTTTTATATAATTATGTTACTTGCGCTTTTTTTTTCTGGCCCACGCTTTTTTTGCGCTTCTTGCCTAGGCCCCGGGCCCAACAAATCGCCCTGAGTGCGCCTCGCGCCTTTAATAACTATGCTTTAGGCACAATGTAGACCTGTTTATTGACTTTCTTCTAATTTGAAAGTAGTTGTTAAGGTGTGAGAGATTTCTTTGTTGCAGGCTTTAAATATTTTGGCTGCTGTAGTGGATTGCATCTCTGATCATTAATATGAGTCTCAGTGGCCCTTCCGGTTAGTTTGTTTGTGTTTCCTTTATCTCTGCTAGTTCGTTGTACTTTTACTTTTTTGTAAAACCCGTATTCTGGTGAACTTTTATAATAATAATGATATTTGATTAGTTTAATATATTTTACAAACCATCCAACTTTTTCAGATTAACATTTGTAGCAGAAGCTTTGTAAAGAGTTTACATCACTATTCCACTAGATACTTGAAATTCAAAATCAATATTTGAACATGATTTAAATGAAGCTTGACAAGCTAGGTATACATAAGTGAGCTTTATACTAAACATCATGATCCAGGTTCTTTTACTTTTTCTTTCACGTTTAGGTGCTTTATCTAAATTTATATATCACACACACGTTAACAATGCTAAATGAATACATAGAGGATTTAAACCTGTAAACATACCCCAAAACTTAAAAAAACAATGTAAAACAAGATACAAAACTTTATACAATATTATTCACAGAAATCTGAATCTTGTGCATATGACAAATTTATCCAAAATCAACCAACCTTTACATAATCTAGTCCAATACACATGCATTCTATCCAATATAACTATATAGTGTGAGAATCCTTTTTTTTTCTCAATGTCAATTTGGTGAAAGTCATGGTTTTCATTGACAGTTACAATTTGATGATTTCTAATTGTTAGTTGTGAAGATTCTCAGTCTCCACCTCATAACATTTTGGTCCAATGAATCACAAAACGGCATATTTATGTGGGGATTTTTATAAAATATTTTCAAGATTTATACATTGAAAATTTGGGATGTTACATGCTTTCTGTAGGCTGTCGTGAATTTAAGATAAGACACTGATACGTTTTAACATATAGACAATTTAATTAGTTTGGACAATTGCAAGCTTACTGTTATATAAGCAATCCCAAACGCCCTCAGTATTTTTTGGCTTTTTTCTTCATTCCAATTTCTCTTTCCATTAAAGGTGGTAGAACTGGAAGAAGGACACTTGAGTTTGGAAAGACATATGTGGTAAAACCTAAAGGCAAACACCTTGCAACCATTGTGTGGTTGCATGGCCTTGGTGACAATGGCTCGAGGTAATCCCCTCTTTTATGTCCATAATTTAAAAACGTAGATTATGTTCATTGTTATTTTGACAAAACTAGACTTTTTATAAAGATTAAAGTACACGGATGGTCCTTGTGGTTTACCAAGATTTTGGATTTGGTCCCTAGCTTTCCAAAAGTAGACAGATGGTCCCTGTGGTTTGCACTTTGTAACGCATTTAGACCTCAACTTTTTCCTAAAGTACATGGATGGTCCCGGTTTGAACTTTGTAACGCATGTAGTCCCTAACTTGGACATGCTAAAACCTTTAGAGATTTGTTGGCTGGGGACGAAATGCGTTACAAAGTGCAAACCGCAGGGACCATCCGTGTACTTTTGGAAAGTTAGGGACCAAATCCAAAATTTAGGAAAACCACAAGGACTATCTATGTAGTTTACTCTTTTGGAAATGTTCTTCATCCCTTCTTTTCCTGTGTACCTTCAACATTGCTTGGAGAGAGAAACCTTTAACAACACAACATAACTTTTAAAATGCACCTGCAATCCAAAAGAGTATCGGCGTTTGATTTTAAGTACAAAGAATTCTATTTAAAAGAGGAGTTCATTAATCATTAAAAGGTTTGAAGACAACCTTTTTACTCCTGATGAAATAACAAACAACAAAATGACTTCAAGATTTTTTTTTAAATGATGGTTTTTCAAGGAACACCAAGTTGAACATGATGTTAATATTCGAAGTAGCTTTCTTCTAGGCTACAAAATTGTAAACATTTGACTTTTTTTTTGGTTGGGACAGACAGAATACTAGGTTTCGAAATCTTTAGTTACTGAGTTAAGTTTAGATCTCTCATTTTACATTTTGCATTTTGCATTTTGCATTTTGCATTTTGCATTTGGACATGATCCTAAAAGAGAATCCATACCCTTCCCAGATAAGAAAAATGCTCGAGGTTTAGGTAGCAGTGCTTTTTTATGCCACCTGCCACAATGTCAACAATTTCTTTTTTCAACCTATATTAGCAGTTTGTCTTGTTTATTGTGTGAATAGATGAGTTGAAGATTCTAATTCATTATATGCAGCAAGCCAGCAACCCGGTGTCACATTTAATCATTCTGAGATCATTTACTGTGAATCATCAGAAGAATTCGTTTTAACTTGAAGCCTATGAAGTTAATATTGGTGTTATCTCGGTGATATATTGGTTATCGGTCCCCATGTCAAATATTGGTCAGAATATTGGTACCGATATTATCGGTGATATTGACCGACATATCACCGATTTTCCCTATCATTGTTTTAAGTCTTAATTGGTAATTGTTAGTGTTAAACGTTGGTGTTTTAAGTCTTAATTGTAAACATTTAACTTTTTTTTTTTGGTTGGGACAGGCAGAATATTAGGTTTTGAAATCCTTAGTTACTCTGTTGAGTTTGGATTCCTCATTTTACATTTTTTGCATTTGTACATGATTCTAAAAGAGAATCCATACCCTTCCCAGATAAGCAAAATGCTTGAGGTTTAGGAGTTTGTCTTGTTTATTGTGTGAATAGGTGATTTGAAGGTTCTAGTTAGCAAGCCATGGTAGGTAAATTAACGCCCCAAATGGTGAAAGAATCATTGTATGCCCTAGAAGATAGACTGTCACGAACCATACTTGGCATGCGGGTATTTACTTTAAAAGAAACTTGTCTAAAACTACCTATAGGCGGTAGGGGTCGGGTCATTGATGTGAGATGGTTCCAGAGTTCTAAGACAGATGAGACAGAGAAAACAGAAAGTCTTCGTGTATATATTTTACAGAAACGTGAAATAAAAGTAGGTGATAAAGTAGTGTAGAAGTTAATTGTTCCGAGATCATTTACTGTGAATCATCAGAAGAATTAGGTTTTCGTTGAAGCCCCTAAATCATGTTAAGCTATATTGTGGACAGTATTGCAAGTAAACTATCGACAAAACTGTGTTTACCATAGATCTGCATAAATTGCTTATACATTCTTTTGTTATTTCAATGTCATTTTTACTTATTTAGTGAGTAATGACTGAAATCCATGTTCTGTTTCCTGGCAGCTGGGCCCAGCTTTTGGAGACCCTTCCTCTTCCAAATGTAATAACAAGTTTTGTTTACATAAAAACAATTCACTTAATGGTTATGCTTTAATCACAAGTTACACGGTTGTACAACAATGCTACTTTTGTATAACGAATCTATTAATATGTATTTTACTGAATGTGATGCACAGATCAAATGGATATGCCCTACTTCTCCTTCTCAACCCTTGACATTATTTGGTGGCTTTCCTTCAAATGCATGTATGTTTAATTGTTTTTAATGTTGCTTATTATCGAAACTGTTTATATCTTTTTGATGGAGACATTATTAGTTTATTACAGCCTTAAAAAGTAAAGGGATAATGTATAAAAATGCAAGGCATGTTTTTGGTCGAAAGTGATATAAATGAAACAATATACATTCTTGGGTAGTCTTTAAAATAGTTAGATATAAAGGTGGCCTTTTTGCAAAAATAAAAGCTGAATACTTCAGTAGCATACTGGCATATACACATACATTTTCCTGAAAAGTAAAAAAGAAGGATTTCACGGTTCTGAATTCTCTTAATTTTTGCAAAGTAAATTAATTAAGATTAACATCTATGAAATAATAAAAAAAAGTTGGTGCCATGGATGTTAGGGTTTGATGTGAGTGACCTGTCAGAAGATGCAAAACAAGACGTAGAGGGACTTGATGTTTCAGCTGCACATGTTTTAAGTCTACTCTCGAATGAGCCCGCTGACGGTATGTTTCATTTTTTTTGTATGGGTCGAGGCAGGTCGGGTCTGGTTAGGTTGTGTTGACCTGAACACCTTTTTGTTCTTTTTTAGCTTTAACAAACAAGTATTGTATCATATATGACTACAAACATTATATTATCTCAAGTCAGGCGTCTTACTAGTTCAGAGTCTCTTAACCAATCAGACCTCTTAATGGATCAGCACTTATTGGCGCAGAGGTTGCCAAACAACCCCTAATATTTAGTGGGTACTTTCTGATTCTAGTAAAGGCATTAATGGGTCAATACTGCTACCCGTTTGTAAACATATCCGGAGTAGAGTTTCGACACAATTAACTAAACGGGTGGGGTTAGTGTTAGGATATATGAACCCGCCAATCCTAACCCGACCAATTTAGGGAACCCCTAATGTTAATTGCATGACTTTGATGCTAATTTAATTGTTACAATTTGCAGTCAAACTTGGTGTAGGAGGCTTCAGTATGGGTTCAGCACTTGCTTTGTACTCTGCAGTTTGCTTTGCTCATGGAAAACTTGGGAACGGCGATTCTTTTCCTGCCCGTTTGGATGCCGTTGTAGGCCTTAGTGGCTGGCTTCCATGTGCAAAGTACTCACATTTTTTTTTGAGTAAAATACCATTTTCGTTCCCGAGGTTTGGCCAGTTTTCGACTTTCGTCCCATGGTTTGTTTTTTCGCATCTGGATCCAAAAGGTTTGAAATCTTGCCGTTTTCATCCGGCTCGTTAACTCGATTCAATCTTCTCCGTTAAGTCAGGGGTATTTCCGTCTTTTCTGTTAACTTAAAGGGCAATTCGGTCCTTTTCACTTTATGTACAAGCATTTAGCATAATGTACAAGTTTTCAAAAGACCGGATTGCCTTTAACTTAACAAAAAAGACGAAAAAACCCCAGACTTAACGGAGAAAATTGGATGGAGTTAACGAGCTCGATGAAAATGGCAAGATTTCAAACCTTTTGGATCCAGATGCGAAAAAACAAACCTTTGGACGAAAGTCGCAAAACTGGCCAAACCTTGAAATGAAAATGGCATACTCACTATTTCAACCCATTTACTTATAAGTGGGTTGATTTGGGCTGTATTTTCTTTCAAATAGGTTGAGTGGGTAAAACTAAAAGTTATTGTTAAAAGGGGAACGAGTCAGACGGGTTGAAAGTCGCCAACGCAATTGCAACTCATTACTTATGAATGGGCCGATCTGGGTTGTTTTTTTTTTTGTTTTTTTAATCAAACTGGTCAAACAAAAAGGTTTTGCTAAAAGGGGAACGGGCCAGCTAAATTGAAAGTCGCCAGAAAGGGTATCTTCAAAGCACACAATGTTGTAAAGCGTTTTATTTATTAATATAGCTTTTTGTCAGAATAATTTTATTTTTCTAATCATAATTAAGACATTAGTTGTTTTTGCAAATCTCATAAGTTAGCAATATAGGTAATTCTTTTTTGGTTCGTTTATGTAATTACAACTTTTTAAAGGTATACTTCGGTAGTTATAACGTAAAAAATTGTAGAAAAATGACATGTATCAACCCGAATCCTGATTTGACCCGTTATGATTCCCTCAGCCCACACTTCTTTCTTGCCACCTCATGATAATAATAGTAATAATATGAAAATAATAATAATAATAATAATAATAATAATAATAATAATAATAATAATAATAATAACAATAATAATAATAATAATAACATATTCTGTTTGTTAGGGATCTAACTAACAAGGTAGAAGGTGATGAAGCTGCAGCTCGAGCATCATCCTTACCTATTTTGCTTTGTCATGGCAAAGGTACCACAAACGTTTTATCTTTTATTATTGAAAATAAAATTTTGTTTTTGTTCATTTTTATTATGATTTTACTATTCGCCACTGTTGTAAAACTTAGTTAACAGACTTCCTTGTTATTTTAATAATTTGGAGGGCATTTAAGCCGTTTGACTTATATTCGAACAATTTATAAAACTGTTTTCAGTCTTCAATTTTCATGGAAGCTAGAGAGATGTTCATTAATAGTGTGTCAAATATGATTACTAGGATTGAATATTTCAATAGTAACATGGTTTTGCAATATGATTCCAGCTGATGATGTGGTTCTCTTTCGCTACGGTGACAAGTCAGCTGAGAAACTCACTTCGACCGGCTTTCAAAACTTGACCTTCAAGACTTATGACTCGTATGTATCCTTCCATCATATTGAATTATTATAATGAGAGTTATTTTAGTGGTGGCAAATAGTATAGTTTTCAAAATTAATTTATTAAGGGTGAGTTATGCACCATCACAATTATAGGGTTGAGAATGGGTCGGGTGAGTTATGGGTCAAAACCGAACCTGCAACCGGTGTTTTATCTTTAAATTTCATAACTGGTTGGTTGGTCACAAACGGCTTGTTTTTGGAAAATGTAATTGGTTAATTTTGTTAATCGTCGGTTAACCCGGACGTGGGTCATTCAAACCCGTTTCAGTTGATAAATATGGGCCAAATAAAAATGTTAGTTTTAATGGTGTAATATTATGTTATCTATAGAGAAGGGGCCGAGGGGGCAAGTAATATATTATTTATATAGAATTATAACAAGATTGTTCTAACGTATAATATGATTTATAAAAATAAAAAATATATACATTCATCATTTGATTATAAGAAGATTGAACCGATACATATATTTTTTTTTCCAAAATGCAGGCTCGGCCACTACACGATGCCTCAAGAAATGGACGACGTTTGTTCGTGGCTAACTTCAAATTAGAGCTAAAGGATGAGCCATAATTTCGTCGAACTGAAACAAAACAGCATAAAAAATGTGGCGGAATAATATTTTGTGATGTGAAATATGAATTTTCTGAACGGCACTGTGCATTTGTGCATTAAAAAGTATTCAATGGTTTGGGTTTTATGAACTCATGCGTCAATTGCGTCCACGGCTTGTGGCGTACGCGTACTGTAATTGTGATTGTAATTGTGTGTGACATACTAAAATCATTATCATTGATTTTATTGAACTTGAGATTTCTACCTTGGGTAGTTTGAAACCAGAGAATTGCTTACTTGACTGACACTCCTAATTTTGAACCAAAATGTTTTCATGTCTATTAACAATTGTGTGTTTTCAGATTATTCATTCAAAACCAAATAAACTATATATATATATATATATATACAGCTATTGTTTTAAAAAAATAATGTAAGGGTAGAATAGTCATTTTGATGAAGAAGCCAGAGAATTTTTTGGTGGAATGGTGTTTCTTGAGGTGTCGTTTTGGCTATGGTGTTAGCTTGAAAAAGGTTTTGGCATATGGGTGTTACGTTTGTAGTACAAGTGGATTGTTAGACGTCTTGGTCTAATCCTGTTGTACTACAAGCGGATTGAGTTAAAAGTTATTCGGGCAGCCAGAGAAGATGACCAGTTGCAGACTTACCTCGGAGAAGATGATCAGCATTCGCCGGAGATATTTGAAGCTCGCCCTAGTTGCAGACATTACCAGAGCTACATTGGAGAAGATGAAGGTTTTAGCTTGAAAAAGGTTTTGGCATATGGGTTTTAGCTAACACCATAGACCAAGATGTCTAACAATCCACTTGTACTACAAACGTAATGTGCATAGATTTTTTCGAATAAATTTCTTGTTTACCATGCACATTACACGTCAAACGAAATTTATTCAAAAAATCTATCTTTAATTTATTCAAAATATCTATCTTTCCGACCGCTATCGTCCCTTTTCTAAATGTGTTGTTGAATTACCGAGCAAATTAAATTTGTCATAAAAGTATTTTTTTTTTAGAGTTGATTAAATTCTAAAACATTTTATTCCAAATTAAAGAAAAACAAGTTTACATCTATATCCACATCCACTTAGATCATAATGTTTTATTTTACAGAAGGCTTTATTTTAAATATGGATTTTCCCTTGTACGTTCATCACGTGGCGACCAAACATTTTGGCAACATATTAGGGATCATGGAATTATCAAAGGGTTAAAATATTTCAGACCATGTCGGGTTTTGGTGTGCTAATTGAATGTGGGTACCAGACTATTCATCATGCATTGGTTGAAAGATGGGAAACATTGAAACCAACAAGCCACAACGTCTGAAATTAACGACATTAAACATTAAAACTTGGAGTCGCTTCTTGTACAAGCGGATTAAAAAAAAAAAAAAAAAACCCCTTCATCTTCTCCTCTGACATAGCTACGGCAATGTCTGCAACTCTGATGAGCTTCAAATATCTCCGCCAAACGTTGATCATCTTCTCCGGCGTTTCGGTCATCTTCTCCGACTGCCTGAATGACTTTTAACTCAATCCGCTTGTACTGACCAAGAAGTCTGACAATCCGCTTGCACTACAAGCGTAACACCCATATGCCAAATGCTTTTTCAAGCTGCACCATATGCCAAAACGACACCTCAAATAACACCTTTCCACCAAAAACACTCAGAAGCCAGGGCATTGAATAATTTTTTACCTTTATAACAACTTGTTTTACTAAAGCACATCATCAAAAAGATATGATACAACAAGTTCCAAACAATCAATGTTTCCCAGATTCCAAAATCTCCCTTAAAACTTACAACTCATTTTACAAACATAAGTGCAAAAAGAAGAGACATCAATTGCAATCAACAAAATTACGCGTAAAGAAACCATCTTTTTTCATCTAGCGACCTCTTTAATAAAAGCCACTTCACTTGAGGCGTGAGGTGAGAGCAGATGTTTATCTTGTTCGGTATCATCAAAAGATTCCAAGGGTACTTGAGCATTCGAGCTTGACTCAGAGGCGGTCCCATCTTCGTCTGCAATCGATAAAACCAAAACATTAATTTTTCTACATTATTAAACGGGATAATGTCAAAGAATAGCAGGTAAAGAGGCTATACACCTTTATAGCCACCTCACTAGAATATGGGTTAGTTTGGTAATTATACTATCTTTTAAATAGGCTAGCTTGGTAATGTGATAAGCCACCTTGCCAAAAAATGACACATAAGCAAGAAAATGACCAAATTACCAAACAAGCCCATTGTAAAATAAGTAAACTCAGGATATTATTATCGAGTATAATTACCAAAACGGACAACCAAACAAAGTATGTTGATAACTTGATATATACGACGATAACCCTTATTTTATAAGGACACACGGGGCGGCCCCGTTGTCAACTTCTACCACGCGTGTTACCACGTGAAACATCACCGCCAGCATCATTGATCACGCGTGGAACTTTTGACGCGTTGCCATGATCACGAGTTGTAGCCATACCTTTGAGAGTGGAGTATGATGGGTGTGGTGAGTGATGGGCATTTCCACTAAAATCCATCACTAGTGATGGAATAAAGCTCGATGACGTGGCGTATGGTGATTGGATGTTATGAGTGATGAGTGGGTGGTGAGTGATGGGCGCCCCTACCCCCCTAAGTAGAATCAGAAGTATACATAAAGACTTTTTTTTATCAAGTAAACCTTTCATAATTTCTTCACCATTATGGTTGTTTTACATATCAGCCTCAAGCCCGTATGCGTTTTCGCCTCGTGCCTCAGGCACGCCTTTTAAAACCCAAGATCTAAAGGCCACCTCAGCCCATTGCTCCTAAACTTGGTTCAAAAGGTTGCAAAAGTTCATTTCCTATTAGAAGCAAAGAGGTATGTAGACCAAGACTTAAAATGGTCAAAGTCAAACAAAACTAATCGTCAACTTTCAAATATAATATATTTTTCCAGAGCTTTTGAGAGTTAAAAATGAAACTATGATAAACGGAAGTACTACACATAAGAACATGTTAAGTTAATAACAAAATCATCTATGATAACTTGAAATTAAATATAATTTGTTTGACTACTTAAAAGTCAAACAGCATTACTTGCTTTTTGGAACAAAGGGGAATGGCAAAAGAGCACATACCACAATTATGATACTCTGGGAGCTGTTTAACTGTAGTTACTTGAAGGCTTTCGGGAAGTAGACAACTGCACAGAGCACCTGAAAAAATTACAATAAAACATCTATTAAGAATAAAATGATTTAACTTTTCAAAAAAAGATACTTGAAACTTCAATGCAAAAAATTAAAAAAAAATACTAAAAATCAAAAAATGAGGATACACATGTGTGTGTGACAAGTGTAAAACTAAAGGGTAAAAGAAATAAATCATCTCATATTAGTGTACGAACACGAATGAATTTAAACTCAAATCCATGGTTTGACCATATTGTAATCCTCTTTGTAAGAACAATCATATAGTTAGATATGACTAAATGGGGACCCAAAAGTCCAAATGGGTATCTTTTTCTGTACGATTCGAAACAGATTGGGACGGGCTGAATTGTAACACCTTTTCCCAGAATTTAGTTTTCTTAGCCATAAATAATTAGTCTGTCAGATATTATTACCAAAATCTGATCACTTCAACAACAATCTACTTTTTACACATATGATTTAGGATGTCGGATGCATTAGACCCATTTGACCAGTTTCATTTTTAACTAGTTTTCTTTCTTCCTTTAATTTTACCCAAGATAAAACATTACATAAATCCTAGGTAGTCAATTTCGTTGACATGCCTGTTGACCAGGTGCAAGGGGCAAAAAAAGTTTACATAAAATAAATGAATGTACATAAAAAATCTTTAATGAACAACATGAACAAACGTAAATGAATGAACATTCACAAACACATTACCGAACGTTCATGAACACAATTGAACGAACGACACCCCTGTTCGTGTTCGTTCATTTAACTAATCGAACGAGCTTTCTTGTTCATGTTCGTTCATTTATTAAACGAGCTTCCCGTCAAACGGTTCACGAATTGTTCGCTGAACGTTCGATTCATTTGCAGCCCTACCCACCGTGGAATCTTTTCAGTAATATTCAACTTTTCGACGAAAAAATGATAATCGGGAGTTTGATGCATTAAAAATAAATTTTACGCAACATTCGACCCACCTAATTTTTTAGCTATTCTTTTGTCGACCCAACATAGCTAAATGGGATAAAATTGCACCTCTACTTGATTGTTTTTTTGGTAAATTACGCTAATTCACGCTAAATATAACCTTTTCATACAAGTTATATGGGGATTCATACCAAAACACATATATTTAAAAAAAAAAATATAGGAAATGACTAAAAATGTACACACCTAGTTTAGCGAGCCGATTAACCCACCCGGGAATTCTTTTGCCCGTTAATCTTTGGGAAATATCATCAGTAAAATGGTTGCAGTTCTTGGATATTAGGTGATAAGTGTCCCCATGATACTCAGAAGCAACGGTTTCGATAAATTCTCTAAACTCAGAAGGCGATTTGGTTACATGCCCTAATGGGATTGAACATCTGTATGTAAAGCCCGGACAACTTTTGGGTTCAACCTCAAACACCCCACTAATTGGAAAATCGTGTGCTCCAAACCCGTATTCCATACCATACACTGCACAAAACAACTGTTTGTTAGGGTTCTTATTAAAAAGAAAAACAATTCTACAAATTAAGCTCATTTTCAATAGCATAAAGACCGTAGTTTGTTAATGGCGAATAGCGACAAATAGTAATAAGATACCTATATGCTACATAGCGAAATATACCCTGGCTATTTTATAATAGCGATACACTAGAAAAAAATTTATTATTTTTATATGCTTATATCAAATACCCTCGTATATACGCTATTTTACATGTATATTTAACAAAAACCTAAAATTTAGCTATTTATAGCTATATTTAATCGCTATTTATGTTAAAAAAACTGAAATCCCGCTATTTATCGCCGCATACCCTTGTAGCGACCTTCGACCGCTATTGACAACTATCATTAATTACATAATCAATTTTTCGTAGTGCACATTATATCATTAATTCAAACCAAGACAAAACAAGCGGGCTGAGTAATGGGTCAAAACTGGTAATTTGTAGTGTGGGTCAAAGTAGTTGCTTCATGAGTGTCGGGCGGGCCTGCAATCATTTTTTGGATATTTAAAATTACTGATGTGCAAATATGATGTTAAAAACTATACTGTTACAAAATAATATAACTTTTTCTAGTCAAGTGATTAAAAAAATTCTTATGCATTTGAATAAACTAAGGATGACTTTCAACCCGTTTGACCAGCCATTTTAGGTTTATCCTTTAGTTTTAAAGATAAAACATAATCCAAATCTACCCATTTCATAGTTTTCAATAGCCGCTATAGCGCGCTATGTAGCGAGGGGACCAAGTGTCGCTATCTGGGTCATAGCGACCAATAGCATAAATAGCGATAGTGATGTTTTTTTTTTTTACTTTTTGATGTAAATAGCAGTTAGATATAGCTATAAAATAGCTGGATTTATAGGTTTTTGTTAAATATACATGTAAAATAGCATATATAAAGGGTATTTTGATATAATATACATATAAAAATTTTCAAAATTCTTTTTCTAGTGTATCGCTATTTATAAAATAGCGCTCGCTATTTGTCGCTATTCGCTATGTAGCATATAGGTCCCTTGTCGCTATTCGCTATTAACAACTATGACCCATTTATAAGTTAACCGGTTGAAAATCGCAACCTCTATCTAATACATGAAAGAACCTAGAGGTCATGTTCACCAATAAACCTCATAAAGAACCCAAATTCAACAACCTCATAAAACTTAAAGGTATAATTAAAAAAGACTCATGAAAGTAACAAATGATTCTAGAAAATGCATGTCACCAAATAAAAAACAAAGGAAACTCCAAAGCCTTGTTCTTATAGAATCTAAAGAGCCCCCCATAAAGCAGAAAGTTATGATCTTTAATTTACCTCATTAAGAAAGCATCTTCTAGAGATCAGAATCAATTAAAAAACCAATAAAATCAATTTAAAACACACCTTAATGAAGTTTCATGATTCCAAAACCATTACCCAATACAAAACATAAACTTAATATTGTACTTACACAATTTTAAATATTCAAAAAAAAAAAAACATGTAAATCAAGATTATCACCATTACTAATTTTCTAAGCTCAAGAATCTTATTGAAAACTTATTAGCATGGATTAATCAAAACCATTAATTTCAAATCATTTACTTATGAAAACTTATAAAAGGGAACCATCTTGTGAGCTCAAGACCCTTCATTACAACAATAAACTAATCAAAAAAAATCCCATTAGGGGATTTAAGTAACTCAAAACATATCTTGAACTAAAAAAAAAAATTCAATTTCAGATTTACCATAAAAAACCTTAAGATTAACTCACTCTACAAAACCATCTAACCTCAAAAGATTCAATTTCAAGATTATAAAATGAAATTTAGATAAAATTGGTCTTTACTCCTTGAATACCGAATGAAAGATACCAAACCGAACAGATACTATTGAATTAATAGTTAATCATTACATTCAGACACTTGTGTGTCCATGTTGCAGTATCTTTTTCTGAGCTTGAATGAGTCTGAAGATGAATTTCCTTCCATTACTTTTTTTTTTTCTTTTCAAGGAACAAAATTGTGTACTTTTCTTGGTTTTGGATGAAAAGTCGGTTTTCGTATGGCAAAAATGTGAATGATAAAGATGATGATGGGTTTAGAAGCTGTAAGTTTGATTGGGATTGTGGGATCGATTAGTTTTAAGGGACCGATGCAAGTGACAGAGTGGATGAATCAAGATTACAGGGGTTTTGTACCCAAATAAGTGGTCATAAACAATTATTATTATTTTTTTTTTCTAACGACTTAAATTATATAGACAATTAGAATCTAAATAAAGATTTATGATTTAGAGTATTAAGTAACGCTGTTCAAGACTATATAATTTGACACTAAAAACTCATTCAACGCTTTCCTTGTAAAATGGGAGTTCTAAAGGTGGTACGCTCTGGCATGTTTGGCTATCGCCCTATGGTTAGTGAGATCGTTAGTGGTAATTAAGCTAATGAAGTTTCTTTGAATTCGTTAAAAGTGAAAGTGCACTAATTAACGTTATTTTACTAATTTCCGTTAAATGTAAGGTTGTCTACATCTTACCCTCCTCAGACCCTACCTTAGTTTTGCTATTGGTGGGATTTACTGAGTATGATGATAATGATGATGAAGTTCCTTTGAATTTGCATGCTTGAAGGAAATCTGCGTAAGATTGATCATCAGTTGGAGTTGATTATCAGTAGTAAGTTGCTAGATCATTAGTGGTTACTAGATCAACATCAACTTGGTCCATCAATGCAATTGATCAATAGTAGTAAGTTACTGCTAGTTAGACGCAACTTGGTCCGCAGTAGCAACTCAGAAGTTGCAATTGGTAAATGATTAATAGCAACTACATGTGTTGATAACTTCGAAGATCAAAGGTAAATTAGTACTAAGGAATCCCCTTGACCCCTTTTAGCTCCACCCTTGACTCTAGTCATTACTTTTTTGTTGTATGTTAATTTGTAGTTTGGTTTTGTTTTTCTATCTACGTTACTATATTGACTTTTTAATATGTAGACATGTTAGAATTTTGTTTAGAGTAAATTGCACAAAACGTCCTTTAAGTTTCATCAATCTTGCTGGTTTCAGCCTTAATCTTTAAAAGTTGTCAAAACCAGCCTTTAAGATTAATTTTGTTGCAGGTTTCATCCTTTATCACTAACCCAGTTACTAATCCATGTTAAATGGCCTCACATTCATAGCATGTGAGGGTAAAACAGTCTTTTCATCTCTCTCTCTCTCTCCACTTTCTTTATCTTCAACCTCCAAAATTACCATAGCTTCAACCCTCCATTGTTGACAGCTTGAACGAAGTGAGAGAGATAGAGTTTACTGTGATTAGGGAAATTCCCAGTGAAATTCCTTTCTTGTAAAATACGGGATTTGTCCCGATATTATTAATAAAATAATCTGGTGATTTTCCATTTTAAACGGTCTGTTAAGATTTCCGCTGCCAAATAAATACCAATACCACGGGTTTCTGTCCGCGGCTTCCGAACCTGCAAAACGGGTCGAGGGTCGTGACAGTTTATTCGGTAAAATACCCCCAATCGCAGGGGTTTGTTGATGAGAGTATGGATTTGGAAGGAAATAACAGGGAGTTGGATACCACCCCTGCTGACTTGGAGGGTTCTGAGCAAGCGATGGATGTGGTGGGTGTTCAGCAGTCAGCCGCCTCTGCTGCCCAGTCGTTGGTGAACAGGTAGGTGCTGTTGCAGGGGTCTCGTTTGACTCAGAGATGGAGGTGGTTTGGCGGGTAAATCAGGAGGTCTCATGGGGTTAGGCTTAGATGAACACGCTGCTGTTAATGCAGCTGAAGAGGCTGTGCAGAGTCAAAACCCAAAAATTGGAAGGAACGACATAGCTGTCAACAATGGAGGGTTGAAGCTATGGTGGTTTTGGAGGTTGAAGATAAAGAAAGTGGTGAGAGAGAGAGAGAGGACATGAAAATGGTTTTACCTTCACATGCTATGCATGTGAGGCCATTTAACATGGATTAGTAACTGGGTTAGTGATAAAGGATGAAACCTGCAACAAAATTAATCTTAAAGGCTGGTTTTGGCAACTTTTAAAGATTAAGGCTGAAACCAGCAAGATTGGTGAAACTTAAAGGACGTTTTGTTCAATTTACTCTTTTGTTTATTTAGCAGTTTCGTATATATACGGTATTCCTCGTAATGCTGGCAGGTAAACATAGATTATAGGGTAAATTACACTTTTCGTCCTTTAAGTTTGTACCGGATTGCAACGGATAGCCTTTAACTTCAATAATTACAGTCACAATCCTTTATTTGGAAAACTCATTACACCTTAGGTCCTTTAACACTAACCAAGTTAAAAATTTCAGTTAAGTTTCACATGTGGGTTGCACATGAGGGGCAATATTATCTTTTTACCATTTTAATACAATAAAGATTTAAAATAAAATTTTAATAGATAAAATCCCCAGTCAGTTCTCTCTCTCTAACACCCACCATCACTCTCTCTACCCCCTCCCTCTCTCCCCTCTCTCTCTTTATCTCTCTCTCTCTCTCTCACAACCAAACACTCACCACTGCCCCATCTTGAAAGTGGGATTTATGTAAAACTTCTTTCTCTCTCAAGGCCACACGTCCCTCCACCTTTGAGAAACCCCAACACAACCAAACCCCCTGTCTCCATCCCCACCACCGTCGCAGATGGGCCCCGTCACCGAACCCTAGTTTCGCCCCTGTTTCCTCTTGAAATTATGAAGTTGCTGTCGATTTATCTAGTTGCATGTTATTATCCGGTTGCAGGTTAACCCGGTTCCTCCTAAAGGACGTATAGTGTAATAAGTTTTCCAAATAAAGAATTGTGACTGTAATTATTGAAGTTAAAGGCTATCCGTTACAATCCGATACAAATACAAATGATGAAAAATGTAATTTACCCTAGATTATAATCATAAAGCAAAGGCACCAAGCAAAATTTACATGAGTCAATCAACTCTTAAGTCTTTGATCTAGAAGATCAATCAAAATATATAGTATAAAAAACAAAACGAGCTATTGGATCATTAATACGTATGTAATAGAATAATATACAATGGAAAATAACTAGGGAATGAAACTATAATCCATATTAGCCGTTAATAACTACAATAATATATAGAGGCCTAATAACGTACAATATTTCTTAACGTGTATCGGGTATGAGATGAAATTACGCACGTTAACAAAACCCTAATCACGTATGTTGAAAAAACATAATCATGCATGTCACGCAAACATAAACTCGGAATCTTTTTTTAGACTCCGCAAACTTGGAATCTTCATTCTTTCACAAACTCGGAATCTTCATTCTTCATAAACTTCATTCCTTTAACATGCGTAATTTCATCTTGTACCTAATGTAGGTTAAGGGATATTGTATTTTACACTTCCTCTCTCTCTCTCTCTCTCTCTCTCTCTATATATATATATATATATAAATTCCAACATGATAATATCTATTAACAACGATTTTTTATTTGAACGTAAAATTTGGATCGCTCACGGACATCAACGGAACCATCCGATCATATCCAACTCCACTAGGCAATAATGCATGTACATACACCAATACAAGGCGACACCCAATAAAGCGGAGGAAAACCTCTCTTGTGGGAATCAAATTGATGACCTAATGGTCCCTAAGCCTTATCTGGTCCCTAAGCCTTATCTCCACCCCAATTATTTATTTTGATTTTATGAACATGTTTATTGATTTAAATATATAGTTTACATAAAAAGATATCGCTGATTTGAAAACAATATAGTTTCCAAAAATGTAATACATAATTCATTATAATTATTATAAATAAATATAACACAAAATAAAATTTAAACAAACTAAGATAGGAACTTCAAGTTATAAATTCACGTTAATTTTCTTCATTTATATATTCATGAGTTAAATGCCTGTGATTTGGGCCATTTTGCCAGTTTAGTTCAAGTGTTTCATTTTTCTCCTGTGGGTCCAAAAAGGTTTCAGCGTTGCCATTTTAATCCACTGTTTAACTTTATCCAATTTTCCGGTTAGCAAGAAGGTCAATCTAGTCATTTTATATATAATTCTGTTAACTAGAAGGGCAATACAACCATATAAAATGACTGGATTGCCCTTCTCGCTAACAGAAAAAATGATAAAGTTAACCTAGTGGACTAACATGGCAACGATGAAACCTTTTTGGAGGCACAGATGAAAAATGAATCATTTGAACTAAAGTGAAAAAATAACTCAAATCACATGAACCAAAATAACATCTAAATCTATATTTATTTATGTTTAAAATTTGAATCCAAATAGGATCAATAGTAACCTATAAATACGGATGGATATCTCATCTTCTATTCCAGTTTTGTGTTTCATATATCTATCAAACACAAACCCCATAAACCCTAAAAACTACAATGTCTTCACAAGAATCAAACCCTCAAGAACATCCAAATCACTTCATGAGACTCCCAGATGTTGTCTTCATCTTAATCCTCACCAAAATCCATCAACAAAACTTCAAGGTCCTGTTTCAATCTTCCTTAATCTCCAAACACTTTGCCTCTATGATCCCTCTCATGCCTTCTGTTTCAATCTCAATCTCCCCACCAAATTCTTCAAAACCCACTTTTGATCACCACAATTCTTACGTACCAGCCGTCGGATTTCAGTTATTTAACCGGAATGCATTATTTGGAGTCCATCCAACCCGAGATCCAGCACGCGCTAACTTTCCTAAAGAAGTGTGAATTGTTTCGATCTATTGATGTTGTGTTCGTCGATGAGGATGACGATGGACAGCAGGAACCCGGTTTTCCATGTTTGATTAACTGGAAAACCCAATTCGGTTTTGAGTTGCAGAGCTTTGTGTTCCTGTTCGCTCACACCGGAAAACAGAGGAAACAGAGGATGCTCTGTTTCCAACGGTCGAGTCGTGGTTATTCTCGGAGCTTCATAGTGTTTTAGCAGCATGTGTCGTTTCTGATTCGATGGAATGGTGGAGTGTTGTGTCGCGGTTATTGGTACAACATCCAATGCTTTGTGAGATCACTATTGGGAGGTTGAGAAAAGGGGGTGAAATTCGCTTGACGAATCAGCAGATTGTTGATTTGAAAAATTGTTATTCGCCGGAGGGTCTTTCGTGGTTGTCGGAAAACAGCTATGGTAAGGGTACTGGATTGACATTCAAAGAGACATCCGCTTACATTCCGGTTTTGTGTCTTCCGAAAAGTGGTTACATGCTGCATTCGGTGTCTATTGTGGTGGTGAGAATAAGCAGACAACAACCCGGGGATGGGGATGGGGATGGGGATGGGGATGGGGATGATAGTGATAGCGATAGTGAAGATGATAGTGATAGTGAAGAAGATGATGATGACAGCGAGAGTAGCAGTGACAGCGATAGTGATAGTGAAGATGACGATGATGAAGATGATTATGTGATATATTGAATTGGAATTTTGATGCCGATGAGGAAGTTTTTCACGAAGCTGTAACATCGATTTTGATACACCATAAGCACAAGATGAAGCGAGCAACCTAAATTTACTTCGAGGTGTATCTATCTTATTGTTGAATATAAACTAGTTTTATACCCGTTCTAGTCCAGGTTTTACGAAACTAATAACAATCAACCTTAACAAACATGTTCACCTAAATAAACTTACAAACCGACTCGACATTAAATTCATTAGCCTATGGCAAGATTGCCATCCATTTTCTCAAGTAGATATGATTAATTACCGGAATTCCTAGAATCTCGTCGGAATTTGGCAGGACTCGCTAGACTGCCATCGATTTTTGGCCAATTAGGGCTGGATATGACTAATGTTGATTGCCTATTGGTTAATTGGTTGATTAGATAAAAATTACTCGGTGAACCTCCGACTAGCGGTTAGTCACTGACTAGTCGAATGCTAGTCGGGGTTTTTAAAACCATGCATAGAAGTACGTTTTAGGACATTGTCTAATCATGCATGTTATTTTCTTCTCGCGTTCACTTCACCCGTTAAGGGTCTTTTATATCTTATACTTTTCCTATATAAATAAATAACAGGGGCTTATTTGTGCTTACTAGCCTTCTCGTGCTCAGGCGCATTTAACACACTCTTTTTAGCTCGGGCTCGGTTAACTCGGTTCGATTCAAGCTTTTAACGAACCGATCTTGAGTATCTTATAAGCGACACGGCGTCTAGCGTCTTTAGACATATTAGGGTGCATATAGAAAATACAAAAGACCCATAAACTATACTTAACTACAACTTAAAAGAACAATTTTTGTAATTAAGTTTCTCTTTCCGTATTTTCCCTTTATATAAAAGCAGAAGTTGATGAATAAAGTATTCGAGAAAACTCATTGTTTATATATATAAAAAGCCGATGATAAGCTGTTGAGTAAAAACAAACACATTTCTTCACATGGTTTTCTTCTTCATCTCCATCGACTGTAGATGCACCTGAACCAAGTTATAAAAAAAACCCATTAGTTAAATTCTCAGAAAAAAATGCATATGTAGATGCGGCGATTTAAGTACCGCCACTCAAACCGCTTCGACCAGTTTCATAAATCCTTACAGTTATGCCCTCACATTGCTTTAACATTCTAGGGGCATGAAATTCTGACATGACACAAACCTAATACGAAATTCAAGGCCTTGGGTTTAGTACAAACGGGTCCGGGTCAGTTTCGGGTTGCACCCACAAACATGTTTAGATTAATCCATTTATACAAACTTTTGAAGTTTAAAGATATATTAATTAAAGTTTAGACATAATTGTTTTTTTAAGTTTAAAGATAAATTAATTAAAAGTTTAGACATAATTGTTTTAGGTATCAACCTAAACTATATGCCAAACTTTAAAAGTTCTAAAAAAAGAATTAAAAAGTTTAGACATAATTGCTTTAGATAAAAAAATAATAAATATTAATATGTAAATTTAGAATTTTATGTATTAATATGCCAAATAAAATTAAGTAAACGGTTTTTCAAGTTAAACGGGTCATGTTTGTGTTAACCCACTGATACACATGTAAAATTTTCAGGTTCGTGCTGGTTTGACCGGCCAACCCACGAACACGACCTGTTTGGCAGCCCTACTAAACAACTCCAAAAACGCTAGCTTTAAAGCTTAAAAAATGAACAAAAGGGCTAACGGGTCGGTCCAACTCAAACCAACCAATCTTGACCCAGATCAAATGATTACTAGTTATGATACGTTACCCGGTTTCCCAACCCATTACCCAAGGCTGAAATGGTAACCAACTTATGCTGACCCATATCAAAAAGTTACCCGTTTTGACCCATTCCCAACTCAACTCAACCCAACCCATCACCAATTTCACCCCCTCTGGTCAACTCATTAAGAAAAGAATTCTTACCTTCGATGTGTTTCAAGATTCATCATCATCATCATCATCATCATCATCATTCATCATCATCGTCATCATCATCATCCGAAGCAGGCGTTCTTCGACTAAACTGAAACAAACTACGTGGGCCCGATTCAGAACCCGACTCATTATCAAAAGTTTCACCATCAACCTCACCATCCCTAACCTCACCATCCCTAACCTCACCATCATACCCCTCACCCCACAAACGTCTCCTTGTCCGTCTCTGAACCACCACGCGTGCCCTGTTTCCGGGTTGAAAAACCCTAATAAGAAAGAAAATGGTCAACCAACCACCATCATCAAACGATAAATCATTAGAGTTATCTTCATCCCATTCCCGTTCTTCGCCAATAGACGACTGAAGTGTACTCAATAAATCCCCTAAATCCCGTCGCCTTTCCATTCTTCTCCAATCTCGTTGCCTTGTAGGGTCCACTTCCGACGGCCTTACAAACGGGTGCACTAATCTCGCATGCTTCCTTAAATCCGTATACGTCCCCGAAAAATCACACGTTTCACTAGCACAGCTTCGTGTCTTCGTGTTCATAAACAAACGGGCCGGGTCAACAACGACCCACCCATTGACCTCCCCACGACACAGAGGACACATCATCTTTGACTTCTCATCGGTTCCAGTCAAAGCGATGGACGGTTGACTTTGGTCAGTTGACGTGCCTGACGGGTGGCTTTCGGAAAAGGTTTTACGAAACTGGTCGAAGCAGTTTGAGTGGCGGTAGCTTGTGTCACACATGTAAGGACGACAACCATTATTGTGTGAAGAACATAATAAAAGGATTGCGTTGTGAGGGTGTTCCATACAAACAGGACAGCGGGTGTCTTCCCATTCTTTCAGACTTTCTTCGTTCTCTATCGGGTTGTTGACCAGTGATTGTTTTGTTTGACTCGTGCTGCATCGGTATGGAGAAAATTTGGACTTACTGTTAGATACTGAACGGTCTCTTCTCTCCTTTGGCATGATTATTTCTATATATACATTACACAAACATTTGTAAATCAAAATCAAATATTTTTTTTTAAATATAACACCATAAAAACTAACATTCTTTCCCATATTGCACGACTACACGTCGAAAATTTTGACATGTTTGAAGTTGATAAAATTGTTAACCTAATACAAACAAAACAGATTAATGGCAAATGGTAACTGAAGGTTACTTGTACAGTCAGCACATACAAAGACGCCACGTAATAAGTAGAATTGCAAAACAAGACCATAATCATAATTTATAAATGCCATTAGCAGGAGTGTTTACATTCCGCTTCGGACGGTTTTGACAAATATTTTGGCCTGAACCGCTAAAACTACAAACCAAACCAGCCGATTTTACTGGTTTGATAGTTTAATGGTTCGGTTTTACCGGTTTGATGATTCCAACAATTTTTTTTTTCAAAATCACTAGTTTGTACTAAAAAAATTACAAAGATAAAAGATGGTTGATAATTATAATACATATACATAACTACACACTCAAAAAAAAATGAAAAAAAAAATATATAAATAATAAAGGTTAAGCGACTGGCTGGTTTACATGACCGGTTCCAAGTTTCAAACCAGACCAAACCATTAAACCGCCAAACAGGGAAACCCAACCTGTTTAGATCTCAAACGGGCGAAACCTAACAACACGATTCGGTTTGAGTGGTTTACTCTACTGTTTTTCAACACTCCTAAGCCAATAGGGTTCTTGATGAAGTTCAAAACCAACCATGTAACACACAAAAAAACAGATTTATTTTAATTATTTATAGAAACTTCACTTTAAGATCACATTGTCATTCACACCATGTAACACAAAAAAAATCATTCTAAATTCAAAAAACAGACAATGCAGCAATATCACCATAAATAATCTAATCTAACAAACATAAGTGAAAGCTCAAGTATCACTTCAGTGAACACACACACACACACACAAACCTCCTCTAGATCAATAAACTCAATATACAAAAGTCAGGGGCTGTTTGGCAACGTCTAAATGGTTAAGTGTTGAACACCTAAGAGGTCTGAACGTACCGTGTTCGGAAGGCTGTCTTGGGGTCCGATCTTAAATCGATTTTTGAGTAGGAGCTTGACCCTTGCAACTGGTCAAACAGATTGTCAATACGAGGTCTGAACCATTAAGAGCCAGTATAATGCTTAACCGTTTAGAGGCAAATGTTTGACAAATTCAGATTAGAGGTCTTAACCATTCAGACTCAGGGGTTGTTTGTTTACCTCTAAATGAGGCTCTTAATGATTCAGACCTCTTATTGGTTCAGCACTTAATGATTCAGACTGTTTGTTTTGCGAGCAAACGTCTTAATGGTTCAGACATTTGCCTCTGAACGGTGAAGCATTATAATGAGTCTAAATGGTTAAGACCTCTGATCTAAATTGGTTCAGACATATGCCACTGAATGATTAAGTATTATACTGAGCCGTTTGACAACTTCTGAATGGTTAAGTGCTGAACTAGCAAGAGGTATGAACTATTAAGTGCTGAACCAGTAGAAGGTGTGAACCACGCGAAACAAACAGAATCATTAAGTGCTGAACCAGTAAGAGGTCTGAACTATTAATACGTAAACATCATTAGAGGAATTAGAATGATCTCGGTTCAATTTAGCCCCAATTCATTACAAAGTACAAACCCTAAATAAAATCAGATTAAAACCCTAAAACACGCACACTAACATAGTACATAACATCATCAGTAACAATCTTAAAAACAAAACACAGATAACTAACAGATCCGATTAGTAATCGAACATCAGAAAAGAATAGCATGAAAGATATTACCTAAAAAACTTCTTTTTTATGCGATTGGCGATCCCCGGTGACTGTACAAGATTGATCTGCAATGAATCAACGAAGAAACTTTGAGTGATTATGACAGCATCACACACGAGATTCGATATATATGTAGAGAAAAGAAGAAGAAGTAGCTGTTGTGATGACGTGGAAAAGAAGTGTTCGTTCGTGGCCCCGATGGTCGATTGTTTGAATTTTGAATCCTATATTTATTTTGGTTTAAGTCGGCGCCTTGTCGTATGTAGAATAATTAATTAAAAAGTAAAATTTCACCCAACACTAAGCAAAAAAAATCAATTCTTTTAAGAGAAAGTTGTATTTTTCGTCATTTACGTTTCAACGAAGCTATAAGGGGGTGTCCTTTAAGTTTAAAAAGTATATTGGGTGTCCTTTACTAGGGTGTTCAGAAAAAACCGTAACCGTAGCCAAATAAACCGATCCGAATAACAAATTCGGTTTTTGGTTTGGTTTCTAACCGAAACCGAATTGTGAATATGGTTTTTGGTTTGGTTTATGGATCCACATTTTATTTTATTTGGTTTATTCGGTTTATTTGGATAACCGAATAAATCGTTTAACTTAATTAAGTATTAAATAAAAATAATAATATTTTATAAATCATATACAATTTATTAGCCTAAAAAAATTATTTTTTATGCAGTCCAAAATATTAAATGTAAATCTAAAAGCTGGAAGTACATGGACTAATGTGCAATATTTTCAAAAAGCTCCACTCTCTCTCTCTCTCTTACACACATGATCATAGTCGGTGTCCTTTTGACCTGACCTAGTTATCTTTTCTTGTTAAACGCAGCCATGTGTCACACACCGAAAGTACATGGACCAATGTGCAATATTTTTAAAAAGCTCTCTCTCTCTCTCTCGCCTCCACCACACCATTATACGACTCATATTAACCCCATGAATTCTAAAAAAAAGAAGGGGTTAATTGATAAATCAAGGTGTCTATACGGATCGTGTAACATTTTCAAAATTTCAAACGTTGTACCTTTCGATCGGTTACGTTTTTAATAAAATTGTTTACAAAATAAGTAATCTTACAAAGACCTTAATCACAACACGCCGTCGAGAGCAAAAATAAAAAATAAAAAAATATATATAATTTTTGGAATCCCAGGCGCCATGCGTCAGAAACCCTGTCATCTCCCGCGACGCGCGGGAGAGTGCCAGGACACGTGGCTTCGTTTCGCGACACGTGTCAAACCTACCTTAGACCGGTGGCAATCTAGGCCTAGCTGACCTCCCTCGCGCCACGCGAGAGATTCCCTGTCTCCCCGCGCACGCGCGGGAGAGTCAAATTTCGGGAATATAAAGGCCGGCCTGGGACGAGTTCAAATCGCTCAGTTCGATCGAATATCGACGTCTCTTTCTCTTTCGAAGCTCTGTTTAAATACCGAGCCCCCTAAACCCCTAAACCTGCGAAGCTCTGCTACGTTGTAAGTATTTTAACCCCTGATCCCTAATTCGTCACCCTACCCGATTGATTTAGGACCCACCAATGCAGGGGTGTTCATGAGCCGATCCGATCCGAGCGGGGTCTGCTCGTGCTCGGATTGAATTACAACCGATCTGATTCGATCGGATCAAATTTGCAAAACCGAGCACAAAAGTGATGCTCGTGCTCGGATTGAATTTGAATCGAGCGGATCATTTCGCTCGTTTCGCTCGCTTTTTCTTAGCACCGAAATTAAAACATGTGTAGCAACACAAAAAAACTGAAATCAAGACTATTACAAGGCTGCATTCAACAAAAACAAATCCTAACTTATTTAAAACATGTCCAACACCTTACTAACAAAAGCAATACATAAATAAAATCATGATTCTAAAAATGTTTTTAACAATATTAAGAAGCACAAAATAAAGTGCGAAATACAAATTGTACATCAACTGTTCAATCTCGGTATCAAAATTGAAGTAAAATCGAGATGAGCAGCAACGTGAGAAAATATTGTTTGAGGTAGGAGAGTGTATAGTGAGAAAAGATTGGATCCTCAACAATCGAACATGAGCAACAACGGGTGATTGTAGGAGATTGCAGGATGACTGGTAGGTTGCTGATTTGAATTTTAGGAATTAGGGTTAGTTTTGGTATTGAGTTGGGTTAGTATGTTTCTTGGGCTTTTAATTTTTATTGGGCTACTTATCTATATGCTATATAACTCTTTCTCTCTCTCATATATATATATATATATATATATATATATATATATATATATATTATATTAATATTTAATAAAAATGATTCGAGCAAAACCGAGCGATCGACGAGCGAGAGGATCTTTGCTCATGCTTGGCTCATTTTCAAATCGAACCGAACCGAGCGGCTCATTTACAAACTGAGCGAGAATCGAACGAGCATTTTTCAGGCATTTTTCGAGCGATCGTCGAGCGATCCTCGATCGTCGAGCAGTTTGGACAGCCCTACACCAACGCATGTCGAGGCTCTGCCTGACTAAGTCCGTTGGGGTTCTATCTCGTGTAATATCGTCACCCTACCCGATTGATTTAGGACCCATCAACGCATGTCGAGGCTCTGCCTGACTAAGTCCGTTGGGGTTCTGTCTCGTGTAGTATCGTCACCCTGCCCGATTGATTTAGGACCCAACAATGCATGTCGAGGCTCTGCCTGACTAAGTCCGTTGGGGTTCTGTCTCGGGTAATATGACCACCCTACCCGATTGATTTAGGACCCACCAACGCATATCGAGGCTCTGCCTGCTAAGTCCGTTGGGGTTCTGTCTCGTGTTGTGTGGCTAAATGACTTGGGTAATTTTACTGACACGTAATGCATTGTATTATTATTAGGAACTCAGAATTTGCACCAGAAAGCTTTAAGTTAAAAATCCTAAAGCTACAGGCGAGTACATAGTTCCCCTTCTTTATGTTTTCTAAATATTTTGGGGTGATTCATATGTGTTAAACTATCTTTCAAAACATACTTACTACTTATGGTTCTTGTGAATACATAATTCCCCTCTTTTACATGTTTGAAGGTGAATTATATATTTCCACACTAACAAAACTTATTAACCTATGGTTTATACACACAACATGCTTTACATTGTACAAAACTTGATGTTATGTTGAACATGACAATGATACATTCATTAACTTTGATCACACCGACCGGTAGTATGTTATGGTACCATAGGATTGACAACCCCATTCCCGCTTCCTAGGTTTGTTTGGAAGTTTCCTCTGGGAATGACAGAAACTGTGCAACACATTTGACAGACCTTTATTTATAAAGGTTTGTCCGAGAGTCAACAAGGCTCGAATGTATTCGCCAACAAACCACACTTGTTTTATACAAAAAGGCAAATCATTTTATATACATAACAAGACATTTTGTTTACACAAGACATTTGGTTGGTTCATATAATGTCACCAATGGTTTCTAAGTAAACCATACATTGTTTCTCTTAAATCAAATCATTTCTCATACGACCTTACAAAAGAAAATTTTTTGTCAAAGATTCATGGCTACAAAGATTTATTTAAAATAACAACTGTTGAAGTTGATTAAACATCATTCAATATTCAAAAGCCATAAGTAGTGACAAAACTTATGTTACTCGCCAACATTCAATGTTGACTTTATTTTCACATATGTTTCAGGTACTAATGCATGATCAAGTATGCTATACATAGGATGGACGCTGGCCTTAGCTTGATTAAAAATAAAATAGTCGTTGTATTTCGTTTCGAATTCTCAAAGACAATTAATTTATAAATTCAATAAAACCAAACTTTATTTACCATGTGTTTGAATCAATTTGTAACGTGACCCCCAACGTTTCCGCCGCGGGTTGTTTTTATTTCGGGTCGGGGTGTTACAGGTTGGTATCAGAGCCATGGTTATAGGGAATTAAGTTATTGTAACACTTTTGACCTAGACTATAACCTTCCTAGGACCTTAACGCAAGTTATCTTGCGATTAGATTTTAAATACAATACCATCACCTATCCTTAGGTGATTACAAAACAATACAAAATCTCACATTCATTCTAAAAGTCAAGATTTCCCAAAATTTTACAAGAAATCATCATCTATCCTTAGATGATTTGTTTTTAGGCTTTTAAAGCCTTAAAATGTTTTCAAAATCTGGTTTTGGGTTTTATAATGTGAACACATGCAATCTAGAAGGGTGGATGCCTTACCCTGGGTTTTCTAGTCTAAGGCTAGAGTGTTCGTACAAATCCACTTAATCGGACCAATCACTCTTACCTGGAATTCTTAGGGTGAGTGTCCACTTATAGGCTAAAGCATGTCTTTGCTATACATTATCAAGACCCATTTACTTTGACTAGTCACCGTATCGTTTATTCGTTTTAAGTAACGAATAAATGGATACACTCCTTATGCTTCGTTGATATTTTAATATTTCTTTTTAACCATCCTTTATCAATCTCACTCGTTTCCTCTCATATTTCCTTTTCTTTTAGAATGCCTCCTCGTCACAGACACTACTCAAAACGCCGAAATGGCAGCTATGATCACTCAACAAATGGTTGCGATACTTCCAAACCTTGTGACCCAACTCAATCAACTCAACAATAACCATAACACAACAATGTACTCCGTATTTCAAACAGTTCAATTCGGCTAAACCACCCAAGTTTTGTGGGTCTGAAGGAGCTACTGGGCTCCTACAATGGTTTGAAAGCATTGAGAACACTTTTCACCATTGTCAGTGTCCCAATGAGCGCAAAGTAGAGTTTGCTTCAAGCGTATTCCAGAAAAGAGCGCTCACATGGTGGAATGGGATCATGAGAGATCGAGGTGCGGATATAGCCATGTCACAAACTTGGGGAGAACTTAGAGCTCTTATGATGAAAGAGTTCTGCCCACGCAATGAAACAAGGGCACTTGAGAATGAATTCCACGATCTCAAGCAAGATAGTGGCGAGAATCGTGCCTACACAGATCGGTACGAGGAATTAAGCCTACTATGTCCCACTATGGTCACTCCCTTGGATAAGGCCATTGAGAAATACATTGATGGCTTACCTGATCCCGTTCAAGACATCGTTACTGGTAGCCATCCAGCCACCGTTAGGGAAGCTATTGAACTAGCTGCAACTCTAACCGATTCTCAAGTCAAGAAAGGGAAACTTTTCCGCAAAGGTGACAAGAAACAATCTGCTAAGAATACCCAGAGAAACCAAAAGAAACCAAAACCGAACCTCCCAAAAACTCAAGGAAGCGGAAGGCTTCCAAGAATTTTACTGTTGTTACGTCAACCAACCAAGTTACCCCCAACCAACCAGCTCAACCTCCTGCTAAGAAACAATATGTTGGTACTGCACCCTTGTGCAACAGATGTAACCGTCATCACCAACATCATTTACCATGTCGCCAATGTACCCTGTGTGGACGATTTGGTCACTTGGCCAACATTTGTCGTTTTGCACCTACCCTGAACCACACTGTTCCAAATCCTGTTCAAAATCAAGCAGTACCTAACCGCCCTCATTTCCCACCTGGATCCTGCTATAATTGTGGTGATCTTACTCACTACCGAAACAATTACCCGAAGCTTGTTAATGCTAATCCAACTCGTGGACGCGCATTTAACCTGAATGCTAATGAGGCTCGTGCTGAAAATAACGTTGTTAACGGTACGTTCCTTGTTAATAATCATCCTGCTTCTATTCTTTTTGATTCAGGTGCCGATAAAAGTTTTGTATCCATAGCATTTGATCCTTTTCTTTCAATGCCCCGAACTAAGCTAGGGAAACCTTTAATGGTAGAAATAGCTAATAGCAAACCCCTTTACTTGATTCCATTATTTTCAATTGTCAACTAAACCTCAATAACCATCTTTTTCCCATTGACCTCACGCCAATGCAACTTGGGAGTTTTGACGTCATATCAGAATGGACTGGTTAACAAAACACCATGCTGAAGTAATCTGTTTGATAAAATTGTTCGTATACCTCTTCCATCTGACGAAATCTTAAAAGTTCATGGAGAGGAACCTTCTGGTAAACTCAAATTCATGACGTGTACCCAAGCCCAGAAATACCTACGAAAGAACTATGTAGCCTTCTTGGCGCATATCATGGAAAAGAAAGACAAGATCAATAGTATTCAAGACATCCCCATTATTCGGGATTTTCCCGAGGTATTTCTGGAAGATCTACCTGGCTTACCTCCGGTACGCCAAGTGGAATTTCGCATCGATCTTATACCTGGTGGCAACCCAATTTCCAAATCCCCTTACCGTCTTGCACCATCTGAAATGCAAGAATTGTCGAAACAACTCCAAGAGCTTTCAGACAAAGGTTTCATTCGTCCGAGTTTTTCACCTTGGGGCGCTCTTGTGCTTTTGTGAAAAAGAAGGACGGATTCTTTCGCATTGCATCGATTATCGTGAGCTCAACAAACTCATGATTAAAAATCGATATCCCCTACCTCGATTGATGATCTTTTTGATCAACTACAAGGTGCTACATGTTTTTTCCAAGATCGACCTCCGTTCAGGGTATCATCAACTTCGTGTACAAGAAGAAGATATTCCAAAAAACTGCTTTTCGAACCCGATACGGCCATTATGAGTTCACTGTCATGCCTTTTGGATTAACAAATGCTCCTGCCGTTTTCATGGACTTAATGAATAGGTTTGTAAACCATATTTAGATAAGTTCATCATTGTTTTTATCGATGACATCTTGATTTATTTGAAATCTCGAGCTGACCACGAACATCACCTGCGTCTCACGATGGAACTTCTAAAGAAGGAACAACTTTATGCCAAATTCTCTAAGTGTGAATTTTGGCTAAATGAAGTTCAATTCTTGGGTCACATTGTCAATAAACAAGGCATACATGTAGATCCTTCTAAGATTGCATCGATCAAGGATTGGAGTACACCTACTACTCCTACCGAAGTTTGTTCTTTTCTTGGTCTAACCGGTTACTATCTTCGTTTTATTGAAAACTTTTCCAGGATTGCGGTTCCACTCACTTTTTTAACTCAAAAGAATAAACCATTTGAATGGGGACCTAAACAAGAGGAAGCTTTCCAAACCTTGAAACAAAAGCTTTGTGATACTCCTATTCTATCCTTACCCGATGACAATAACGACTTTGTCATATATTGTGATGCCTCAAATCTAGGCCTTGGTTGTGTTCTCATGCAAAGAGACAAAGTCATAGTATATGCATCAAGGCAATTAAAAATTCACGAAAAGAACTACACAACTCATGATCTTGAATTAGGTGCCGTTATTTTCGCTCTCAGAATTTGGAGACATTACTTCTCTGGCACTAAATGTGTGGTTTTCACTGACCACAAAAGTCTCCAACACATTTTCAATCAAAAGGAACTGAACATGAGACAATGACGTTGGATCGAACTTCTAAACGACTATGATTGCGAAATTCGTTACCATCCTAGTAAGGCGAATTTCGTAGCAGATGCACTTAGTCGCAAAGAACAAGTCACACTTCATTGTGTTCGTATCCGATCAAATATCCAAACACATATTTCCCAAGCCCAACGTACTTGTGTAACGCAAGGCTTGATGAATAATGAACTACCTCATAATCTTGAGACTTCAGCTTGAAACTAAAGATGATGGGTTACTCTATTTCTTGAATCGTATATGGATTCCAAACCAAGATAATCTTCGTACCTTACTGATGGACGAAGCACACAAGTCACGTTATTCCATCCATCCAGGTACAGACAAAATGTACATGGACCTTCATACCTAATATTGGTGGCCGGGTATGAAAAAGGATATAGCTTTGTACGTGTCTAAATGCCTTACTTGTCTTAAAGTCAAGGCAGAACATCAACGTCCCTCCGGTTTGCTCGAACAACCAGAAGTTCCGGCATGGAAATGGAGAACATCACTATGGATCTCATCACTAAGTTACCACGCACTTCTAGAGGCCATGATGCCATTTGGGTAATCATTAACCGTCTGACCAAGTCAACACAATTTTTGCCAATTCGCGAGGATTTCCCTACTGACAAACTCGCTAAGATCTATATTGATGAGATCGTATCTCGTCACGGTGTTCCTTTGAATATCATTTCAGATCGTGATGCTCGTTTCTCATCTCGTTTCTGGAAGACCATGCAATCTTCCATGGGAACCAAATTAAATCTAAGCACTGCTTATCATCCTCAAACGGATGGACAAACCGAAAGGACAATCCAAACGCTTGAGGATATGCTTAGAGCTTGTGTGATTGACTTTCGTGGTAGTTGGGATTCGCATCTACCTTTGATCGAATTCTCCTACAACAACAGTTATCACTCCAGCATCAACATGGCTCCATTTGAAGCTCTTTATGGTCGAAAATGTCGTTCACCTGTCTGTTGGAATGAAGTTGGTGAAGCTCAAATCACCGGACCTGAATCATTCAAGAAACAACAAACAAAATCATGAAAATCCGCAATAACCTGTTGACAGCAAGAAGTCGTCAAAAGAGTTATGTCGACAAACGACGCAAACCTTTGAAATTCCAAATTGGTGATCGTGTTCTTCTCAATGTATCCCCTTGGAAGGGTATGGTCATATTTGGAAAGAAAGGTAAACTAGCTCCTCGATATGTGGGCCTTTTAAGATCATTGAAAAGATCGGAAAGGTAGCCTACAAACATGAACTACCTCCTGAACTTGGAAATGTTCATCCAACTTTTCACGTGTCCAACTTGAAAAAGTGTTTAGCCGATGAAAACCTCCACATCCCTCTTGATGAAATTCGTATGACGACACTATGCATTTTGTCGAGGAACCTGTGGAAATTATGGACCGTGAAGTCAAGAAACTCAAGCGTAGTCGAATTTCAATTGTTAAAGTTCGATGGGAATCTAAATGTGGCCCAGAATTTACCTGGGAATGAGAGGATCAAATGAAAGCGAAATATTCACATCTTTTCTCTCAAGTCTCCTCCAATTAAATTCCGGGACGAAATTTCCTGAAGTAGGGGAGACTGTAAGATTTGCAAAATTTCAACCGTTGTACCTTTCGATCGGTTACGTTTTTAATAAAATTGTTTACAAAATAAGTAATCTTACAAAGACCTTAATCACAACAGCCGTCGAGAGCAAAAAAAATAATAAAAAAATATAATTTTTGGACATCCCAGGCGCCATGCGCCAGAAACCCTGTCATCTCCCGCGACGCGCGGTAGAGTGTCAGGACACGTGGCTCCGTTTCGTGACACGTGTCCAACCTACCTTAGACCGGTGGCAATCTAGGCTAGCTGACCCCCCCGCGCCACGCGAGAGATTCCCTGTCTCCACGCGCGACGCGCGGGAGAGTCAAATTTTGGTATATAAAGGCCGGCATGGGACGAGTTCAAATCGCTCAGTTCGATCGAATATCAAGTCTCTTTCTCTCTCGAAGCTCTGTTTAAATACCGAGCCCCTAAACCCCTAAACCTGCGAAGCTCTGCTCCGTGTAAGTATTTTAACCCCTGATCCCTAATTCGTCACCCTACCCGATTGATTTAGGACCCACCAACGCATTTCGAGGCTCTGCCTGACTAAGTCCGTTGGGGTTCTGTCTCGTGTAGTATCGTCACCCTACCCGATTGATTTAGGACCCATCAACGCATGTGAGGCTCTGCCTGACTAAGTCCATTGGGGTTCTGTCTCGTGTAGTATCGTCACCCTGCCCGATTGATTTAGGACCCACCAACGCATGTCGAGGCTCTGCCTGACTAAGTCCGTTGGGGTTCTGTCTCGGGTAATATGGCCACCCTATCCGATTGATTTAGGACCCACCAACGCATGTCGAGGCTTTGCCTGACTAAGTCCGTTGGGGTTCTGTCTCGTGTTGTGTGGCTAAAGTGACTTGGGTAATTTTACTAACACGTGATGCATTGTATTATTATTAGGAAACTCAGAATTTGCACCAGAAGCTTTAAGTTAAAAATCCTAAAGCTACAGGCGAGTACATAGTTCCCCTTCTTTATGTTTTCTAAATATTTTGGGGTGATTCATATGTGCTAAACTATCTTTCAAAACATACTTACTACTTATGGTTCTTGTGAATACATAATTCCCCTCTTTTACATGTTTGGAGGTGAATTATATATTTCCACACTAACAAAACTTATTAACCTATGGTTTATACACACAACATGCTTTACATTGTACGAAACTTGATGGTATGTTGAACATGACAATGATACATTCATTAACTTTGATCACGCTGACCGGTAGTATGTTATGGTACCATAGGATTGACAACCCCATTCCCGCTTCCTAGGTTTGTTTGGAAGTTTCCTCTGGGAATGACAGAAACTGTGCAACACATTTGACAGACCTTTATTTATAAAGGTTTGTCCGAGAGTCAAACAATGTTGAACCACACTTGTTTTATACAAAAAGGCAAATCGTTTTATATACATAACAAGACATTTTGTTTACACAAGACATTTGGTTGGTTCATACAATGCAAAAAATGGTTTCTAAGTAAACCTACATTGTTTCTCTTAAATCAAATCATTTCTCATACGACCTTACAAAAGAAACATTTTTGTCAAAGATTCATGGCTACAAAGATTTATAAAATAACAACTGTTGAAGTTGATTAAACATCATTCAATATTCAAAAGCCATGAGTCGTGACAAAACTTATGTTACTCGCCAGCATTCAATGTTGACTTTATTTTCACATATGTTTCAGGTACTAATGCATGATCAAGTATGCTACACATAGGATGGACGCTGGCCTTAGCTTGATTAAAAATAAAATAGTCGTTGTATTTCGTTTCGAATTCTCAAAGACGATGTAATTTATAAGTTCAATAAAACCAAACTTTATTTACCATGTGTTTGAATCAATTTGTAACGTGACCCCCCGACGTTTCCGCCGCGGGTTGTTTTTATTTCGCGGTCGGGGTGTTACAGATCGTATAGGTCTATACGATGCTATTAGTATACTATGGGTATGTTTGACAAGTGGCTGGAGCTTTAATAAAATCGTAAAATGACCAAAATGGACATAATAAAAAACATAATACTAAACGTAATCACATACACACACATATATATATATACACATACATAATATATTATATATATAATATATATATATATAAGTTATTTCTCAAATGAATAAAACATGGTCATTTTCAATTAAATAAAACATAACTATTGACGAACAGTTATAATATAATATAATACTATTAAATCATTAATATCGTGCATTCCATATCAAAGTAGCAATTTCGTTGCGAACATGTTTAATCTCATTCGATGTTCCTTCAAATAGACCGCTAGTGCTTGTGTCATGGTTACGAACACATGCAGTTCATCTCGTGGTATGTAGTTTGGATGTTGCTCCATTGCAGTAAACATGAAATCTTCTTGAGAATTACGTATATAGTTATGTAATGCAAATGTAGCCATGATAACATCAATTTGTGTTTGCACGCTATACTTGGGCCTTTTACCGGTATCTTAAATCGTTTCTTCAAAATACTAAATGACCTCTCAATATGACTTCGTAAAGATGAATGTGAACGGTTGAAAGCTTCTTGCATATTATTCAGGGGCTCTCTTTTAAATTGAGATTGATGGTATCTTGTCTTGGAATATGGAACAAGGTATCCTTTTCTATCTGGATATCCTTTATCAACCAAATAATATCTACCTGATAAAAGAGTTGAAAAACAAAAGGACGTTAGAATTTATTAAAAGTAACATGAAACAATTCCGAATAATGTGTAAGTAATTTGAAATATTACCTTCAGGTGGTTGTGGGAAGTTAAATTTACTATTTTGGGTCGCATTAATGAAAACCCGCGTGTGATGTGCTGATCCCTCCCATCCAATCGATACGAATGTGAAACACATATCAAATCACATGTTGCCATTACGTTGAAAGTTGGTACCCCTTTTAAGGTAGTTGCTGACTCTCTGGGATGCAGGCCCCTATGTGTGTACCGTCAATACATCTAATACAATCCTATATATAATTTGAACATTAGTCAAGTAATAAAGTACACAAGTAGGAATGACATTAATCAATTAATACCTTGAAATACGGCATGTATCTTTTGTCATTCAAGATTTGAGGTGGTACGAATTGAAAAGTTGGATCTTTTGGTTTTATAACGTCACGTGCTAGACCTTGAAAACCTTTACCTCTACCACTATTGCCTCTAGAACTTCATGAAAGGCTTTACTAATAGTCTCTCCTGAACGTTGAAAACGCTCCCCAACATCCCTGTTAGATAAATCCAATGCCAATGTATACAAAAATATCCCCACCTTCTCACAAATTGACATTCTATCACTCGACTACAATCCATAGTTTGATTCAAGCTCTCTACATAATTTTGTAAACACGTTTGGATGCATTCTTAATGCATTTACACATCGTATAGGCTTGCCATTTAAAACTTCCATCATCCAAGCCTGTCCCGTTTGAGGTGATGTCATGCATGGTTCCTTGTACATATGCTTATAATAGTATGCAACAACTAGATCACATGTATAGGTTGAATCCGACAAAAAAATATAACAATGCAGTTTATGCTTCTTCTTGCTTGTTTCATTATTCAGTGTAATCTGATAATAAGTTCAATATCAGCTTAAACATATAACACTTTAAATAGTAAATATAAATGGATAAATAGCTTAACATATAAGTCATGTCACTAAACATCAAGTAAAAACAATAAATCATCCACAAGCAATAAAGTTCAAACAATAAAACAATAATGTCTTCATAACATGTCCTCAAATGAAACTTTAGTCAGTGAGCCTTCGCTTTCTCAGTCGCTACACCATGATCTGTGAATTATAAACATTTCTCTTTTCACGGGATCTTCAAATAAATCCATTGCAAATAACCACAACTCCTCATCTTCTATCATTAATCCTGCATCTACCATCCGGCTAAGCAAACCCATAGCAGCTTCAATACTAAACTTAGTACTTTGACTGAGTTTGGAAGAATTTGATTCTAAATTTCTAGAGCACGTTGGTGATTCATATTACTTTGAGTTAAATGTTCTTTAAGTATTGAAGCTCCCAATGATTCTCTCCTTTTACGTTTCATCTTAACTGGTTTAGGATTAGTGTTTACTTTAGTAGACTTTTCAAAATTTTTGTAACCTCACTTGGGCTTAATGTTGACGCATCATGTTGACTTACTTCATTCAAAAAGTCACCAAAGAAATTGTCACCATCCTCAACATTGTCATCCTCAAGGTTCTCAACATTGTCATCCTTAAGGTTCTCAACATGCACCTTATTGAATGTAGTTGGATCCACAGAGGGTGCCACACAATTTTCCCCACTAGCAACTATATCTCCAAATAACTGATCCCACTCTTCTTATAGTTGTATAGATGGTTGTTATTTTGAATTGCAAGAACTTTCGGGTTTTCCTGCACAATATAATGGTGAATCTTTAGTTATCATTATGACTGGAATATTGTATGGTATTTAAATTTTGAATGAGTTATTTATGTCACCTGAATTTTGCTTTTCCACCATTCATCAGAACAATTAAGTTGCTTGGTATTTTCATTCCAACCTAGACTAGTCTCTCCATTCTTAAGTGACTTCCAAAGGTTGTACTCTTTTCTCATACTGTCATACTTGTTCTTCATAGCTTTGTCACTGGCAAATTTATGATTTATAACCTTTTCAAACTCTGGCTGAAGAGTGACCTATTTGAATGGGGAAGTTTGACCATGCTTCGTGATGTATTTGTTTAGGAACTGACATAATTCTAAAACCATTTCTTTTGGCCAAATTTCTCTTCTCCCTTTCTCTTTTTTAGAATCCATCTAGCAACCATGCATACATACATATGTACACAATTAACAAAAGTCTGGGGGCCATTTTTGTGATTAATACAAGTACATTTACAGTTTACAAAATGACAACAACTAATGATAGATTATGAAACTAGTTACCAACATATTGCCTGATAACTCGATTTACAAAACCAACCATGAATTTACTGAACATCATATTGCAAGATCACAAACAAAATATATATTTAAAACTAATATTGTAGTGAATGTCAATAACTAGAAAGAGTAAGAATATACACCTAGGGGTGCAAACGAGTCATGCTGAGCCCGATCTCGACCAGACTCGAGCTCGATTAACTTATGAGAGCTCGGCTCGATTCGAGCTTGTTTTCTCAAGCTCGAGCTCGGCTCGTTTGTATTTTGCACTGCTTACTGCAAGAAACATTCTCATCCGTCTACTAAAAAGGAACATGCAAATAACTTCTATAAAGCATATGATAATATGAAATATCTTACCAGAGTGTTCATGTAGGGGTGTTCATCGAATCGAATATTGAATTTTTGAATTATTCGAATCGAATTATTCGAATAATTTTTATTTTTCCTTGAGTTCGTATTCGATTCTAATTCGATTCGAATTCATATTCGAATAAAAAAGAGTAAATTGCACAAAACATCCTTTATGTTTCCTCAAACTTGCAGGTTCCAGCCTAAATGTTTAAAAGTTGCTAAAAACAGCCTTTAAGTTTATTTTTGTTGCGGGTTCAATCCTTTACAGCTAACCACGTTATTTTCTTCAGTTAAGTTCCCTCACATGCATAACATGTGAGGGTATATTCGTCATTTTGGTTGATCTTCCACCCACTTCAATTATAAATAAAAGAATATTTAAGTTTTAACCTAGTTTAAACAAAGTTTGGTTAAACGTACGCGACTACAGAGGAGCACGATTACCGTTTGATAGTGTTTAAGTCTAACTTGCGGCGTCCTAAGCGTCACCAGTTGCTGGATCCGACTACTGAACACGGTGTTACGAAGTTCTCTGATTTGACGGCATCGGAGTTCCGTGAGAGGTATCTAGGGTTGAAGAGTCGTTTGTCGTTTCCGTCTGATGCGAATAAGGCGCCGATTCTTCCAACTGATGATAATCCTGAAGAGTTTGATTGGCATGATCAAAATCTGTGTTAATCTTTACAGCTTAGTGGGCTAGCTTAACAAGATTCCTATCTTAATTCCGGGTTCGCCGGAATCCGGCGAAGTCGCCGGCGAAGAAGACCGGAAAAGAGGGTGTTTAGTTTTTAAAAGTTTGGTTTTATTGCACATTAGTCCCTGCGGTTAGAATTTTTTAAAATAGGTTAAACCTTAAATATTCTTTTTTCTTATAATTGACGTGGGTGGAAGATCAACAAAAATGACGAATATACCCTCACATGTTATGTATGTGAGGGAACTTAACTGAAGAAAATAACGTGGTTAGCTGTAAAGGATTGAACCCGCAACAAAAATAAACTTAAAGGCTGTTTTTAGCAACTTTTAAACATTAATGCTGGAACCTGCAAGTTTGAGAAAACATAAAGGATGTTTTGTGCAATTTACTCAATAAAAAACTCAATTCGTATTCGATTAAAAATTCGAATTCGAATCGATTCGAAAAAAAATTAATTTAATTCAGATTCTTTAAAAACATGTAAATAAATGTAAAATGAAACATAAATTTTATCGCAGCCATAAAGCACGGTATCATATTAAGAAGTACCAAATAAAGTACCATAAGTCCAAAATTCAAAACCAGAAGTCGGGAATAACCACTCCACATTACAAGTTAATATTTTAGGGTTAGAAATCTATTGATAGATTTGTTACTTATGTTTTAGTTATCGGCCATGTACTGCTTTGGTAATGGGTAACTTTAATACTTGGAAATATTTTTGTAGATAATTTATAGTATGGCTTCATAAAGTTATAAATGTATTATATATAAAAATAATAAATAAAAATGTATAATTTTTATTCGAATTTCGAATTGAATCGAATTTGAAACTATAAATTCGTATTCGATTTACTTGACTCGAATTTTCGAATTTTTTAATCGAAACGAATCGATTCGATTTTTTTTAATCGAAACGAATCTTAATAATCGAATCGAATGTAAACGAATTTTGAATTTTTCGAATTCGAAACGAATTATAAAACCCATTATGTTCATGATCAGTTAGGAATAAAAGAATCATTTTCTCTGCTATATCTAAGCAAATGAGCACCGTTGCAGTCCACATGGTTGCAAACGGCTAACTTTACTATTAAGTGTCTAACTAGCATCTAATATACTAATACATCGAAGATCACATTAAACCATCCTAAATAAAACATGGTGATGCACCTAGAGCTAGGGATGAACAAATCCTGATCCCGTCCCGATCCCGAATTTTGCTAAAATTGGGTACCGATACTGAAATATGTGGGTACGGTAACGATATGGTATCGGTATTTGATGTTAAAATTCGGTATTTTACCATTACCATACTGAACCGACACCGATCCCGAAAATACCGATACTGAAAATGCCAAAAAGTGATACCGTTTCCGGTACCGGAAAAATTCGGTACGGTATTTTCAGAATCAGGATCGGGATTTGATGCCAAATGCTCATCCCTACCTAGAGCTTTTTTGTCATCAAGAACACCATTTGTGAGTTCTTCAATGGATGTTTCTTTATGGTTAGGTAAGTTGTTCTGTTGACGAGGATGATTCATCCTTCACAGCTTAGTCTTCCTCTATGTGACTACAAACAAGGCATTATGTTAAGGTCTTTTCCCTTTTTGTTTTATGTATTTTAAGACACTGGCAGACTCTCGTAGTCAAACTACAACTGTGATTAATATTAAGTCATGATGCCACATAAGAAGACATAAGAAGACAAAAGATGATATTCAGTTCAATTAAAGACATGCTTTTGTTGACTCATTCACGTTCCAGTTTGAAATTGCAACATATAAGAAGACAAAGATACATTCAATTCAATTAAAAAAATTTTAACTCCAAAATTCAGAAAACTTGTCAACTTGCGATCGATCCTTTCTTCAATCTGGGATGATGAGGATTGTAGGTTATTTAAGTAATTTAAACTCTGAAAGCTTCTAGGTTTTTAAACGCTACTTCCACCAGCGTTTCAAAAGAGCTTTTCAACTAATCTAAAAGCTGTTTCAATCAAACAGACTTTTATTGGGCTTGAAGCTTTTTCTTTAAAGCTGAAGCTTGAAGCTCCTAAAAGCTTGTTGCCAAACATACCCTATGTGACCCAGTTTTGACCTATACGATACGTATAGGAGTAAAATCAAAATTTCATAATTGTGGGTTTTGCCTTTTCGATGCGTATACGTGTCGTATTTTGACGCATTTTTGTCATTAAGTGTCATTTTATGAAGAATACATTCTATACATGTCGTTCCGGCGACGTTCGGTTCCGTGTGGTATCGTATTCTATTCTATGATTATGTGTAATTTTGTTTGGAATCCACATGTACTCTAACGTGTTGTGTTGTATGTATACGCGTCGTACGGTATCATTAATTGATGTAATTTGTCGTTAAATGTCGTATTATGGCGTATATTGTCATTATGTTCCGTATTATGGCGTATATTGTCATTATGTTCCGTATTATGGCATATATTGGCCGTACGTGTCGTGTCGGTGACGTTCGATATTGTCACGTATATTGTGCGTAAGTGTCGTATTTGGGTGTAGATTGTCTATACATGTTGTGTTATCACGTATTATGGCGTCTTATGGCGTATTATGTCTCTACTTGTTGTATTGTTCCGTATTTATAGCGTATTATGTCAGTATGATGTCGTATTTTGGCGTATATTATACCGGTTAATTGACGTATTGTATCCTTAAACAAACAAAAAACATTTGAAATTATAGCAACTCAAAATATCATAATTTTTTGAAAATTTATAATGAATGTTTTATACAATACTATAGTTTATTATATTAAACTATACTACAACTATAAGCATATAGAGTCTATACTACACATATAGGTCTATACGAGGTGTTATACTACACCTATACTAAACATATACTACTTCTACTCTATCCTATACTACAACTATAAGCATATACGGGACCCTATTACACCTATATGCTCATACAATACCTATACTTCACCTATACTATAATATATTGTACGATATATATACCAAACCTATAGTCACACATATAAAAAACAATGATATACCATAAATGTTGTATGATAATATATAAGTGTAGTTCTTCGGGTGGAGAGTTGCTCTAAACCGACTCTCCACAAAAGTCAATTTTGTTAGGAGAGGTATGTCTTCGATTGCCAAGGATTGTACAAGGTATATATTTTTTTAAATATTTTTATTTAAAAAAATATTTTTTAGTAAACTTTGTTAAAACTATAGATAAATGTATAAGAAAATTTGTAAAAAAAACAATGGAATACAACCTGTATAGGTCCAGTCAACCAAACAAAATCTGATACATCAGTTTTTATTGGAAATTGAAAAGGTTATACGACCCGTATAGGCTTATTACCCGTAATGAAAGTGTCGATTTAAGGATTCAGAGTGTGCCACTAATACGATCCTTATGAAATTCATCACACTTGCTGATTTTTGTTTTTTAATGCATGGACTAAACCTTCCATTAGGAGGTGTTGAATGTGTGAAACGTTTACTCAGGTTAGGGGTGTGCACGGTTTGGTTCGGTTCAGTTATTGGCATTATCGTAACTGTAACCGCAGTCATCGGTTAATCGGTTCAGTTAATTCGGTTAATTTGTCGGTTTTCGGTTCGGTTAATTTTCGGTTAATAACCAATTCAAACAAGGACTAATTTTTTGCTTAGAAATACATGTAATGGAGATATAAATACATGAAATAGATGTATAATTGCATGAAATGGATGTATAAATAAATGAAATGGAAGTATAAACGCATGAAATCGATGTTTAAACTCATAAAATGAAGGTATAAATAAATGAAATGAAGGTATAAATAAATGAAATGGGGTATTATTACATGAAATACATGAAATGTAGGTTACAACTAGAAATATATAAAAAAAGAATGGTTCGGTTCGGTTAATTTCGGTTAACCATGGTAAAAAAATATATATCCTTAACCGACTTTCGGTTAATTCGATTTGGTTAATTTCAGTTCGGTTATGTTGGTTTTCGGTTCGGTTTCAGTTAACGATTCGGTTAGGTTATCCATGAAATTTTTATATATTAATCGACCCATGGTAGCTAAGCAAGAAAAAAATTGGGCCCTATTTTAGAACATGGGCCATGTGTGGTTAGAGGTGCACAAAAAACCTGAAGACTTTTTTTATAAAGGGTATTCTATATCCGAAACCAAAACCAACCTTACCCGTAGGGTATAGACATGTATGCATTTTGATCTCAATATCCGGAACCGGTATCATACCCAATTTATACCCATTTCATACCCGGAACCGGTTATCATCTATACCCGACACCCGGGTTTTTCATTGCCTGAATCGGGTGATACAAATTATAATTATGAGTTTCATATTGTTCCAAAAAAACATGGTTCATATTCCAACTCGATTTAAGGATGATCTTTGAATTTTCTCTATTTCCCAGTTTCAAATTCAAATTAACAACATAAGTAATTAATTCAAAAACAAAATACCTTAAAAATATTCAAGTAGTACTAGCGTTGAAACACAAAGTCTAGTCTTTGTTAAGAGAATGTGAAACTACAAGTATTAAAATATTACATATAGAGGCTTGCATCAGGCAATCTTTGATATGGGATAGCAGTGAGTGGTTTTCTTTTCTTTAACGTAATACCAAAACTTTCAGAAAGGTCATGCTCTTCGCCATTAGGCAAGCTCCAGTCGAACGAGTGCAAGAGCGAAGCCAAGATAAGCATTTGCATTTTCTGAGCCAATGGAACACCTGGGCACAATCTTCTTCCCGATCCAAACGGGAGGAACTTTAAATCATTTCCATTGTAATCCCATTTGTTTGTCCCTTCATTAGCCAAGAACCTCTCGGGATTAAACTCCAAGGGATTGTCCCAGTATTGAGGATTCCGATGGATTGATATAACATTCAAAAAGATGACACACCCTTTTGGAATTGTGTATCCACCCACCACACAATCATTGCTCGGTACCCGTGGGAGTAGAATGGGAGCTATAGGATGCAATCGAAATGTTTCCTTAATAGTTGCGTCCAAGTATTGTAGTTTTGGGAGATGTGATTCATCAACCATGTTGTTTAGTCCAACAACTTCTACCAATTCTTCTTGAATCTTTTTCAAAACTTTATGATCTCGCATAATATTCGCCATCGCCCATTCTATCAGTGTGGTCGTTGTTTCTGTTCCGGCAATCATAAAGTCCTAATACGACAAAGGGTTAACTATGATATATTGATAGTTGTCCTTACAACGGGACCAAAAAAAACATTAGTTACTCTCAAGCTAAGTATCACTACAAATCATAGGACCTCATAGGCGTCTTAGTGAAGGATGGGACACCGTCAGTCAGGGGCAGAGGTAGTGTAGAAGCAGGGGTAACCCGTGCTACCCCTCTACTTCGTCTTCGTAGTGTAAAAATACCCCTCAGGTCCGTCTACATCGTGTAAAATAATTTTTTTCCTTTAGTTTTATACAAAGGATACCCCCGATCAAAAAAGGAAAAAATTGGGATACCCCTGAATTTTTAGGCTAAATCCGTCACTACCGTCAGTGGTGAAGGGTCATGGAGAAAACAAAATGCATAGATTATCATGTTGAGGAACAAATCTTACCGAGAGAAGTGCTTTTACTTGTGTGATGTTAAGATCTTGTTGGTCCTTGAGATCTAATAGGATCTGTAAAAAGTCTTTAATTCCTTTATGTCGAATTCCATCTGGTGACATTTTGTTATTAGATTTGATTCGATCTTCGATTATCCTCTCAAAAATTTGATCCCGCTTCTTAGCTACTTTCTTCATGTTCCTCTCAACACCTTGTAGATCAAACCAAGCAAGAGTAGGGAAGAAATCCGACAAATTTGGTTGTCCCATAATCTTGGTGATGTTCGAAGCCATGGTTTGTAACTCGACTCCAAGATTGATACCCTTTTCGCCTATATACGATGTACCATCCCAAACCATTCTTGTTATGACATTAGCTTCAGTCAAGAAAGCAATCTCACTGATGTTAACATTGGTCCCGATCTTACTAAAAACATTCTTGATAGTTTTTCTAACTTCATCCATCCGGAAAGAACTACACGCTTTAAGATTCTTGTTGCTTAAGACCTCATGGACAAAGATCTTACGAAGGTTGCGCCAGGTCGCGTTGTTCTTGGAGAATATCAAATCTTGGCCTCCATTGGTTATAGCCGAGGCCGCGATTGTAAGATCGCGGTTAGCAAAAGTTTCATCTTGGTCACGAACCACCTCCTTTGCTAGCTCCGGGGTGTTTATCACCACATGAAGCTTGCTTCCTAGATAGAACTTAAAGATGGGTCCATAGGTGTGAGCCATGTTGGTAAACTTGTTGTGTAGATCACGACCAAGAAATGGAAGGTACCCGACAACCGGAAGTGAACGGGGACCCGGTGGTAATGGCGGCGACTGCGAGGAGGTTGAAAGTGTCAACTTGTACCATAGAACACCCAACGTGACTATTGAAATGGTGATCACAAGTGGTACCACCATAGCAAGTTCATCTTTGTATTCTGTCATTTTGGGAGCTGTAAATTGTGAGCAGATTAATGCAAGCCGATGGCTGCATTTATAGCTCAAAGGTTGTATGCTAAACTATGGAGAAACTGTATTTGTTGAAATATTATTCATATTTTATATTTGTACTTTGTAATTAATCTACTTATATTTTAATAAATGTTACATAAGTTAAGAAAGGAAAATTTAAAGTATAGCAGGCCATGAATCAAGATCTAATTTTATAAACTATTTCATGTATTAAATTCCAATGGTTAGGTGATCATTAATGTCACACTATTTTAATTAATCTACTTATATTTAATAATGTTACATGAGTTAAGAAAGGAAAATTTAAAGTATAGCAGGCCATGAATCAAGATCTAATTTTAACTATTTCATGTATTAAATTCCAATGGTTACGTGATCATTAATGTCACACTATTTTGACAACATGTGAAAGAGCTTTAATGGAGTCAACCAATTAAAATATGTTTTTTTTTGAACGCAAACTTTTATTATGACGAACACGGACCACTAAAGTATTATTGTGTCACTTGTGTAACCATCCGATCTTATCCATTTTCACTAGGCAATGATGTCTACACCAATTCAGGAGGAAACCCAATAAATCTGGAAAAACCCCTTGTAAAAATCGAACCCAAAATCTAATGGTCCCTAAGTCTTATCTCACTCCTAAGATGCCATTAGGCTATAATGCCACGAGCATGATTAAGAGGTGGACGTAAATACAATAATGACCATTATGTTATTAAATGTTCCTTTTGATGTATTGAATTGAATTGAATTATTTCTTTCCATGGAACTAGTCTTTGATAATAGCCAAGCTTAAACTAATTAATACCAGGTATTTGACTAGAAAACCACGTAATTAGTGGTGTCTAGAAACAACAAAGGTGCGAGTTGTGTGTGTGAGATACAGAAATCGGTTATCAGAAGAAGAAACAAGAGATAGGAGCTCAAATTTTGCAAGAACCTTTAGAAGATCAAATACCAACTCAAAGTGAAAAACCCTAGTCTTAATAACCTATTGTTTTGATTTCAAATTTCTGAAATTAATAGAAGAATCATGATGTTACTGATTTAAGGGCCCTGATTTAAAGACATCTTGTAACACCCCTGGTTTCAAAACTATATATATTGATAATAACTAGAGTGGTGCTCGAACGATGCAGCAGGGAAGAAATTGAGTTTTTTTTTAAGTAAAAAGATTTTGTTATTGACTCTTCATAATCACATCATTCACATGGATGAATATGTAATTCTTGATTATTAATAGAACGATTCACCCTCAATCATTATTGAGGTGGATTTCTAATAACTCTACATGGTATCAACATAATCTCTTCATCGCCTCCCTACCCCTCAATTACGATTCTTAGCACCTCTCATGGCCTCCTCCACTGATACAACCCTTCCCATGAATACCGTCCATCATCTTTCCCCCATCAAACTCTCCGCTAGCAACTATCTTGTATGGCGTCATCACATGAAACTTTTGGTGGCCCTTCATAAGCTATCGGAACATATCGATGGCTCCTCCCCCCACCGTCTAAACCGTCACGACAAGTGACAAAACCACACCGTACCCATAATTCGCATCATGGACTGTTGCAGATCAGAAGGTTGCCCTCCTCCTTCTCTCATCCTTAACCAAGGAGGCGGCAACCGAGGTTCTCGGACTCACTAGTGCACGACAAATCTGGCGCACTCGAGAACACATACTGTAATACGTCCATTGAACTTGTCCAGTCCCTACGAGATTCTCTTTGACAACTTTCCAAATGTACGTCTACTATCACGGAGTTTTCTTGTCGATACAAAATCTTGTATGAACAGCTTGCTGCAATCGGTCATCCAGTTGTTGATAAATTACATTGGTTTCTTTGTGGACTAGGCCCGTCTTATGAAGTCTTCTCTATTGCTCTACGCTCAACCAAACCGACACCTCTGTTTCATGATCTAGTTGGACAAGCAGAGAGTCATGAATTGTTCTTGCAATCTCTTCATGGCACAGCTACACCTCTAGCCGCATTTCACGTTCAAAGCAGGCGTGGATCTTCAATGCCAAGCAGGAGTCGTGGCTCTTCATCTCGAGGAAACTATTCACATGGCAGAGGTCGTGGCAATAACTGTAACATCTCCAAAATTTTTATTTACAAAAATTTAAAATAAAGTATATAAAAACTTATATTATTTAACAGGTAGATTACGGGTAAGTTGACGTTTAGAAATATAAGGTATTTAGACGAATGTAGGAACCGTTTAAAAATTATAATAATGAATACATTATAATTAAACTTACTCCGTTTTTTATGAAACTTAGGTTAAAATGTAGATAAAAATATTCTCGTCCTAATGACATATTCATTGTTTTATAAAACATCACATTTTAAAAGTTATAAGCGATAAATGAGTTGAGCAGCTTAATTAATTAGAATATATAATTAATAAAATAATCAAATATGAATTTAATGAATATGTGTACGTGTCTTTTTGAATGTGTACGTGGAAGAATTCTTGAGAGTGAGCATCAAGACAATTTTAGTATAAATTGGACTTCTTTTCCTTTTCTCTCTCATTCTCGCCCCCTCCTCTCTCTGTTCCTTTATATCTCATTTTCTTTTACTTATTCACACCTATAATACTCCAAACCCTTTAGTGTTTTAAGTGTTTTAACCTTCGATCATTAATTCACTATCCTACTGTTCGACCTAGAATCATCAATGCATGTGTAGGCTATGTCCGACTATGTTCGTTGGAGTTCTGTCGTGTGTTGTATGGGCACCCTACCGCTTGATCTAGAATCGCCAACGCATGTCAAGGCCCCTGCCAGACTACGAACGTTGGAGTTCTGTCACTGATAGTACGATTAAAGTGACTTGGGTTATTATACTTAACACGAGTGCATTATATATATTTTATTAAGAGCTCAGGAGCTATGCCCAAGATTATACCAGGAGGCCTGTAGTTAGACCCTAAAGTTACCAGGCAAGTACATTTTCTTTTTGTGAACCTTTTTGTGAGTCAAAATGTTTTAATTATGCTTAATAGTAATTGAGTATATGTATTCTACAATTACTGCCGGTATGTTGGGGTTTTGTATACATTGCTAGTCCAAAGTCACGAAAATGTGACAGGAACCGTTACTATTGGGTGACATGGCCCAAAGTAATATAACCCACAAGTCATGTAGATATAAACATTGTAAATGCGGATGCTCCTCAATAACTGTAAAATATAATCACTTGTTTTGATAAAACTTAGATGGATTCGCCAGTATTTCTTGCTGATAAAATGTTTTAAAACGCGTTTCAGGTAACTCGCTGTAGAGATAATAGAAGCCAGCTATGGAGCGCTGAAGGCTTAAATAAAGTAGCTATAATTACCTGAATAAAAAAAGAAATTTATATTTTATTAATTAGGGTTTATTCCTATAAAACATCTGAATGGAATATGGGTATTAGCCCATTTATTTATTAATAAAAGTTTGGTGTTTTACAAACTCTGAAATAATTTCCTAACTACGTTCCTGATGAAAGGGAAAATTAAATAAAACACCGGTACCACTTGACTGGTTCACGGCTCCCGCTCCCAGGGTGGGGTCGGGGATTGTGACAGAAGGTGGTATTAGAGCCACTGGTTTAAGCCATTTAGGTGTTCTTTTAATACCTAAAACTTAAACATTATGTTAGAAAATTAATATAATAATTTTTGTGTTAGTATATGTAGATAAATCTTAATATTTATACTCTGGTTTTTATATTTTGAGTTCACAGTATGAGTGACCAATATGATTAAATGTACCCATAAGCTACTAGGCAGACAGTTCTCTATGTAGAATTTCACTTTATGGTCTATAGGTTTATAGCATAGATGTATATTAACGTAAGATTATATATTATAAAACGTAGCCCTGTATTCATTCCATAAATTCCGTTGGATTAAACATTTAATATTTTATTATAATATAAATATACCACCTTCCAGTCAATAAATATAAAATACAAAAATATATTTTGGAACCATATATTAGTATTATAGAAAGAAAAAAAAACGGTTAAGTCAAAAATAATATGACAAATTATAGAATATCAAATATCAAATACGTAGTTACGTAAAGAAGATATCTATATTAAATTAAAATTAAAATTAAAATTGATTATAGAACTTATGGATAAACATCAAGACATTTGACTCTTATGCATACGTGAAGAATTTTAAGATCCTCCCTCTTATAAAATCATCATCTGGTAAAAAAAAAAGAAAAGATTATTATATTATACTATGAACCAACAAAAACGTAGATGACTTGACACAACTATATCTTAATAAGAAAAATATATAATCTAAATAAAATCATTCAAACTTCAGTTTTAAACAAAGTTTTGTAATAGACTGAGTTCGTTAATCTTTCACTTTGTAACATAAATATACAAAATTTATGTCAGTGTACATAAATTTATGTAAGGTTAAAATTTACCATTAAAAACATATTTTAGTATGTATATAGCTGATCGATCATTAAATACTAGCAATTAAAAGTTAATTGTTACTAGTATATTTATAGTAATATAATGTTCGAAGATACTATTAATATCGATCAAAAAGTATATAAACGAATATAGTTAATACTATAACATTTTGTATAAAAAAGGGACTAATTTAAAAAAAAAAGATTTTTCAATATATTTGAGTAGAACCAAGTTGAAACTTTCCTATAATCCTTCAAGTTATTAACTTAACATTTTATATTTAGTAGATTAGAAATTGACTTTTATATTATTATATATATTGCTAACATATGTTTACGCCATTAATGCTTTTTCTACTTTCGCCATATAATTTCTTGCTTTCTCATTTTTGGACGCATTATTTTATTAAGGACAGTGGTGGTGAAAAATAATGATTACTTCCACATAAGGAAAAAAAATTGAAACAAATTAATATTTATTAGTCAAAATTTTAGACAAACGGTTACATTTTGCAAACATTTGTGTGAAATTTATTGTGTTAAAAAGAAGTTTTATTCTAAATAAAGTATTTTCTTTTATAACTTATACAAGAATTGAACCGGTATTCTAACGATCCAAACTGATAACGATTAATATCCGCCGCATAGCATGGTGAATTCCACTAGTTAAATTTAAAATATTATAGAGTTAAATGCTTGGTTGGTCCCTGTGGTTTGCGAAAATTGCAGATTTGGTCCTAATGGTTCACTAATTAAACACTTGGTCCCAGTGGTTTCCATTTTTGCATTCGGGTGGTCCTTACCACTAACCTTTGTTAGATTTCTTAGTAAAGTATATGTGAAATTACTATATTACCCTTGAATAATTAAAAAATAAAAATAAATAAAGAAGAGGGCCCACTACTCATCTTTTTCATCACTCCCACCCTCTCTCTTTCAAAAACTCAGCCACCACCACCACCTCTCCTTCACAACCTGCAACCACCACCTCCACTGTATACCCACCTCCTCCGCCGTCACCTTCGACCAAACCTGCAACCACAACCTGCAACCACCACCTCCTGTTACTAACGGTATAAAAGGGTCAAAATCAACAGCATATAGTCAAGACACTAGCCACCCATATATATAAATCACTTTGTATCAAAATCAGATCGTTCATATATTTTACTTCACTTTACTCGTGATAATCAGGATAGATAACACCAAAGTGGACAGCCTTCAACACCAATCTCCGGTCAAAAGCTCGTTCAAAATTAAAAATCGTTCTTGTCACTAAACCCTGATCCAAACTTTAAAATCAAACTTATCAAGTTGTTGATATTGATGCAATTGTCCAACAAATTGAACCTCCAAATGCATCAATACACAATTACCTTTTTTTATCTTCATCGATAGTGGCGGAGTGGAAATGGACCGGGTTGTGGGTCGTGTGGCGTAGTAGAGATGGACCAGCGTGGTGTTTCTTGTTTTCCCCAGATCCGTCGGAAGATGGTGACGTTGGCCGGCGTGGCGTTGTTGTTTCTTAAGGAGAGGGAGAGAGGAGGCATGGTTGCAGGTACATGTAGCGTTTTCTAGAGGGAGAGAGAAGAGGGAAAATGAAGTGGGGAAGAAGATAAAAGGTGGGTCCCAATTTATAGGTATTTTTGTTTCTTAGTTAAAGGGCAATATCGTCATTTCATACACACTAAACTGAGAAATTTAACATAAGTTAGTGTTAAGGACCACCCGAGTTCAAAAATTACAACCACTGGGACCACGTGTGTAATTAGTAAACACTTGGGAGCAAGTCTGCAATTTTCGCACACTATATGGACCAACCAAGCATTTAACTCAAATATATAATTATTTCAGTGCATTACAATTCTATTTTATTTAATATATATATATATATATGCACACACACATTGTAATACATTTAAATAATATTTATATGTTTATATGTGTATAAAATGAGTTAACGCCAGTCGCGCGTTGCTACGGAATACTTAATTATGAATGTCTTTAGTATCAATGTCTGTGATACAAAAATTTTTGGGCTTTGCTACACACTGACATTTTGTTAAAAGTTTAGAGAAAACAAAATGTAACCAAAACTAATAATGATATACTACGATAAAAACATAACCCATAAGTATTGTATTTCTAGCATTGGGTTGGTCTATGACCACATAACAATTAAACCCATATGTCATTTTTTTCCTGTTCTAAATTTCATACAAAAATTAGTTGGATGTAATTACGACACATTATTTTTGAACAATTAAATTCAAAAGCAAAGAAAAATAATAGTATTGTTATATTGCAATCCAAAGAACATGTATCCGGATGGTATTGCTTTCTTGAAAACAATAAGAAAGTAACCGAACAAAAAGTTAATTAACATAATTCAATTCACACAAGTTTTTACTTAAACGGTGTGGTTTATAGAGGAATAACGGTTGTTATCTAGGGACTTTTAAATAAATAGGACATAACCTAAGTTGCTGATTGTATAAGGGCATAATGTAAAATGAAAATTATTATTACTATTATTATTTTTTTCTTCTTTACAGGATATATGTAAAATTTTATACATTTAAAATTATGACATAATTTAAAGGAAATGTATGTTCAAAAGATTATTATACATATTATATAAATATTCATGTTTTTATTTCTATCATCTAGAAAATTATAATTAATAAAAGTAATAATTTTTATTTTATGATGTATATAAAAGAAAAGATGTGCCTGATAGTTTGTACAGTCGGTATATATACAATAGATCAGATAAGTAAAATTTTAAAAAGTAAAAGATATTCTAAAACATCTTCACTTACTTGACTTAAAACGGTAATGTGGTATTTATTTATTTATTTATCTTACCTAACACGTTAAATTTTCCTAAACATTCTAATTATTGTTTCATTTTCAAAAGCTAGAGTTACAATAAATTCCCCACATAAAAAAAATACTTGACTCAAATGTGTGTTTAATATATTCGTCCTTTATATAGCTTTATTTAAGAATCAAATTACAATTTTATATTGTAATACCTTTAAACAAGTTTCTACTATTATTATTGTTTGAGATATATATGTATGTTCTAATACATGTATATTACTTAATTATCTAATATATTTAGAATCAATTTTAGAAACATTAAACTTTGTATTACCTATTGTAATACTTCTTTGAATTAATAATAGAGTATATATTAAAACAGTTAAGTTTTAATATTTTAAACCAATATGGTTCAACCCACTAGTTAAAAATGAAATTGTTCACATGAATCTAGAAATTTTATATTTTGATAAATTTATTTCTTTTACTCCGACATTATATTCAATAAATTTGAAAGAAAGTTTATTCCAATATGCTATTTCTATTTTATTATTATAAAAGGGTAAATAAAGTTATGAGGATAAACTTGATAATTGGTACCATTGGTTATATAGTGGGATTTTTATACCACGTAAGTTATGACATTAGCAAGAGATTTGATACTTTATGTTTCTAAATAATAAATGTACACATATATGTGTATACATAATAGAATTCTTGAGGATATGCACAATATAATAATCAAATATCTTCTACAGAAAAAAAAAAAATAAATATCACTAGTGATTCATATGAAAATGTTAAATCATTATCATGAAACGTATTATGTTTTAAATATCATATGTTTGAATAAAACGTTCCTTACGAAGGAATCTAATGTTGTATAAGCATAAATAGAGTTAGCATATTCGTCACAACGAACCTAGCTATAGTGTTTATGAGAAGTCCATTTTCCAAACAAAAGAAAGTCACAACCATAACAATATCTATGCTTAAACAAAAGAGTTAGGATATTGATATTTACTAATAACACCCAGGATAGTATTTAGACTTGAACCTAAAAAAAATGCCTTAGTATAAAGCTTCGAAATAAGCTAAATTACTTGCATAGATAAAGTGTGATGGATGTTGGTATGCCTTGAGGATGATAACTAGAACAGTGCAAGTATGATAAATAAACAATAACACCTGGGCACTGTTATTTCTTGTTTATTAGTACTACTCGGCTCTAGAATATGATCTATCATGAGAATATTAATTTACTTGTTTCTTGATACAAGCCCTAATATATGATGCACTTTTAAAATTATGATTTAAGAAAATTCTATTTATGGGAAATACCATGGTAATTACCTCTCCGACAAGACTGGGTATGGTGTGGTAGACTCTCCAGCTTGTCCAAATGAGATGGGGTTACATCTCCGGCAAGACCGGGTAAGATGGGGTATAAGTTATGTTAATGGAATTCACTAAATAAGATCACGACCTGATATCTGACCTGTTTATGGAAATATGAGTCTGTTGAATACATTGACCTTATGAACTGGTGTGTATATTACAGTATGTGAAATACATGATTATATAGATTTGTATATCTATAAGGAAATCCAAAGACCCTAATGATTGACAATTAGGGATAAATCACGAACATGTGTGTTAATAATAATTTTAGATTTATTTATAAGGAATCTCTCATATACATCTATAATTCCGATATCAAACACTATTTCGTTTGATCATCCGTCTCGTAACTCGTGTGACAAGATGAACGACGAGAACCCTATAAGTTGGGACGCCATCAAAAGTATAAGAATTCCCCTACGATTACCAATACATTAGGAAACCTGTAAATAAAAGACATGCTAAGACACAAAACATCTAAAAACTTTGGTAATAAGAGTGATTTTACCTTTATTAAAAAGATAAGAATTTCAAAGCATAGAGAATAGTTCTAGTCAAAGTAAAATAGAATTCAAAGTAGGGACCAGAATATACTTAGAAACTAGGATCAGTGATGAGCTAAAAGTGTTCCTCTATATTTCAGTGAATCTCGAGGACGAGATTTAAAACAAGGTGGGGAGGATGTAACATATCCAAAATTTTTATTTACAAAAACTTTTAAAATAAAGTATATAGAAACTTGTATTATTTAACGGGTAGATTACAGGTAAGTTGACGGTTAGAAATATAAGGTATTTAAACGAATATAGGAACCGTTTAAAAATTATAATAATGAAAATACATTATAATTAAACTTACTCCGTTTTTTATGAAACTTAGGTTAAAATGTAGATAAAAATATTCTCGTCCTAATGGCATATTCATTGTTTTATAAAACGTCATATTTTAGAAGTTATAAGCGATAAATGAGTTGAGCAGCTTAATGAGTTAGAATATATAATTAATAAAATAATCAAAGAATTGAATGAATATGTGTACGTGTCTTTTGAATGTGTCCGTGGAAGAATTCTTGAGCGTGAGCATCAAGACAAATTTTAGTATAAACTGGACTTCTTTTCCTTTGCTCTCTCTCATTCTCGCCCCCCTCTCTGTTCCTTTATATCTCATTTTCTTTTACTTATTCACACTTATAATACTCCAAACTCTGTCTCGTTTTAAGTGTTTTAACCCCCGATCATTAATTCACTATCCTACTGCTCGATCTAGAATCGTCAACGCATGTCAAGGCTCTACCCGACTATGTTCGTTGGAGTTCTGTCGTGTGTTGTATGGGCACCCTACGGCTTGATCTAGAATCGTCAACGCATGTCAAGGCCCCTGCCTGACTACGAACGTTGGAGTTCTGTCACGGGTAGTACGGTTAAAGTGACTTGGGTTATTATACTTAACACGAGTGCATTAATATATTTTATTAAGAGCTTAGGAGCTATGCCCAAGATTATACCAGGAGGCCTGTAGTTAGACCCTAAAGTTACCAGGCGAGTACATTCTCTTTTTGTAAACCTTTTTGTGAGTCAAAATGTTTTAATTACGCTTAACAGTAATTGAGTATATGTATTCTACAATTACTGCCGGTATGTTAGGGTTTTGTATTCATTGCTAGTCCAAAGTCACGAGAATGTGACAGGAACCGTTACTGTTGGGTGACAGGGCCCAAAGTAATATGACCCACAAGTCAGGATTGACAGTACTGATTGAGTAATTATGTAGATATAAAAATTGTAAATGCGGATGCTCCTCAATAACTGTAAAGTATAATCACTTGTTTTGATAAAACTGAGATGGATTCGCCAGTATTTCTTGCTGATAAAATATTTTAAAACGCGTTTCAAGTAACTCGCTGTAGGGATAATAGAAGCTAGCTATGGAGCGCTGAAGGCTTAAATAAAGTGGCTATATTTACCTGAATAAAAAAAAGAAATTTATATTTTATTAATTAGGGTTTATCCCTATAAAACATCTGAATGGAATATGGGTCTTAGCCCATTTATTTATTAATAAAAGTTTGGTTTTTACAAACTCTGAAATAATTTCCTAACTACGGTCCTGATGAAAGTTTTCCGCTGCAAAATTAAATAAACACCGGTACCACTTGACTGGTTCACGGCTCCCGCTCCCAAGGTGGGGTCGGGGGTTGTGACAATAACCATAGGCCACCTCACTGTCAATCATGCCGCACAAACGGGCACTATGCATATGAGTGTTCGAATCTTCATATATATGCTACTCAGGCCTCATCATTTATTGATTCTCTAACCAAGGCATTTCACGCCTAGTGTCACATTACAAATAATGATCCATATTGGACTGCCGATCTGGAGCAATAGATTATATAGTTCAAAATCAGGAATTTCTTCATCAATCTAGCCCTTACAAAGGTAATCATAAAGTTGTTTTCGAAAATGGTAAGCAACTCCCAATTACTCACACAGGATCGTCTGACATTTCTAATAATATGTCCTTACATAATGTGCTCGTTGTCCCAAATCTCACCAAGAAATTGTTATCCATAAGCAAGTTAACTACTTACTATCCTACTGATGTATTGTTTTCTAAACACTTCTTTCACATCCAGGATCGGAAAACAAATTAGGTACTCACTAGAGACATGTAAGGATTGGTTTTTATGCTCAAGGATGGACCTAGAGCTTACGTTACTGAACTTTTAAATAAGGCCTCTTACGAGTTATGGCATGCTCGTTTAGGTCATGTTTCATTTGATGTTATTCAGTTTTAAACAAGTTTGGTTTTTTGAATGTTACTTCTTTATTGCCTAAACCTGCTATTTCACATAATGATACCCTTAAATCACCAACGCGTTTTGGGCTTAGTTGGATGTGGAGCACATCTAAACTCCACAGTTAAGCATGCTCAGGTGGGAGTAGTACTAGGATGGGTGACCTCCTGAGAAGTCCCCATCGAGGCAACCAAAAACAAATCCGTGAGTTACTGGATGGGCAACCATCGAAGGACAAAGCGGACAATATTGGTGGTGCGAAGGGTCAAGATGTTACAGACTGTCCACAACATCTTAGACACGATGTCAAACCTCAACGCAACAACAACCTACATTGTTGTTGTTGTTATTGTTGTTATTATTATTTTTTGGAACGACTAACTTCGTTAAAACAACTAGGCAGGCGCTACAAACCAACTTACAAATCGAAATCAAAATTACACCATTCTTTTTAAGAAATACCCCTGAACGAGGACCTGTTTTTTATCAATAAAAAGCTAAGCGATCTAATTTCTTCGACAACTTTGGTAGCAACCTTTTTCTGATCCGAGAACATCGCATCATTTCTGGACTTCCAAATACACCACATCGTAGTCATTAGGATATCGTATACAATTTTTGCCCTGACCTGATCCAAATTAAAAGTGTTTGGCCCAACAACAAATCCTTCAGCTCAACCAGAGTGTGATAACATTACCCTAATACCATATACGAATATTATATCTACTACTAGATTAGGGACCTGTGTGTTACACAAGTTGAATAAATATTTTTTTTAAATATTAATTACTAACATGTCATGTAATTTATAATTACATATATGTAACACATAGGTAATTTAGTTAATACACATATATATAATTTGCTATTACAAATATGTAAACTTGTAGTTACATACATAAAAATACATATAATAAAGTTCTTGAATGAACTCAACCCTTTATTAGATTGTTAGACTATTAACATAAACAATTTTGTTATAGATTATTATTTATGTATTTTATTATACTTGTACTTTCACATTATAGATTATTATTTATATATTTTATTATATTTATACTTTCACTTATATTACATATATGTACATTAGTTTTTTTTACGTAATTTAGTTAATACAATATAAACAGTTTGCTATTACAAATATGTAAACTTGTAGTTACATATATGTAATCATAAAAATACATATAATAAAGTTCTTAAATGAACTCAACCCTTTATTCGATTGTTAAACTATTAACATAAACTATTTTGTTATAGGTTATTATTTATGTGTTTTATTATACTTGTAGTTTCACTCATATTTTTACATTAAAATAGATTCTCTATGCTTAATTTAATATCATTGTGATAGCTACGATTGGCATATCAGTTTTAGTTTAATTTAATTAATCCCTAGTATAAAGCAATACATGATAAATATAAATGAAAAACAAAAAGGTAAAAAATATAAATATAAAATTCATGCAATTAAAATAATATATAGGGATGATTCATTATCTCTAAAAATTTAATTTGAATTTTAATAACAAATGTTATCTTTATCTATTTATTAGATGAAATTTTATTTGAATCTTATTAACAAATATTACTTTATCTATTTATTTAGACGGAAAAAATAATTGAGATCACCTCATAGAGCACCATGTGTCCCTCAAAGTTACTTAAAGTTACTTTATGGACTACGGTAAGTCTCATAACTTATTGTACCCTATTGTAACTATTTTTTAGACTCTACATGTTTCAACTATTTCCAGTGTTTAAACTATATTTTCCTACTTTTCGGATTACCTGAAATTTTGGCAATCATAAACTCATGATTGACCTAAGCACATTGTGATATTGATGATAACTCATATGATGATGATGATTATAAAAATGATAATAATAAACCATATAACAACGGTGATGATAGCAAAGATGAAGAAGAAGATGATGATAAGCCTTAAGATGATAACAATTACGATGACGATGATGATGATAATGATAACCCCCATATGACATGATGATGGTGATTAGAGATGTTCATCGAACTGAATAACGAATTTTCGAATTGAATTTTTCGAATATTTTTTATTTTTGCTTGAATTCGTATTCCATTAAAACTAGCCAGTTCGATTTGAATTCGTATTCAAATAAAAATATGCTTTGAATTTAATAAAATTTCGAATTTGAATCGAATTTGGATAAATTCAATAAAGTGGACTGGTCATGTTAATTTTGGTGATTTTCCCTTTATTTATACACTTGCATTATTATTATTATTATTATTATTGTTGTTGTTGTTGTTGTTATTATTATTATTATTATTACTAATATTTGGAATGGCTAACTTCATTAAAACAACTAGCTAGGCGCTACAAACCCACCTAAAAATCGAAATCAAAATTACACCATTCGTTTCAAGAAATACCCTGAACGAGGACCTGTTTTTTATCCATAAACGCTAAGCGATCTAATTTCCTCGACAACTTTGATAGCAACCTTTTTCTGATCCGAGAACACCGCATCATTTCTGGACTTCCAAATGCACCACACCGTTGTCATTAGGATACCGTATACAATTTTCGTCCTGATTTGATCCAAATTACAAGTGTCTGGCAGCAACAGCAAATCCTTTAGCTCAAAAAGGAACACTGGAGGAAGTTTGCGCCAGCACCCAACCCGGTACCAGATTCCAGACGCAAACGCACACAGAGTGAAAAGGTGGTTGCATGATTCAACGGCTTCAACACATAACCTGTAGCTACTCGATATCTGGTTTTGCATTACTTACTAGATTCAGATATCAATATTATTAGTTATCCATTCCTGAAAAACCTACCCTTTTAACCCCATCTTAAAAGTTTAACCAGTTTCATATGTAGAAAGTTTAGATTAGACGTAGCCTTAAATTTTTTTATTGAACCCTAGGAAGTAGTCCCGGCTAATAATACACATCATTTACCCCTAACTTTTACATGAACATGACCTCACAGGTGTATAGTATAGATTATACACCATAACCTACCGCAACGCACGCGTGTTTATTTTTTTTCTCAATATTCCTGTATAATAAAGAAAAACAAAGTTGTAATAAAAATAAAATATCTATTGGTATCGGTGTCAGTGCTGATATTTATTTTTATGGTTTTCAATCAATATAAAACACGTGCCACTAACCTTTTGGCATATCAAGACTTTACTTTTTAGATTTTATTTTTTTTTCTATAGCGAGTGACCATACAACAACGACCCAAAGCGATATTGTTGGAGCCCTGATTACACTTTAACATTAGTGTCAAGAACGTGGGGTTAGACCAAAGTTACATTTATAACCAACTATTAACTAACATAGATGTAACACTATCGTGAACCCAGGGTTAACATACCCGAATTCACTTTTCATGCACATTAATGGAAAAAGTAACCTAGTAATGTGAAACAAAAAAACCATAAGTAGTTTCAATAATTATTCTTAAAAACACAATGCTATAAAATTATACAATGTAAACCACACAAGGAAACTAATGAAATTGAAAAGCAAAGTCTCCAACGTTTCTCAAGAGAATGTTAACCATACGGGCATGTCTTAAAATATTACATATAGAGGCTTGCATTAGACAATCTTTGATACATAGCAATGAGTGGTTTTCTTTTCTTTAACGTAATACCAAAACTTTCAGTAAGGTCGTGCTCTTCACCATTTGGCAAGCTCCAGTCAAACGAGTGCAAGAGAGAAGCCAAGATCAACATTTGCATTTTCTCAGCCAATGGAACGCCGGGACACATTCTTCTTCCCGATCCAAACGGGAAGAACTTCAAATTGTTTCCACGATAATCCCATTCGTTTGTCCCTTCATTCGCCAAGAACCTATCAGGATTAAACTCCATGGGTCTGTCCCAGTATTGAGGATTCCGATGGATTGATAGAACATTCAAAAAGATGACACAACCCTTTGGAATTGTATATCCACCTACCACAGAGTCCTTGCTCGGCACTCGTGGGAGTAGGATAGGACCTACTGGATGCAACCAGAATGTTTCCTTAATCGTTGCCTCTAAGTATTGTAGTTTTGGGATGTGCGATTCTTCGACCATGTTGTTGAGTCCAACAATATCTACCAATTCTTCTTGAACCCCTTTCATTACTTTATGATTTCGCATGATATTCGCCATCGCCCATTCTATGAGTGTGGTTGATGCTTCTGTTCCTGCATGTTAAAAAGTGATTCACAAAACACTAAATTGAAGTGTATATTTTTCTGTTTTTTTACATTACAAGAAAGGTATTGAATTTATACACAAAATCGTAATCTAAACATAGAAGACAGCTTGGTTTATGGCTGGATTTACAGCTGATTAATAGCTGTCTTTAACATTGCTGCGATTTGCTGTTGATTAGCTAGGTGTCCGGCTGTTGATTAGCTGCCGCAAGGTGTCCGGATGTTAATTAGCTGCGATTACCTCCAAGGTTTGACTTTCCTTTCTAACACTCCCCCTCAAGTTGAATAGTTGGATTTCCAAAATTCAACTTGCTCAAACAATCGCTGAAAATTTTCCCGTTAACTGCTTTTGTTAGAATGTCAGCAAGCTGATCCTTTGATCGAACGAATGGTAGTTCAATCGTACCATCTTCCAATTTTTCTTTGATGAAGTTCCTATCAACTTCCACGTGTTTAGTTCGATCATGTTGTACTGGGTTTTCTGAAATCTGAATTGCAGCTTTATTATCACACATAATTTTACTTGTTTCTTTTGACGGAAAACCAATCTCAGCTAAGAGTCTCCGCATCCACATGGCTTCTGTTAAACCTCGAGCTATACCTCTAAATTCAGCTTCTGCACTTGAAAGAGCAACCACCTTTTGTTTTTTACTTCTCCAAGTAACGAGATTCCCTCCAACTAAAGTGAAATAGCCTGTTGTTGATCTCCGACTTCCCTTATCTCCTGCCCAGTCTGCATCAGTATAGATTTGAACATTTAGGTGTCCATGTGATTGAAACAGGACTCCATGACCCACTGTTCCTTTGAGATATCTAATAATTCTCCAAACTGCTTCCATATGTGACTGTTGAGGTTGGTGCATAAACTGACTTACTACCCCTACAGCATAGGCAATGTCTGGACGAGTATGTGAGAGATATATTAGCTTTCCCACCAGCCGTTGGTATCTTTCTTTATTTTCCAGCTTTGCTCCTTCCTCCATATAAAGCTTTTGGTTCGCACTCATAGGAGTGTCTGCTGGTTTGCAATCGATCATTCCGATCTCTGCCAACAAGTCTAAGACATACTTCTTCTGGCTAATGAAAATTCCTTGTTTTGATCTCAGTACTTCAATTCCGAGGAAATACTTAAGTCTGCCCAAATCTTTCATTTCAAATTCAGCAAACAAGTTTTCTTTGAGTCTTACCATTTCTTCTTTATCGTTCCCTGTAATGATCATATCATCTACATAGATAATTAGGCAGGTTACGGATTTTTCTCTTTTTTTGAGAAACAAGGTATGATCGGCATTACTCTGTTTATATCCAAACTTTTTCATAGCTACCGTAAATCTGCCAAACCAGGCCCGGGGAGATTGCTTCAAACCATAAAGGGACTTCTTCAGACGGCAAACTTCTCCAGTTTTGAAATCTTTTGTGAATCCTGGAGGAGCATCCATAAATACCTCTTCATCTAGGTCTCCGTGTAAAAAGGCATTTTTTACGTCAAACTGTTGAAGTGGCCACCTTTCATTTGCAGCTATCGAAAAAAGAACCCTGATTGTGTTCATTTTTGCAACCGGGGAGAATGTTCCAGCATAGTCAATCCCATATGTCTGGGTATACCCTTTTGCTACCAGTCGGGCTTACTTAACCGTATAGACCCAACGACACCCCACGGATTTCTTTCCCAATGGGAGAGTACACTTTTCCTAAGTATTGTTCTTGATTAGGGCCTCCATTTCTGTTTTCATCGCTTCCTTCCAATGTTTAGACTTTAAGGCTTGATCCACGTTTGTAGGAGTTTCTTCGGAATAAACAGATGAGATAAATGCTTTGGCTTCCTTAGTGAAATTTCCATCGGCCACACTAGCTATAGGATAGCTAGATCCTCTTGGTTCTTTTTCGGGAGAATACCGTTTCGGAGGAACCCCTCTGTTTGTTCTAGGGGGTAACACATATCTTGATGGTGGTTCTTCTTGTCTGGATTCATCTGCCTGCAAATTTTCAGTTTGTTCTGTGGCAGTTTCATGGTTAGAAGTATTGGTATCTTCGGAGTCATTAGAAACTTCAAAAGTACCACCAGACTGAATAGGATGAGTATTACTTACCTCGGACACCAGGTTAGGAGGAATATTAGGACCGTCAGTGGCACTGAAACTGGACTCTGGTGACTCTGTAGTTGGTGACTCTGTAGTTGGTACATAGGGAACATATTTCAACCAGCTTAGTGTGTCTAAACATTCCTTCTTCCCCTGACCACTGAGTTGGGAATTGTAGTAATACTCGGTTTCAAGAAAGTCACAGTTTATTGTGGTGAACATATGACGTGTTTTTGGATTATAACATCTGTATCCCTTTTGATTCATTCCATACCCGACAAAGACACATTTTTCAGCACAAGGGTCAAGTTTGGTTCGATCTGATTTAGGTATGTGAACAAAGGAAGTACATCCAAAGATTCGTGGTTGAAGAGTGAGAACTGAGGGTAGTTTGAAGAATTTTGAAAGAGTGTGTAACGGAGTGTTAAGTTTTAGGATTTTTGTTGGGAGTCGGTTGAGAAGATAGGTAGCAGTAGCAAGGGCTTCAGGCCAAAAAGATTTTGGAACCTGAGATTCAATTAGGAGAGCTCGTGTCATTTCTAGCAAAATGCGATTTTTCCTTTCGGCGACACCGTTTTGTTCTGGGGTGTTTGGGCATGTAGTTTGGTGGATTATTCCCTTGTCTTGGAAAAAGGATTTAAACGAGGTATTAACAAACTCACCGCCATTATCGGATCGGAATATTTGGATGTTTGTTTGAAATTGGGTTTGGATCATGGCGTAAAACATAGTGAATTTTTCAAATACTTCGGATTTGTTTTTCAAAAAATAAACCCAGGTCATTCGGGTACAATCATCAACGAACATCACAAAGTAACGAAGGTTTTGCCCTCCAAGAACTGGGGCAGGACCCCATACGTCAGAATGGATTAATGAAAATGGCAAAGCAGCATTAGTATTATTGGGTTTAAAGGTTTTTCTGTGGCTCTTTGCTAAAACGCATGTTTCACAATGTGACATAGAATTAACTGGAAATGTTTTTGGAAATAAAATATGTAAATAACTTGTAGAAGGATGACCTAATCTTCGGTGCCACAGCCAAGCTTCTCGTTCCGATGTCCCATGAGTCAACATCACAGCACCACTTTGAGTCACCTCATCCACATAGTACAACCCTTGACTTTCAGTGCCACGCCCAATGATCACTCCCGTCCTGATATCCTGTAAAATACAAAACGTAGGGTACATTAGGACAATACAGTTGAGTTCTTTTGTGACATGGCTGATGGAGAGCAGCTTATGTGATAACGAGGGAACATAAAGACAATTAGAGATTTTTATTGTGGGTGAGATCTCAATAGTCCCTCCCGATTTTACATCCATTATTCCTCCGTTTGCTGTTTGAATATGTGTTTTTTTTTGTTTGGTTGTTGAAATAATATCCGATAGCTCATAAGTCATCGTATCGGTCGCGCCACAATAAAAAATCCAAGGTTTTTGTTTTTGATGTTCGTGGGCCATATTGACATTTCCCTTATTTTCAGGGACTATATGTGCAAAATTTGTGTCTTTATTATTCGTGTATAACTGAGGGTTTGAGGGTTGCGCCTCAAACCCTTTACCTGCTGCGACATCTTCTTCTTCATCTGCTGCGACATCAGCTTTGGCCATTCCACCGAACCCTGATCTGCTCCGGCTTTCATCTTTGGTGACATCTCGGCTGCCGGCGCTAGAAGACTTCCCTCTTTCCGTAGTCTTTGTGCCTCTCTTCTGACCATCGGACCACCATTCGGGATACCCAACAAGTTTGAAACATTGTTCCCGGGTATGTTTCGTCATACCGCAATGATCACACTTGAGGTGAGTTCTGTCGTCTTTGTTACTTGTTCCGATTCTTTTTCCATCGGCCCGTCGGTAGCCCTTTGATGCAAGCCCTAATCCGTCAATTTCAGAGGCCATTAGACCCACTGTGATACCCTATGTGTCATTGAGAGGTGTTCCCAGAATGTTCTGGTGAGCGGCCTCCTTGCGGACAGTGGCGTATGCAGTTTCTACGGTTGGAAGGGGTTCTAACCGGAGTATTTCCCTCTTTATGGGGTCATATTTCCGGTTGAGGGCGTTTAGAAACTGAAACAGTTTCTGTTCCGTCCTGATTTTGTGATACGCTTGGATATCGGTTGGGCAGGTCATAGGGTTTGGGTCAATCCGATCAATCTCTCCCCATACTCCTTGGAGTATAATCCACAATTCTTCTAGGGAGAGATTGTTCTGTTTGATTTCATTTGCCTTGACATGTAGGTTGAAAGTTTGGAGCTTGTCACGCCCACTGCTATATGTTATAGCCAGGGCATCCCACAGTGATTTTGCTGTCGGAAATTCGGTTAAATTGCTGGCAAGGGTTGGTTCGATGTTTTGTATGAGCCATGAGAAGACGACTAGGTCGTCTTGTTCCCATTGTTCATATTCTTCGTTGGTTTGATTTGGTGGGTTGGTTGATAAATGGTTTAGAAATGCTTTGGATTTACCGCCTATGGCTACCCTCATCATCCGGGTCCATAGAGCATAATTCTGGCTATTGAGCTTGAGGTTTATTTGAAGGTTATCGGACAGTTTTGGGTTTCGGTTTTGTGGGTTGAGGCCATTCTTGAGCAGATTGGCGATTTGAATTGATAGATCTTCTCCCAAGTTACCGGCTTCGGCCATGGCAGCTTGGTTGAGAGGGTGATTGGTTTGGGTGAGCAAGGTAAATGATGAACAGGTCAAGAACGACACTGCTCTGATACCATGTTAAAAAGTGATTCACAAAACACTAAATTGAAGTGTATATTTTTCTGTTTTTTTACATTACAAGAAAGGTATTGAATTTATACACAAAATCGTAATCTAAACATAGAAGACAGCTTGGTTTATGGCTGGATTTACAGCTGATTAATAGCTGTCTTTAACATTGCTGTGATTTGCTGTTGATTAGCTAGGTGTCCGGCTGTTGATTAGCTGCCGCAAGGTGTCCGGATGTTAATTAGCTGCGATTACCTCCAAGGTTTGACTTTCCTTTCTAACACTGCAATCATAAAATCCTGATACAACAAAATAAACATTGGTTGGTTGAGTGGTGGGTTAAATAAGGTTTATTCAAAACAGAGAAATAAAGGCAAATACACACCTTAAAACATACTTTAGCTTAAATCTTACCAAGAGAAGTGATTTTACTTGGGTAGTCTTTCTTTTCTTCGTCTCGAACTCCATCATGTGACATATTGGAGTTAGATTTGATTCGCTCTTCGATGATGCTTGCAAAAATTCGTTCCAACTTCTCAGGTTGTTTCTTCATGTTCTTCTCAACACCTTGTAGATCAAATCGAGCAAGAGTAGGGAAGAAATCCGACAAATTTGGATGTCCAAAAGTTTCGATGATATTGGACACCACCATTTGTAACTCGGCTCCAAGATGGGCACCCTTTTCGCCTTTATACGATGTGTCATCCCAAACCATTCTTCTTACGACATTGGCTTCGGTCAAGAAAGCAATGTTGCTAATGTTAACGTTGGTCCCAATCTTACTAATAACATTGTTTACTGTTTTTCTAACCTCATCCGTTCGGAAAGAACTACATGCTTTAAGATTCTTGTTACTTAAGATCTCATGGACAAAGATCTTACGAAGTTTACGCCAGTTCGCATTGTTCTTCGAAAATGCCACATCTTGGCCTCCGTAGGATATAACCGAGGCCGCAACTGTTATATCTCGGTTAGCAAAAGTCTCATCGTGGTCATGAACCACAACCTTTGCTAGCTCTGGGGTGTTTATAACCACGTGAAGCTTGCTTCCCAAATAGAACTTATAGATGGGTCCGTAGGTGTGAGCCATGTTGGTGAGCTTCATGTGAAGATCACGACCAACAAATGGGAGGTACCCGACAACCGGAAATGAACGGGGACCCGGTGGTAATGGTGGCGATCGCGAGTATGTCAAAAGTGTCCACTTGTACCATAAAACACCCAACATCACTACTGTGATTGTGATCACCGGTAGTGCCAACATAGTAAGTTCATCTTTGTTGCTGCCCATTACTTCCCATTGCGACCACCATGATGCATGGCTGTTTTGTGTCATTTTGTGAGATGAAAAATTAGAGTACATCAATAGTGCAAGTCGAGAGCTCTATTTACAGATCAAGGCTGTGTGCAAAACTATAGAAACCATACGTATTTTGTGTAAATATTTAATTATATTGGCTCCTATTTAGTTATATTTTATCGTTTAGTGGTTGACGACATGGAAGTTTACAATATTTACAAAATCCAAGATGATCATAACATTCCAAAACAAGAATCAAATCAGGTTGCGTGATGACCAATTCAGAACGTAGTCAACAAAGTATACATGTCATATAATTCACAGATACATGTGTCCCTGACAAAAATAAATATGTAGTAGTGACATACTTAAAATTAATTAAACATTTAGAAGTTATATGAGAAAAGCAAAACATACTCAAAATTAGTTATAATAATATAATAATAATAATTTAAAAAAAAATCTTAATGCCGTTCCCTTTACAGTGTTAAACCTCACATTCCAATGTCCACTAAATATATGCAGTGGTGTACTGTTCAATTTTAAAGATTGTTATGTAAGTAAAAGAGTTTGATTTTTTTTAAGGTGTAATGGATTTTAATAATCTAAATTATTAACTCTTGACCGGTAACGGTCTCAACTTAAAAAAATACCAGTGGTGGTCCCACCTTTTTATATATTGTAAATCAATGGACCTTTACTAAATCGAAAATGATAAGGTAACAAAAAGAAATTAAAGTTATGTTGCTAAAGGTTACAATATGTGAAACAGTGGGTCCACTAATGGTTATTTTTTAAGTTGACACTGATGTCGGCCAATGACTAATAATTGAGATTATTAAAATCCATTATTCCTTTTTTATACAACTTTATTTATCTTATAATTCTCTAAAAGTATTTCGTAAAACTTTTTAAATTTTCATATTACAAAAGAATATGGAATTGGGTTGTGTGTGATGGGTGATTTGGAAAGTCTTGAGGGGTTTTAGAATTCTCTTACTCTTTCTATTGAGAAAACCATAAAATATTGCAACAAGTTTGTAGTTGATATGTAAGGATTTTAGAATTCTCTTAGTTTATGCACAATTTTACCAACTAAATAGCATATGAACCAAGAAATCTTTGCATTTTACAACCTACCAGGCTACCACATGCCTATTCATGTTTAGTATAATCTACATTATAACTATTTCAACTCGTGTCATTTGTTTGTAACATTGATACAACTTTGGCGTGTTGTACGTGTGTAATTGAACTCATATTTGCGTCATTCTTGTGTATGGGTGTCACCAAAATTTAATATACAAGTGAGTAAAGGTCTTTTATTGCTCTTTTGCAGCCTCACTTTCTAAAGTATAGCACAATTTGAATACATGTATAGTCAATATCAATACTATTGATTAACCAATTTGAATGAATTGCATTGATATGATGAGTAAAATATATATACAACCAATTAATAAATAAGGACCTAAAGATATAAGAAATTATGTTTAGGTACAAGAAGTTAAAAGAATTGTCATCTAATATCCCCCTCAAGGGAAATAGAGGCGGACCAATGCAAAGCATTTGACGAAAGTTAATGAACTGAGGACTTGGAAGACTTTTAGTAGATGTGTCGGCCACTTGAAGCTTGGTCGGAACAAATTTTGTAGCTAAACCACCCGGGGAAACGAGTTCACGTATATAGTGATAGTCAAGGTCATTATGTTTATCTCGTTTATGAGATACGGGGCTTTGTGTGAGAAATAAAGCACTCCAATTGTCACATGATATAGTTTGTCTGTCCGGAGGTAACGCATGTGGTTCTTGTAAAAGGTGTGTTATCCAATCAATTTCTACACTATATCAGCCATTGCTAGATATTTAGATTCACAACTTGAGCAAGCAATAGTGGGTTAGTTTTTAGCGCTCTACGAAATAAGATTTCCTCCAAAAAATATAGAGTATCCATAGGTGAAGCGGCGTGTCTTATAAACATCTAGCCTAGTCATTATAAGAGTATTTAAGAAACGAGGTGTGAGTGGGATGGCTATAGTGAAGAGCAATGCTAGAGTACCCTTAAGATAACGAAGAATTCTGTTGACACCCTATTAGTGTGCAACAGTTGGAGCATGTAAATACTTACCGACATGGTTGACCGCATAAGGGATGGATCGTTAGGTACTTGAGAGCTCCCAAAATTGAGCGATAATGAGTGGCATCTAAGAATAAGTCACGTGTAGAAACAAGGGAAACATTTGTGCTTAAAGGTTTTGATGTCTGTTTAGTATCCAACATCTTTACACGAGTTAAAATATCCAGAGTATATTTAGATTGATTTAAAAAGAAATCCATTTTGGGTGTAGGTAACCTGAAGCCCAAGGAAGTAGTTGAGTTCTCCCAAATCCGTTATGGAAAAGTCTGAAGGCAGTTGATAAAGGAGGTGATAAAATGGGGTTAGTTTCGATTAGAATAAGATTATCAACATAAACCAAGAGGTACATGACACATGAGTCTTTTTTAAGGATGAATAACGCTGGGTTAACACAACCTGACAAGAAATGAAGTAGATAAGAAAGGTACTTAGGTGATGAAACCACGCCCTGGGTGTTTGTTCTAGACTATAGATAGCCTTTTCTTTTTAATTTGCATCCTTATTTAATGTAACATTTCTATTTTTTATAGATTAAAATAAACTATATAAAACTTATATTATTAAACGCGTAGATTAAGAGTAAGTTGACAGTTAGAAATATGAGGTATCTAGACGAACATATACTTTTATAGGAACCATTTAATAATTAATAAATAAAATATATATTATAATTGACCTTACTCCATTTTAATGAAACGTATGTCAAAATGTAGATAAAAATATGCTTGTTCTATTGACATATTCGTCGTTTTATAAAATGTTATATTTTAAAAGTTATATGAGAAAACATGTGAAACAACTGAATTAATTAATATAAAATAATAATAAATCAAAACTTACGTTTATTATAATATAATAAATATAACTTCAATACATATTGCTAAGTATGAACTAGAAGAAAAAGAAAATTAATTGAAAGATATGTATGAATATATGAGTGACAACACAACTTAAGTGTACGACCTTTTTTAATAGGAAATCTCAACTATAAATAAGCAGTTATAGGCATTCCAAACTGCTCACATTTTTCTTTCTCTCTCGCTCTCCCTGCTTAGTTTTTATACCGAAATCCTAACTCTGCTCCGTAGTAAGTGTTTTAAACCTAATCTTTGGTACCCTATCCAATAGATCTGAAACCCATCAATGGATGTCAAAGTGCTGTCTGAATAAGGCTATATTTTGTTAACTACGTTGGGGTTTTTCTCTTGTGATTTATCGTTAAAGTTTGAATTGGGGTTAACACACTAATACATAATGCATTGTGTTTTTTTATTAGAAACCCATGCTTAACACCAGGAGACAATAGTAATAAACCCTAAACCTACAAAGTGAGTCATTCTCTTTTATTAAACGCTTTTAAAACCTAAATGTTTTCTAGTTGTATTTATAGTGATTAAGTTTTTGTATTTTGAAACCACTGCTGGTATTTGGGGTTTTGTATACACTATTAGTCCAACATTGCTATTGTAACATGACCACAATGATAGAAACTGCCACCATGACATGACCACATATAAAAACCTTTGTTTGTAACATAGGTGTTATCCTAATTGTTTAATATTAAATTATGGTGTTTTTTTTACAAACTCTAAGTTTTCCTAACTACAATCCTGATAATATTTTTCGCTACGAATTTAATAAACATCGGTATCACTTAAAATGTTCACGGCTCCCGTCCAGGGTGTGGTCAGAGGTTGTGACATTTAATTTGCACACATGATTGGGAAACTGAGGATCGATAAAGCCAAGAGAATGCTCCATAAACACACTTTCGTTAGATGACCTTGTAGAAAAGCATTATCGACATCTAAGTGGTATAGGTTCCATTGATTTATAATGTTTAAGGCTAAGACAACATGAACAGTGGTGGCTTTAACAACAAGAAGTGCTTTATGGCATTTTATTGATCCATAATTGTGAAATTTGGTTCGAAAGTGCCATTCAGAGCAAACATTATTACACTTAAGTGGGTGTGGCACTAAAGTCCATGTTTTGTTTCGGTGAAGGACATCGAGCTCTTTTGCATAGCTCGAACCCATTTGACATCTTTGGATGGTTTGATATGATTTTAGATTGGATGCTACAAAGAGCGGTTGATGAAGAGTGTCACACCCCGACCCGCAGCGGAAAAGGTGGTCGGGGCATGATTGGGTTATCATCAAAGCTCATGACATTTATTATGCGTTTCATATTCATTAATACAATTTAATGGAAATTTACAATAAATGTTACAACATGTTCTAACTATCAATCTAAGCGTCTTTGTTCTCTCTAAGGCATTTCCTATGTTTTCTTTGCTTCAACCTGTTCACCTGTATCATGTGTAAAAAGGTTTTGGATCAACATAAAGTTGGCGAGTGAATCCTATGGAAAAACATTTGAACAAGTTTATTAAATTGATTATGAAATATGTGCACAACCAAACACGAGTAAAAATAGATGTAAGCTTATTCAACAATCATTAGATATTAAATAAAGCACACATGAACAATAATGGAACATTTAGAGGCACGCGTTGCTCTACTCGTCTCTCACGAGGAACTGATGGGCCTAATGAATTAATTGCATAAACATGATAATATGAATGACACAACTACAAACAATATAAACTCAATGATACACACATGAACAATAATGGATTGGTTTTGAGGCACGCGTTGTTCAACTCGTCTCCCACGAGGAACTGATGGGCTTAATGAATGAATTTCATATAATTTGACAAAATGAACTAAGTAATCACAACAATATAAACAATCTAAGTTTAGGTCATGATATGGTATGGCACAAATTTAAGTAAACGAGTTAATTATTTGAGACACATGACACACCCCAAAACGTGTAATTAAAAGGGGAGTTGTAAGATTCACTCACAGTGGGTGCGTTCGGTTGATGATGTTGAATGCACGCGAAGTGGTTTTAACCACGAGTGAGATTAACCTAGATAAATCGCATTATGGTTTGGTAAGTAAACGGATTTTATTAATCTATTTTAGTAGGATTGTTGGGTGTATTTTTTGTGAGTTTAAGGCTATTTTCTAACCTTAAAAATGTTATTTTTAAGTATTATTAGTTGATTTTTAATTAAAATAAATAAATAAAAATAATAAAAAAATTTGATTTTTTTGCTACAATGACCGTTGACTTTGACCGGTTGACCGTTGACTGACCGTTGACCGGTTCGAATCGTGTATATAAGTGCGCTGGGTGAGGCTCGAACCCGAGACCTCCCGTACGCGTGCACGCAGCTCTACCAACTGAGCTACGTGTCTAACCCGTCATATATCCGTTTTTAATTATATTTATATATTAATTAAGTTAAACAGAAAATCCTTTTATTTTAAAAACGATTTAATTGATTCGGACGGTGAGCTCCACAGGTCTCGAACCCGGGACCTGTGGGTTATGATAACACACAGTCCACCGCTGGACTGTGTGTACAACTTGTTAACTTAACTGATTTTTGTTATACTTAAACACAAATTAATTATTTTCATTTCTGACTTATTTAAAAAGTTTAATAATTATCCGGGTCGATGCAGAAGACCGGTCTCGAACTCGTGTGCTTTGATTAAACATACACACAGTCCACCACTGGACTGTGTGTCTAACTTGGTTATCTTTCCGGTTATTAATATACTTAACATATATCAGTATGACTCCGGTTCGGTTAATAAAAAAATCATTTTTATTAAGGCCGCGTGTGTGGAACAGGATTCGAACTCGAGACGTTAGTGTTTATTGTGCAGACAGTCCACCGCTGGACTGTGTGTCTAACCCAAGTAATATCTTGCTTTTAATTATACTTAAACATTACCGATCATCGTCTTCTTCACTGGTTTTAACCAGAATCGGAAATCGACTGGTTCGATGATTAAAACATGTTCTTTAGTGACAGAGGGTTAATTACAAGTGAGATTACATAAAAAGAATGAAGAAATTAAGCGTGAGGTGTACCGATTGAATTCCTCTGTTTCTCCGGCGAAACTCCGGCGACAGCAATCCTTTCCGGCGACGTGGGTCTTGCAGCAGAGAGTCTTCAGAAAGTTTGAAAAAGGTATGGGTGACTTCGGTATAAGCTTAGGGAGTTCAGTATGGCTCAGAAATGAAGAACCCGGTTTTCCGGTGATGAACAGAGATATTCCGGCGAGTTGAATTACGTCCGGTAAAGGCGTGGTTTGAGCGAAAAAGCTTGCGGTGGGTTGTGGGTGAATTTATAGGGAGAAACCGAGATGTATTTGGCCCGATTTCCAACTGGATTCATTGGTTTGAATTTCTCCGGCGGTTATGACTTTGGTCGCGGACTCAAACATCGGTTATAACCGATATGGCGTTTATGATTTACGTTATAACCGAAAGAAACGTTAAGTTTCGCGAGATTACCGGGATTTCCGACGACTGCAACAATGGGCGCCGGTTTTGAATTCGGAATGTTATGATATGAATTAAATGATCTTAATAATTAACAAGTAACATCAGTGGCGCAGTGGTTTGTGTGTTGAGTGCTAAGTTGTTTGTGAACCGGTTACTGACCCGGGTTCGAAACCCGGCAGAACCAAAGTATTTTTATTTTGCGATTTTTAACAGTTTTTCAAAAACTAATTATATATTCCCGTATAATAATTGATTATGTATCGTTTAAAATTATTTTGGGCATTTAATTCGCAACGAAAATTTTAACTGACTGTTCGGTTGGTAAACGGAGCGGGTTTGGTAAATCCGTTTTTTGACGGATGTTACAAAGAGGATTGGTATGTGTGTGGGACAAGTCGGCATGGGGTCAAGGCTTGAGGTTCCCAGATTTGGCACGGGTTATCATATGGTGTGTAGCAACATGTGGGGTTGGGGGGGAGGTGTTGGGATGGAGCTCGTTGATGCGGTTGAGGGTGGTAGTGAGGAAGCGGATGAGTGTGGTGGGTTATTATCTGTGGTGGTGATCGTGGAGAAGGTTGGAGTGGTGTGTTGTCAAAGGTAGGTGCCGACGAGTCGGGTGATGGAGATGGGTTGTTGGGTTATTACGGCTGTGGGAAAATGGGAATAAGTAGATGATTATTGCACATGCAAATGTTGCATGGAATAGGTGCGTCAGTGGGCTTCAGTAATGTGGGTGAAGTTTGGTTTTGTAGAGGAGTGGGGGAGAATATGTGATGTATCCAAAAAAGTGGACAACTCAAGTGTGGTGATGGGTTTAGAAGTGTTGGATTAGTTAAAGGGGAAGTAGGTTTAATGAAAGTGGGCATGACGAGTGACAAACATACGAGAGGTGGAAGGATCCAAGCAACGATACCCCTTAAATTTGGAACAATATGCAATAAAAATACACAATATACTTCATGGTGCAAGTTTATTTGGTGCACAATCATGTAAAAATGGATACAAACGTCAACCAAAGGCGCATGTGGTGGCATAAGTGGGTGGGTGTTTGTATAGTATTTCAAATGCTGATTTTCCATCAAGAAGTGGGGTGGGTAAATGATTCATTATATAAATCGCTGAGGAAAATGCTTGTCACGCCCTCAATTCTATATGTGGGGTTTTACCGTGAGGGATATGACAAACTAGGATCCAACCACTAATTATGTTGAAGCATTCTTAAATAATTGATAAATACTTTACTACCACATTGAACATGAATAGTGATAATATTTTAGATGTTAAAAAACGAAATTTCAAGTTTATTAGCGAAAGCCAAAGTATAAAAATCCAGACATGGCAAAAACCCACAGTTATATTGCATAATAAAAGAAAATAGTTTAATAAAGCAATGATACTCCAAGATGCATGTCTTCATGTGTGCCGTACCTAGCGTCCTGCAAAGCATGCTTAGCGTATCAACAAAAACTTGGCGTGTTCACGGTTTTAGTTCAACGAAAAGTAAATTTAAATATGGAACATATAAAAGCATGTCATGGGTAACTAACCCACTTTTAAGCAACTCAACTGGTGGTACCGAATATAAAAGCATGTTATGGATAAGTTTTTGTGCCCCACATCAATGTGTATCGACAATGATGCAAAGTCGCCCGACTCACAACAACGTGTTTTAATATAAACTTTATAAAAGCCAAAAAGAGTTTACTTCTATCTTATCTTTGATTGACCGATGTTGGAACTCGAATCTATCCCACCGATTGAAATTCGGAAACAATCATATCTTCATAATGGTTGAAATAAACAAGTTTTGAAAGTTAAGGATCTAAAATTGAACAATTTTGAAACTCTCAAAGTGTTGTTGGTTGGTAGTTGAATGAAAGTTGGTCTCATGTGTGTGGTCTGTTAATATTGTTTAAAATCAATCCTTAGTTAGTTTATCCACTCAAAATTCTCTATGATTGGTTAAAACCCTAGCAGTTGTTCTCATTACGCGTTTAGCTTTGTTGTGTGTGCATATAAGGCATTCAAACCAGCTAAAGGCAAAGAGAACATGTCAGATGACAAGCTGTGGATGTGACGACACATCATGCATGCAATCAGCGGAACAAGAGGATCAATTTGCAGTTGACCACTCATTAACAACAAGAGGATCTGAAGCTTGAATATCAAAGATTCACCAGCTACATTCAAAGGGGAGTTTGTTTATGCACCACCTGATTATGACGAGTGAAGATTTTTGAAGATCCGACAGCGTGAAGAATGAACCATCACGAGCAATATCCAAGGGGGAGTTTGTTGATGCAATGTAGCTCTATTCGGTTCGAGTCTGGCGTTCCTTGTCGTGCGACATGGAAAACGCCATACAAATGACGAAGACACGAGAACGAGAGAGCTGGTTGATGACGTCATCACAACATCATCACGAGATCATCATGATGATATCATCATGACATCACCAAGTGTCATTGTGAAATGCATGCTTCTGTTGATGTTTTTATATGTTAGCATGCAAGGCCATTGATTATGTTGATGCATACATACTATTGATCTCAACATCCTATCGATCTATACAAGTCTATCGATACACCACAAACTTCAAGGTGTATCGATCCAAGCAACACGATATCGATCAACATGTCTATCGATCATGTATAAGTGTGTCTCGATCGATGTCCATTATGTGGATAGGCTTTATGTCTTTTCGTATAAATAGCCAATCCGCGTCATTTGTAAACTAAGGCTTGAATGAGCTAGAGAGATAGTGTAGAGAGAGAGAGAGAGAGAGAGAGAGAGAGAGTTATTAGATTGCTTTGTATGTGCGAATATTGTACCGAAACTCTGTCGAATCGAATACATGAACCCGTTAAACGTTGAATCTTTTTGTTGTCTTTACTCTCTCGCTCGGTTTGTGTTGTAAAGAGGATTTTGCACTCATTACCGCATCCGAAACAAGAAATCATTGTAGTCCGACGATCCATATCGGGACCTACAAAGCTTAAAAGTAATTCAACACTAGAATGAGTTATTGGTCCTTAACATTGAAGATCAGAAGGAATTGGTAAAGTTGCCCATGATAAATGATCTAGATGATGTCATATCTCTAAACTTTGAACTACAATTCAAGGGATCATTTAAAGAAAGACTAATGAAGAAAAGATTAAAGAGAAATTTGGTAACACAATACTCTATTTATGACTTTGAGTTCTCTTTCAAAATGCTTTAAAGATAAAAGAAACTATTAGTAGATATGCCATTCAGTTGGTATATATGTTATTTAATTCCCACTTAGATGCTTCAAACATACATACATATAAGAGCATTATAGTATAATCCTTCAAGGATGATTACTCGGATAGATTCATAAGCATGGATACAGGTTCATAAATGACATCCTTCACGGTATCAAGAATGTCATTTCCAGTGGACCCATCATCCGTGCCATAAAAAAAGCTATCCACACAACACATCTTCCAAAATACATCCTTGCAAGCTTTGGGGACACCACTTTCCTTTGTTTCCAGAACTAATTGCATCAGTTTTTTTCTCTATATTATCGATCATCATCTTAATCTCTTTTACAATATCTTCTTCTTTAATCCCACTCTTTCTATAATTTTCGTGCAATATAACAGCATTTAGTTTGCCATCCTTCATTCTCTCTGCATAATCACAAGCCATTAGTATAGTAGTTGCTTTTTGACTTATTTATATGTTGACCTGGTCAAAACATCTACCTTGAAGGTTCTGATATCATTGATGAGGCGTCCGTGAGTGCTCATTATCTTGTATAAGTTATGATATTCAGTACTTCGAACGGTATCCTCTGAAAGTTTTGGCCCAATAAAGTATAGAGAAGAGAGTACAAATGTGCCCAACGTGAACGATACATAACCATTTTCCATATATTCATTCATTGTTGGCACCACATTATTTCTTGCCCATTCAGCTTCTTTAAGAAACTATACAGCAAGTTCAACCACTGTAAAATAAACATATTAATAAATGAACGTAGATACAACACAATCTGAAATAATTAAAGTAGAAAAGGTTGGATATGATGCTTGGAAGAATGTTAGCCTACACATTGTATAACATGACTTGTTACATCTCGTTCTTGCCCTTTATAAGCTGCTTCTCCTATCCAAGACACTACATCTTTTTTTGCCAAGAACATAATCTTAACCTCTTCTGAGCAACAACCAGTGTTAACATTTACATTCCATCTGCAGTTTACCATAACAATCCATTAGAACTTCGAATAAGAGTATATTATAAATTAATAATTAACCATGGATGATAATAATATACTTTTCAACACACTGAATCAAGTTCACCAATTCATCCACAGAACCTTCAACATCAAAAAAGTCATCCAAGATGATGACAAGAAAGCTAGCTTTGGCCCACGTAATTCGAGCATCAGATAGTTCAGGAGAAGAAAGAACTGAAGCACCAGAGAAGTAACAGTAGCCCATCTTCTGCCTAGAATTGATCGTGTCCAATTTACTTTCTAGCACCCATCTGCCAACACAAAGAGTGACATCAGGATCCTTAATTTTGTTAATCAAAATATATTTTATTAAGTACAAACAAACACATTGGCAGTTGCAAGGTTGGAGACCACCTTTCAAGATCTTTAAATTCTGCACGATATTTAGACTGACATGAATTAAAATCTTGCACTGCCAGCCTTATGTAATCCTCATTGCCAAGTTTGATGAACTGACATGTGTTCATAACTACATATTCAGTACTGAAATCTAAATCTGGCAAGTGAATATTTCGTAAGGCCTGCAATCCAAAACTCACCAATATGTAGTTTTCAACATTCTTGTGTCATCCACATTGTAATTCTCTATATTTCTTCTAGTTGACACGCGTTCTAAACTGGCATTAAAAGGGAACTTGAAAGCATGCTCCACCTATGTTTGTTGAAAATCGGTTAAGTCCAGTTACGTCAATTAAATCAGACATGACCAAAAAGAATGACATTTAATACACTTTGTAATCACCCAATGGCTATATTGACCAGAGGAGCTAACAGCATGATCTTGATTTTTCTAAATAACTATGGTATCCGATTGACTTTTCTTACCACAAATCTTGTTACACCAATCACACGAGACCTCAAAACATAGTTAATCTGCTGTGTAAAACACTAATATACATTCTAACTCTATGTTTTTTCTGATGAAAAAATTCATGGAAAATGCAAGAAAAACGACCATTAACAAAAATTTCAGACAAAACATATTTCTGTTTCCTACAAACTTGATCATAAAACAATGAATGATGGAAAAAGAATTGAAAATAACATAAAATTGACTAATCTTGATTTTGTAATGGGATTTACAAACTTATGACCTATACAATCCTATATACAAACACCGTTACACACATGTGTTGTCACCTATTAAGGTCGCCGCATTTGAAGGTGTATTTTCACGGCATACATATGTGCGACACATATGATTAGTGGTTACCAAGTTTAATTTTGATACATTAACACCCTAGACTTTACCTACATATTAAATACATGCTAAACCTAATCTAAATTATTTACACTAAGACTCTTTGCTTTGGTTATAATCGGGATTAACATCTTCATTAACCCTTGTAATCACGATTATCTTTTGTTGTTGTGGGTCTTGAACTCCAAGAAATTCCCTCATAGTGATGACTTTGATCCTTGCAAGTGCCTTTTGTAATATGCATGCCCTTCACAATTCACCACTAATATGCTTCATAATGATTTGATCATATCAACACATTCCTAATAAAGTGATAATGTGTGTCTATGTGCTTACTCCTTTGAGGATTCTTCGTGAGTGCTATAGTATAACTATTGTCCAACCCCAGTGTTATCTTTTCTTTCTCCCATCGTGTTATCTCATTAAGTAACCTCTTTAACCATAATGCTTGGGTGCAGTAGGTTCCATGAATTCAGATTCACAATATGCTAATGCTACTTTTTGATGCTTTTGTGTACACCCGGTTATAGTGACCCTCCAAAGTAGAATACCAACCTAATATGTTATTTTCCTTGGTCAGTGTTTACACCATAATTTTTGTCACTATAACATGTGCTCTTGTAGACTCATCTTTTCTTGTAGATGATTCCATAATCTTTGGTGCCTTTGATAGTGTTCATGCATTAATCTACTTAATAACCTGGTAAAAATGCTTAGATTTGGCCTTGCATGCTGTAGGATTGTAGGATACTTGAGGAAACCTACTAGACTTGTGTATATACTAGATCTCTTCCTTCAGTCTTGAGTAACTTTGTTCTCGAGTCCATAGGAATCTTTGTTTCATTGTTGTCCATCATGTTAGCTTCCTTCAAGATCTTGTTTCTGTACCTTGATTGCTTTATCGCAGTCTCTGCCCTCTTTAGATCGTTATCTCAATCTACTCCTCCATATGGGCCTTGAATAGATCTATCTTCTTCATCGGACTTCTTGCTACTACTAGATTATCAACTTAAACTCCTAGTAGTGTTGTAGAGTTCTTGTTTTTCTTTGTATAGAAAACATGCTCTAAAGTTCACTTACTGAAATCAAGTGACTTTAGGATTAGATCTAATTTCATTTTTCATGCTCGTGGTGCCTGTCTTTGTCCAAACAATGCTTTTTGAAAGCTTGTATACTTTCCCTTCATTTCCTAGCTTCACTTCCAGCTATAAGACGTAGATTTCTTCCTTAGGTTCTCCATGTAAGAATGTACACTTTACATCAAGACAATGTATCTCCCTGCCTTGATATGCTTCAAAGACAATATTAGACCAATTATTTCGTTTCCTGTACGTGTGCAAATACTTTATCAAAATTTATTCTATGTTGTTGTATGTTGTTGCCTTTTGACCTTATATTTTATGACTTATACACTTGCATCCTTTTTGGTCTTGAATACACACTTGTAATCCTTAGGCAATTATGCCAACTTCCAAGTGTTGTTCTTTTTTTGTTAAGTCGAACTCAAGTTTCATTGCCTCGATCCACCTTTTGTCTATGGATACTTCCTTGTAATTCCTTGGCTCTTCCTTAGCCAATATTAGTTCATTTGCTTGTAGCCCAATTGTTAGTGCTCGATCATAAACTTCTTCAAGATTAAGATTCTAAAAAAGTAGTGGTGTACCATTGAATGGTCTAGATGAATCTCCTAAGGTTGATGCATGACTAAAACAATCTTAAATGTGACACCCCTTATTTTCGGCACATAAATATAATAACGGAAGATATTTGTGGATTGAGGTTGTAATCGTAAATTATTAGTATGGTTAACGATTTAAAGGATAAATCGGTTAAAAAGGCGCTTAAAAGTCAAGGGACTAAAATGGCCAAAACTTCAAAGATGAAGTTCTGGGGCTAAAAATGTCATTTTAACAAAAAGATGATATGATGGGGCGTCATTTACCACAACACTATGGTCAAAAAATGACATTACAGGGCATAATGGTCTTTCCATTACTGGGTGTAATGGTACCTAGACTAAGCATATATACCGAGGACTTTGTATTTTCATTTTTTGTGCATTCCTCTTCTCTTTTACATAGAGAGAGAACCAGTTTTTGAATGTCTCTTTTTGTCTCGTCTCTCGTGTTCTAATAGAACGCTCTCCAAGTGTAGGAACCTGTTATTTTCAGTGTGTCCGGTGTATAGTGAGTATTCTTCGTAATAGAGCACACCCCAAATACATGCCCATAAACAGAAAGTTTTGTTTCTAGAGTTTGTGTGCGTGGTGTTGTGGGAGAGCTCTGAGGTTCTGCGACCAGTTCATTGGTGATCAGAATGGTAAACCCCTGTAACCTTATTCTAGTAGGCTACATTTATTTCCTGCCTTAGTGTTAGTACATAATGTCTATGTCTTAGTATTGGATGGAGTCTGTTTAGTTTGGGCTAGATTATGTCAAATATAAAGGGTATTTATGTAAATACTAGACAAGTTCGCCCGGAACATAATGTGAGAACAAGTTCGGCCGAACTTGTTCAAAACAAGTTCGCCCAAACTTGTTATCATCCAAGCGAACTTGTACTAGTATAAATAGTCCTTAGTTTGTCATTTGTAACTTTTGCAACTTTGTCACGACAGAGGCGAAGCTCTGTCCGATCCGGATCTTACATGTAATTGGACTTATTGATCAAAAACAACATTTAAACGAGTAATCTTTGCATATTTGATTAACACGTCACATAGTTTCCGCCTATATGAACGTTAGATACCAAATTAGGTTCCTATGCTAATCAAGGAGCGATCTAACAAGTGGTATCAGAGCAAGGATACCTAATTTGGTGAAATCATTGCAAGATCTACTCTATTTCTACTCATTTCTACCATTTTTCTTAACTTTTTCAAGAAAAACAATGAACCTACGGATAAAAGTTGCTAAATTTTGAATAAGTCACATAAAATACACTAATGATAAACCCCTGAGAGTTTCAAGATCAAATTCAAACGAATAGATGTCAAAAAGTTGAAAAAACCATGATTTGCAAACTTATTTTGATCGAACTTGTAATCAAGTCCACTCGAACTTGATTGATTTTTCAAGATTGTTAGACAAGTCCGCTCGAACTTGCTCTATTTTCATTCAATTTTTATCAAGTTCGCCCGAACTTGATTAAATCTTGTTGAAAATCTATCACAAGTTCGCCCGAACTTGCTTGTTCTCTTGAATATCATATAAGTCCGCTCGTACTTGTTCCAGGGTGAAAATTTTCAAGATCTTAACATAAGTTCGCCTGAACTTTTGTAAAATTAAACCCGATTTTAACAACTGCACAAGTTCGCCCGAACTTGTCAGTGTGCTAATCATTTTTCGAAGTTTGTGAACGTGTTTTCAGCGATTCTCGTCAGTATTTCCACGATGGAAGAAATTCGCAGTGCTTTTATGACGGCTTCAGCATCGAATGCTCAAATGGTGAATCAAGTTAATATTGATAACGAGATGGGTACATCGGTGAAGCCACCAAAACTCATGTGTATGGACAAATATGAGGGTGGAAGGAGAAGTTTACCAACTGGGTGCAGGCTACGTATTTTCACAGCTGGGTTGCAGTTGAGACTGGCTACACATGGCCAAGAGATGAAAATGATAACGTTATCGACATAAGCAATTTTTCTACTGTACAAAAGGATGCGTAAGTCGCAGAGAAGAAAATGATTAGTTTGATCCAACAGTCTGTGAAAGAAGATATATTAGTGTTGCTACCAGAATATAAAACTACACAAGAGTTATGAAAATTTTTGAAGAACAAATATCAGGGAAGTTTAGAAATGGTCAAAAGTAAGAAAGCACTGATCATGAAAGAATTCGACATATTCACGATGATCAAAGGCAAAAGGATGAAACAAATGATCGAAAGGTTTTGTCATCTAAAAGTGATTATGAGGAGACATGGGCTTGAGAAAACGGAAGAGGAAAACATTGATAAATTGGCTGACGCTTACCAGAGGGTGAGTGGACGACTTATCTCATGGTGCTCAAAGAAAGTCCAAGTCGGGAATTCTTCAAATTATCCACTTTCATTGATAAGCTGGAGGGGCACGAGATGGAGTTGTTGAAAATCACCAAGTCAAAGTGTGATACCCATGACGAAAACAGGTACCCCTTAATTGGTCCTAAACTTAAAGCATGATTAGAACTATAATTGCGCGTAAATCTTGTGAAATTTCATGACTTGTGTGTTATGCGAAACAATATATGTTATATCTCGGAGGAATCTGAGAGCACGTCATGATTGACATGATACTACTAAGGACCAACGATGCGAGGTTGGCATCCTTAGCCTTGAACAATGTGTTAAACTGAGACTTGACGTTTAACAGCGCATTAAACCTTTTACGTTGATTATTAGATTATCAGTAGCCTTAATTAAGATTCCGAGTTCCAGGAATAACTTAGTTTTGTGCCATAGACTGTGACATAAGGTTTGAAAATAATCAAAGCCCGGGCATGCAAAACGAAGCAGCTCCCGGGTGGGGAAACGCATTCGTTCCGGGCATAACATAAGGCAACCGAATGTGGAAGGAACGATCGATGAAGCTTAAAAACATTTAAACGAATGTCAAACGAGTCTTTTATGATTAAAACGTAATTGGGTCTGGATTTAAGACGGTAATGCATAATTTTTAAAACCGAGTCTTTTGACACTAAGTACGCGCAAAACGGAGTCCGTTACGCAAATCGAGAACGCGCACAGGACCAGAAAACGAACCTATACTTATCCGAAAGATAAATATCATCTTTTGTCACGCAAAACAAAGCACGAGGTGGCCCTAGGGGGCCACCTCCAAACCGCCAACCCCCATGTATATATATATTTTTATTTAATTTTCATTTTCTAATTCATTTTTATTACAAAAATCCTTCAAATCCTCTCAAAATCTGCTCAAACACCCCTCTTATTTCAGATGATTTCTTCATAAACCAACTCAAATCAAAGGTATTAACTCAAATCCATAAGGTTTTAAGCATGGTTTCTTGATTAAACATGATTTCTAGCCGAAAAACGCTTTTTAATCCATAATTTTGGAGTTTTAAACAAGTTTTAGGGCTGAATATGAACACCACATGAAACCCCTGGTGTTATATGGCAGCCATGGGTACTAATCAATGGGTTTTGATACCCTAATCAACTCTTATTCGACAAAAATCGCTTAACTATTTGATTAACCGAAAAACAATGAATTAAAGCTTGATTGATATAAGTTCTAGCATATTTGGGTTTTACTTAGTGTGTAGGTACTGAATATAGACTCCACACACTTCTGGGATCGAGATAAATGCTTGGAATCGGAAGAATCGCTAGGTATATGATCCGAAAACCGAATCAAAGCTAGGCAGAAAATTGTTTTGCCTATAACTTGGTCTGTGTAACTTGGATTGAGCTGAAATTTGGTGTGGTGATGTAGGGTATTGTCAGGAAGGTCCACGAAAAATTTTAGAATTTTTGGAAGTTTCTACGATTTGTGGTGAATTTTTAACCGTTTTACCAAAAGAATTTCGGAAAAATATCAAATGAATTCAATAAATCATAAACTTTTACAGAGACACTAAGGAACATATGGGAATGTTCTAGGAAAATTTGGAGTGCATTGGTTGAGTTTTTATTTGGGTTAAAAATCCGCGTTTGTTTCGAGTTTTCGTAGCCGGAACGCACCGAAACGAAATCGGAAAAATCCCAAAATTTTGTGAGAAGTTCCTGGACATGTATAAGGTGTTCTGGGATTTTTTGGATTTTTTTTACTACTAATGGATTTAATTGGAATTATGTGGTTAAAATAGTTTTATAAATAATTTTTTAAATAAGTAAATTAACAAAATAAATTCCCAAATATTTTTCCCATAATCTACAAATTTTTACGATTTATATAAAATTACAATTTTTATATAAAATATAGATTAAATGGGAATTTACGGAATTAAAAATAGATTATTTTAAAGCAATTTCGTCAGTTTACCGTATAACGAACCTGTCGGAACTGGGAACTGACCCAACCTGACAAATACTATAATTGGAAACTGGGAGTATTCCGGGAGATTCTCGGGCAAGTTGGGCACTATGGGTGTGCTCTAAGACAATCCGGAGAATTCCCGACGGTGAAAATGGAAACTCAAATTTGGGCAACTTAGACCCCCCCAAACACTCAAACTCCCTTAATGGAAAGTTAATCATTCTTGAATAACCACGTGTTGGCACTACTGGTATTCCCGTACCATTTTCCGAACATGTTAAACTACTGATTTGGCTGGTACGCGAATCGGTGCCCGGAAGCCAAACTGAAAACTAACACTACCCTGATGTCCATCACCATACCAGTGTCCTATAGACTCAATCCGGAGTAAAAACTCCTGACCAGATCCAAGTTATAACCATTACCAACTTAGATACTAATTTGAGTCCATGCTTGCATGTGTGTTATTAAAGTTGATCCAGCTAATCGACTACTCTTGTGTTGAGACCACGAATTGCACAGTGAGTTTCACTTCCCCGCTTTTAAACTGTTTTTACTGTTTTCTGGGGACTTGCATGTTACAAACTGTGTTGAAAACACCAATTTGGGAGTGAGTTTTACTCTCCCACTTGTAATCTGTGTTATATTTTCTGGAATGACTTGCATGTTACGAAACTGTGTTAGTTGCGCTAACTTGTGATGATGTGAATTGTCTAACACACGAACTACCTCCCCCCTACAAGTGATTGGCGTAAGCCATGGGCAGTGGATAGTACTATTGGTTTGACGAGCCCAGTTGCTCCAGCAGTGTCTAGGTGACACTGTGTGTCGGTGACTACGCAACTGCAGCATCCTAAATTCGGTTATGTTGACTAGGCATAACTGCAGGGGAACATTGAACTTAGTGCTGGGTTGAAGTGCCTGTCTTGACACGGCCCATTGGGAAACCCTGGTGGGGCAAATAAATTATTGTGGTCCGGAACACCATAATTTATCTACTCATACTTGGGGATTCTGGGAACGGCATTGAGTTAGGACGGAAATCCGTCTACTAACGTCACCAACCGCAAGTAATTTTTACAAATCGAAAAAAAAATTAAAATTGCATGCAATACGTGCTTATGTGTATATTTGTGGAATGTGAGTTCGGTATTTTAGGTCAGTCCAATCAGCATTGTGTGTGGTTTTCTTTTTCCAGGTAGCATGTCTGATCGTTCGAGTCACCAGTCGACTTCGCATATGGAGACTGATCCTGAGGAGGATCCGCTGGCACCCCTTTTGTCCTCGAGCTACTCGCCAGATCCCTCACCCAGACCTCGTACTAGGTGTGAGGGGGAGGCCTCGAGCGCCTACCGTTCGCCATCACACCACCCGACTAGCTCCTCGGAGCATAGTCGTGTCCCGGAGATTGCCATACTCGTAGGACCTATTCCTAGGAGCCCTACTCCCGCCATGGGGCATTGGGAGTGGGAGCCGGTAGCACCCCGCTTACCGTCACCCGAGACACCGTCTGATCCTTACACTCCTTCCACTCCGAGTACTTATTCACCCTCCTCATCTAGCCCTCTTGAGATACCCCTTCTGGCCTCCGACAGACGGCTCGTCGGAGAGTACTTACGCCTGTACCCGTGTTCACACCACCCGGGTCCCCTATTCGCCCGACACCCGTACCTATAGGGACCCGACAGCATTTTACGACTCGTTTTCTGACCCTACTTCGGGAGGACCCTTCCCCGTTTCACACATTTGAGTGAGGGGGCCCTTTCTAGCCATTTAGAGAGCCTTCTCCACCTGTCTGGGGTATACCTGTTCCTCCTCAGGAGGTGCCTGACTCCCATCCCGAGAGCAGCTTGATGGGATTTCTGTTCGAGTAGATTTCATTACTATGGATGGCACAGGATGAGGATGAGCAGCAGCGGAGGTCGATGGGAGACTACCTGATCGTCTTACAGCAGGCGATCATCGCTTTACAGCAGGGTATGGGGTATGTCCATCATGAGCAGGATCATTTCTGCTACGTGTAGCGTGCTATTGTAGGGTTGGTCGCAGGTTTTGGAGGATTGGCATGGTGGATGTGGCGTTCTTAGTATGGTTTTTCTTTCAATATAGATAGAGATAATGTATCTTTTATACATCCTACAAGCACTGGGTTATACCCATGTCGAGGTGGTGATGCAATCATAGTATTTTCACGTTTTCCTGGTTAGTACTTTTGTTGCATCGAGTCTGTAAGTCACTGTGTTGACACATTTTGACAGCACATCTAAGCACTGGCCCTTATGGGTTAAGTCTATGTGCAAACTTTTACGCTTGTATGATGATGATATTACATATATATATGACGATGCTTTTGACTATTTGTGCCGTGGATTCATGTGTGTGATGAAGTGTGTGATATGTTTTAGCCAAATATGTGATATGTGTTAACTGGATACGTGACATTGATACCTAGACACCTATTGTTTATAATAGAATGGCCCGAAACGCGCACCACAGATGACTGAGGCAGATATTGCGCAACTGATAGCGCAACAACTCTAAGCTGTTATTCCCACGATTGTGGCGCAGGTTAGCACCGGTATTAATGCTAACCCGCAGCCGGACCCGCAACCAGGACCGGTTGGTCAGAACGATAATCAGAATAATGGTAGGCCAGTTTGCACATATAAGCATTTCATCGAATGCAAACCGATGGAATTCAAAGGGACTGAGGGACCCAATGGGTTTGTAAAATGGGTCGAGAAGTCAGAATCGGTACTTAACATAAGTAATTGTCCTACTAATTGTGCAGTTAAGTATACCACGTGTACCTTTATTGACCATGCTTTAAACTTGTGGAACACGATTGTTCAAACTCGCGCACAGGATGCGATTAATGTGATGACCTGGGATGATCTCAAGATACTGATGAGGGAAAGGTTTTGCCCAACTCATGAAATTTAGAAGCTTGAGCACGAGTTCTGGAACCTGCAGATGCAAGGTGCTGATCATGCAGGTTATACCAACCGCTTCAATGAACTGGCGTGTATTTTGCCAGACATGGTCCGACCAGAGTCTAAGAGGATCAAAAGGTATAGTTGGGGACTGACCACAGAAGTGAGGAGTATCATTAATTCGGTGGAATACCGAACCATGCACGAGGTGGTAGCCAGGTCGGGTACCGTTACATGTGACATGGTTAGGCGTAAGATTTTGACAATGCCGGGAGAGCTGGCCAGAAACAAGCGGGAAGCCCTGGAGAATAGTCGCGCAAGGGCAGCAGCGCCGAAGAGGGGGATAAACACTAGCCAGAACCATGCCATGACTACCCCCGCGGGTAACTTTGATGGTTACAAAGGAAATGCCCCAAAGTGCAATAAATGCGCTTTCCATCACTCTGGTATATGCCGAGCAGTGATATGCTCGAAGTGTCATAACAATGGGCATTTTGCCAAAGACTCTAAGATGACCGTGGAACCAAATCCCAAGCCAACTCGTTTTCAACCTGCTATGCCTCAACCTCTTCAGCAGCGACCTCAGCAACCAACCCCACAGGTTGCCTATCCCCGTGCATGCTTTGGATGTGGCAGCACAGAGCATTTTCGAAATAGTTGTCCGAAGTTGGCCCAGCAGATGGCAGGCAGGAACACTCAAAACCAAGCATCTACCTCGAATGCAGTCCGAGGTCGTGCCTTTGTCAGGGGACCTGGTGATGCACGCCAGGATCCCAACGTGGTTTCAGGTACGTTCCTCGTTTCCAATCAATTTGCTTCAGTGTTATTTGATATGGAAGCCGATAGAAGTTATGTGTCGATTGCATTTTTGCCACTTTTGAATATGCCTGCTATTGACCTGAAACACCCCTATACTGTTGAACTTGCCAGCGGGAAACCAATTACCAGTCGCCAACTTATTGTTAATTGCCCTCTAACCCTTCACGGTTACCGGTTTACTATTGACCTTTTACCAGTAGAATTGGGTATTTTTGATATTGTCGTAGGAATGGACTGGTTGTCCAACCATCATGCGGAGGTGTTATGCGAACAAAAGGTTGTGAAGATTCCTTTATCCCCCACGGATATGGTACAAGGAGAGAAGTTAGGCGTCACGTTGAACCTTATATCTCACCTTAAGGCGTTGAGATGTATACGACAGGGATGTGACGTGTTCTGAGGAGCCAGCCGAGAAGCGTATTTAAGATATACCGGTGGTATGTGAATACCCTGATGTGTTCCCGGAGGAATTGCCCGGATTGGCCCTAATCGACAAGTGGAGTTTCGCATCGACTTAATACCGGGAACGGCGCCCGTTGCCAAGGCCGTCTTGCACCGTCCGAGATGCAAGAGCTATCGACGTAGTTGCAGGAGTTACTCGATCGTGGTTTTATCCGTCTTAGTTATTCCCCCTGGGGATCCCCAGTTTTGTTTGTAAAGAAGAAGGACAGTAGCTTCCGAATGTGCATCGACTATAGGGAGTTGAATAAAGACACTATCAAGAATCGGTACCCTCTTCCAAGACTCGATGATCTCTTCGATCAGTTGCAAGGAGCCCAATACTTTCCTAAGATAGACCTTCGGTCAGGTTACCATCAAGTGAAGGTCCAAGAGGACGACATTCCTAAGACCGCATTTCGAACTCGTTATGGCCACTACGAATTCCTGGTTATGCCCTTTGGGTTAACCAATGCACCCGCGGTATTCATGGACCTCATGAACAGGGTATGTAAGCCATACCTTGAAAAATTTGTCATCGTCTTCATTGACGATATTTTGATCTACTCCAAGAGTAAGGATGAGCACGAGCATCATTTGCGTGCTATCTTGGAGATACTACGGACCGAACAACTATACGCTAAGTTGTTTAAGTGCGACTTTTGGTTACAAGCCGTACAATTTCTAGGGCATGTAGTGGATCAGTATGGAATTCACATAGATCTAAGCAAGATTGAAGCAATAAAAAAAAGGTCAGCGCCGAAATCTCCAAAAGAAATACGCCAATTCTTGGGATTGGCCGGATACTATCGTCGCTTCATCGAAAACTTCTCGAGTATTGCGCAATCGTTAACCGCATTGATGCAAAAGGATAGGAAGTATGAATGGGGTGAAGACCAGGAAACAACGTTCCAGCTATTAAAGAAAAAGTTATGTGAGGCCCCAATCTTGACGTTACCCGAAGGCAATGACGACTTTCTCGTATATTGTGACGCATCGTGAAAAGGACTTGGATGTGTCATTATGCAAAGGAATAAAGTTATCGCATACACTTCTAGACAACTGAAGGTGCACGAGAAGAATCACACGACTCATGACCTGGAACTAGGAGCAGTTATATTCGCATTAAAGATTTGGAGACATTATTTATATGGTACCAAGTGTACTATATATACCGATCACAAAAGCCTCCAACATATCTTCGACCAAAAGGATTTGAACATGAGGCAGCGCAGATGGGTGGAATTGTTAAATGATTATGATTGTGAGATAAAGTACCACCCGGGAAAGCTAATGTGGTAGCAGATGCGCTAAGTAGGAAGGATCGAATTAAGCCCCTTCGAGTGAGAGCCTTGGGAATGATCGTGCAGACAAGTTTGATAAATCAAATCCGGAGCGCGCAGATGCAAGCCATGAAGGGAAGCCAGTTACCCGGTGAAGGATTGCACGGGAACGAGAAAAGTTTTGTGAGGAAAACGGACGAGGTGTTGTACTTTAAGAATCGAGTGTGGATTCATGCAAGTTCGGAGCTGAGACAATTAATAATGGACGAGGCTCATAAATCGAAATATTCGATTCATCCCGGTACAGACAAGATGTACCACGACCTGAAAGAATTTTATTGGTGGCCGGGAATGAAAAAGGACGTGCCGAGTACGTGAGCCAATGCTTGACTTGTGTGCGAGTCAAGGCTGAGTATCAGAAGCCCTCGGGGATGTTGCAACAACCCGAGATACCTCAGTGGAAGTGGGAACAAATCACGATGGATTTCCGGACCCATCTATCGAAAACGCCTCGTGGTCATGATGCGATCTGGGTAATCGTAGATCGATTAACCAAATCCGCGCATTTTATTCCGATCCGCACTACCTATAAGACCGACCAATTGGCCGAAATCTATACTAATGAGATAGTAGCTAGACATAGTGTCCCGATTGCTATTATTTCCGACCGAGACAGCCACTTTACTTCGCGATACTGGCAGAAACTACAAGAAGCATTGGGGACGCGAATCAATCTGAGCACTGCTTACCATCCCCAAACCTATGGTCAATCGGAACACACGATTTAGACACTAGAGGACTTGCTGCGTGCTTGTGTCCTCGACTTCGGAGGAAGTTGGGACAAGCATCTCCCACTAGTGGAATTCTCGTATAACAATAGTTACCATAGTAGCATTCAAGCAGCCCCGTATGAGGCCCTCTATGGTCGAAAGTGCCGATCACCACTTTGTTGGGCCGAAGTGGGTGACACTCAACTGACGGGATCTGAACTAGTTCAGGAAACGACTGATAAGGTCCATCAGATTCAAAAGTGTTTACAAGCCGCTCAGAGCCGACAGAAGAGCTGGGATGATGTACGCAAAAAACCATTATCGTTCGAAGTAGGTGAATGAGTTTTGTTAAAGGTATCGCCGTGGAAAGGCGTTATCCGATTTGGGAAGTCAGGAAAGCTAGTCCCGCGCTACATTGGCCCATACGAGATCCTTGCCAAGGTAGGTCATGTAGCGTATCGGTTGAAGTTACCAACCGAACTTAGTGCCATTGACGATGTCTTCCATGTATCAAACCTGAAGAAATGCCTGTCAGGCGAAGCTACCCATGTACCTTTGGAAGACATGCACGTTGACGATAGACTCCACTTTGTCGAAGAGCCGGTGGAACTAGTTGATGGTAGGGTCAAACAATTAAGAAATAACAAAATTTCACTGGTTAAAGTCCGGTGGAACTCTAAACAAGGACCTGAATATACCTGGGAACGGAAGGATGAATTCCGTAGAAAATACCCTCACCTCTTCCCTAGCGTGACAAAGTAAATTTCAGGGACGAAATTTCTTAACCAGGGGAGACTGTGATACCCATGACGAAAACAGGTACCCCTTAATTGGTCCTAAACTTAAAGCATGATTAGAACTATAATTGTGCGTAAATCTTGTGAAATTTAATGACTTGTGTGTTATGCGAAAAAAAATATGTTATATCTCGGAGGAATCTGTGAGCACGTCATGATTGACATGACACTACTAAGGACCAACAATGCGAGGTTGGCGTCCTTAGCCTTGAACAACGTGTTAAACTGAGACTTGACGTTTAACAGCGCATTAAACCTTTGACGTTGATTATTAGATTATCGGTAGCCTTAATTAAGATTCCGAGTTCCAGGAATAACTTAGTTTTGTGCCATAGACTGTGACATAAGGTTTGAAAATAATCAAAGCCCGGGCACGCAAAACGAAGCAGCTCCCGGGTGGGGAAACTCATTCGTTCCGGGCATAACATAAAGCAACCGAATGTGGAAGGAACGATCGATGAAGCTTAAAAACACTTAAACGAACGTCAAACGAGTCTTTTATGATTAAAACATAATTGGGTCCGGATTTTAAGACGGTTATGCATAATTTTTAAAACCTAGTCTTTTGACAGTAAGTACGCACAAAACGGAGTCCGTTACGCAAATCGAGAACGCGCGCATGACCCGAAAACGAACCTATACTTATCCAAAAGATAAACATCACCTTTTGTCACGCAAAACAAAGCACGAGGTGGCCCTAGGGGGTCACCTCCAAACCGCCAACCCCCCCCCCCCCATGTATATATATTAAATGGGAATTTACGGAATTAAAAATAGATTATTCTAAAGCAATTTCGACAGTTTACCGTATAACGAACCTGTCGGAACTGAGAACTGACCCAACCCGACAAATACTATAATTGGAACACTGGGAGTATTCCAAGAGATTCCCGGGCAAATTGGGCACTATGGGTGTGTTCTAAGACAATCCGGGAGAATTCCCGACGGTGAAAATGAAAACTCAAATTCGGGCAACTTAGATCCCCCGAACACTCAAACTCCCTTAATGGAAAGTTAATCATTCTTGAATAACCACGTGTTGGCACTGCTGGTATTCCCGTACCATTATCTGAACACGTTAAACTACTAACTTTGGCTGGCACTCGAATCGGTGCCCGGAAGCCAAACTGAAAACTAACACTACCCTGATGTCCATCACCATACTAGTGTCCTATAGACTCAATCCGGAGTAAAGACTCCTGATCATATCCAAGTTATAACCATTACCAACTTATATACTAATTTGAGTCCATGCTTGCATGTGTGTTATTAAAGTTGATCCAGCTAATCGACCACTCTTGTGTTGAGACCATGAATTGCATAGTGAGTTTCACTTCCCCACTTTTAAACTGTTTTTACTGTTTTCTGGGGACTTGCATGTTACAAACTGTGTTGAATACACCAATTTGGGATTGAGTTTTATTCTCCCACTTGTAATCTGTGTTACTGTTTTCTGGAATGACTTGCATGTTACGAAACTGTGTTAGTTGCGCTAACTTGTGATGATGTGAATTGTCTAACACACGAACTACCTCCCCCTACAAGTGATTGGCGTAAGCCATGGGCAGTGGATAGTACTATTGGTTTGACGAGCCCAGTTGCTCCAGGCAGTGTCTAGGTGACACTGTGTGTCGGTGACTACGCAATTACACGCGTCCTAAATTCGGTAATGTTGACTAGGCATAACTGTAGGGGAACATTGAACTTAGTGCTGGGATGAAGTGCCTGTCTTGACATGGCCCAATGGGAAGTGTCTGTGGTGACACGACCCGATGCGATGATTTGTCTTTAGGACACAGAGTCACTATGACCATGAGCATGACTGTGACTATGACTATGACCGTGACAGTAACTGTGACTGTGACTGTGACTAGTGCAATTAAACTTGTTATCATATACAGTTTCACAACAACTAAACCAGTGGGACTCACGCAGCGATTAGCTGACCTTTCTAAAACTAACATGCATTTCAGGTAAAGCAAAGCAAGAGTAAGGAATGTGCGTGTGGATGGCTGTAGTAGTAAACTGTAGCAGAATAAGAGCTGTGATAGCTCGTAGTATTGTACTTGAACTTATGATGTGTAATATGATACTGATAGTATGTTGTAACCGAGGTTCTCTCTGTTTATGATATCATGTTTTTAAACTAAGGAGAGTTACGACATGTCTGCCGCACCCCACATTTGTCTTCCGTTGCGAGCCGGGGTGTGACACAAAGAATTCAAACGTTACTCAAGATGTAGGGCTTTACTACAAGACAGGAGTTCAAGAGAATATCACTAGCCCAAAGATCCAAACCGCTTTTAGTGCAAATCTGAATTCCTCAAATCATTCGCCACGGAGTCAAACTCAATCGTATCCGAACTATGATCAGAGTCCTCAAAATTCTTCATATTCAAGCACGGGTTCTAATCAAGATAGTCAATCAAATACTGATCCAAATATGTTCAAATGCAACATTGCAGTCAACCTAAACAATTTCGTTTCTGAACAAGTTGCCAAACAACACATGGCACTTCTTGCCACAGTGTTAGAATCGTATGAGAGTTTGGTAGCTGGGAAGATTGGAAATACTGAAATGACCGCCGAGGATTATGATCATATGATGAAGAAATTGAGCTAATGGACATCAAATGGTCCTAAGCACCGATTATCCGAAGAGTTACTAAGTTTGTTGCACTAACCGGCAGAGACATCGGGAATTCAAGCAACAAATTGGGATTCGACAAAACGAAGGTTACTTGCTTCAGATGCCGATAAAATGGGCATTTCAAAAGAGAATGCAAGAATCCAGAGGCAACTGGTAACCAAAGTCCATTTGGAGGTGGCAGTGAATACTACAAGAAGTCACTACAATACAAGCCATTCCCAAAGACGACTCAAGTCTAAATCCAAGAGAAACCATCAAATACCACAGAAAAGGCAATGGTTGCTTCAAACGAAGATGATGGATTTGATTGGAACTCATATATTTCCAAAAAGACCGGAATTGCTTTAATGGCCGAAATCGTGGAAGACACATCTGCTGAGGATGCAGTTTTGGAAAGTGCAATGCAAGAAGAATACTTACAACAAGCAGAAGAAGAGGAAATCTACCATTACACAAAGATGCAGGGTATCCTTTCTCCTAACATGACTACTAGTTTTGCGGGTTTTTTTTTGGTGAAACAACATCTTCGGAGCATGTTGTTGAAAAGAAACCTGTGGTTGAGGAAGTCATTAACGTGACTAAACAGATGAATGAAGAAAACCTCATAGAGATCGCCAACAAAGCTATGATGGCAAATCTAACAAAGGTAGGTCCAGAGGTAAAAGTTGTAGAAAAGGAAGTTGTTAAAGTGCAAATCGTTGAGGTTGAAAAACCTTGTACGAAGTGTACCGAGCCTTGTCTGCAATGTGCTGAAAAGATTCAAATCATAAGTGAAGTCAATGTGCATAATAACAATTTCATATATGATTATCGCACAATGAAAGAAGCTTATGATAAAATGAAAGATGATTACAGTAGGCTTGATAAAAACAATGTTGAACAGCATGACACAATGAGAATGTTAAAAGAAACATTAATGGAAAAACAAAAAGATATTAACATTTACATAAACAACATTGCTGAAGTAAAACAAGAACTTCAAGATATGAAAATCGAAATCGAAAGGGTAAGACAACTATTGAAAAGCTATACCACGAATGCTTACGTTATCGATCACATTCTTCCAACAATTCATTCGGAAGAAAATATTCAGAAAGCCAAGGTAAGAAACGTGGAGATTATAGCAATGTTCCACCACCCTTGTGCGAAAAATATTGTCGCAAGAAAGCTGAGGGGATGGAAAAGGCGCTCAACATTGAACTTTAAACCGAAAAGAAAAATGAGCCTTCTGAGAACATTGATATAACCTACACAAGTGATGATGGTGAAGCAGTGGTGAAAAATGTTGTTGAAAACGTGTTGAATGAATCTGATGATGGCAACTATGAGAGTGCCAATTTGAGTTCGAACAATTATGAGTCACAATCTGAAGATGACGATACATCATTGGAAGATAGCCTAAGTGATGATCCTAATGTTGTCATGTAAAAAGTTAAGGAATCTGATAGACTATATTTCGACGTTAGCTTTCCGATTCGGAATGTGAAAGAGGATCAGCTTGATAAATTCTTCAAACTCGTTGAAGTATCATAAGAGAATTTGGAAATAAATGAAGAGAAGTTTTATTCTAAACCTAAAAGAAACAACTACCGAAGGAATGGTGGTGATTTTCCTGAACACAGGAGAGCAGGGTTGGGTTTGGAAGTAGGAAATGAACCGAATAAGAAAAGTCACCATTTCACGAATATAAAGATTAAAATATGTTACTTGTGTATGGGACGAGTGCGGTTCAAGAGGAAAGTTTGATTGGAAAGCAATCAAATGACGAGTTCAAAAGGGAAAAAGAACTTCGGGATAAGGCTAAATCTGCAAGTGGAGTAAAACCCACTAGTGGACATTCTCATGATAATCAGACTTGCTTAAAATGCAATGAAGTTGTCACATTGCTCGCAAGTGTAAGAAATTAAAGCCTGTCTATCTTCGAAGAAAAACAAGTTTAGATGTTGAGAAACTTAAGCAACCAGAGATAGTGTAACCAATCACAATTCTAAAACGAAACAATGAATCTAAAACTGAAGTGAAACCTAAAACTGAATTGAAGTTTGAAAACTCAACTTTTGAAAAAGGTGAATCTTCCAAATCGAATGAAAATAAAGATTCAAGTTTTATATCAAGAAAGAAAGGGTTAAATCACAATCCTGGGTTGCGAAAAAGAAAACAACATCATCTGAAGTTGTTAAGTCTGAGTCGGTCAAGGTTGATAAAGGTAAAACTGAAGTTAATAAAAATTTACCAAAGGTTTCAAAAGATAAGAAAGTCAAATTTGAAAACTCAAATGTCAAAGAAGATTTAAGTGATGGTTATGAGGCTTGTGAGGATGTTTATGAAGATTATTATCCCAAATCCAAGACCAAGAAGGCTTGGGTCGCACTTTTTCACTAAGTTGTTAATGTGTGCAGGGGCTCCAAAGATCCATATTATTGAAGTGGATTCTGGATAGCGGAGCGTCGAGGCACATGACCGGGATGAAAACACTACTCTTTGATATCAAAGCGATTAATGGAGGTTATGTAGGCTTCGCTGGAAATCAAGTAGGTCGCATTGTTGCTGAAGGAAAGCTTTCGAATGGTGTGGTATCGTTTGATCAAGTGAATTACATCGCCGAGCTAGAGAACAATCTTCTCAGTATCTCACATATTTGCGATAAACAGTTCACTGTTCATTTTAATGATAAGGAGTGCATGATACTTAAAACGGGCTTCAAAATTCTGGATGAATGGATTCTCATGCGTGCTCCACGCGAAAACGATCTCTACGTATTAGACATGGGCATTGCTACAACATCGTCAAAATCGGCTCAATGTTTTGTCACAAAAGCCACGGAGAAGGATTCGATTCGATGGCACAGAAAAATGGGGCACATACATCTGAGGAAAATGAATTTTATAGTTCACAATGATTTAGTCGAAGGTGTGAATCTTTGAAGCTTCCATATGACGGATCATTGTCTCGAAAGCAAGAAAGGGAAGCAGATTAAGAAGTCACATCCTAAGAAGATTCTGAATTCCATAAAGTTGCCGCTTGAACGTCTTCATATGGATCTTTTTGGTGCCAGTGAACGTCCGAAGTATTTCAGGAGTTCTATATTGTTTAGTTGTCACAAATGATTATTCTCGATATTCATGGGTTTTCTTTCAAGAGTCTAAAGATGAAACGTTTGATAATCTGGTAATTCTCTTCAAGAAGCTCAAAAATCTATATCATCTTCCTGTCAGACGTATTAGAAGTGATTACAGCACAGAATTCAAGAACAACAAGATGAAAGAGTTTTGCAACGCCAAAGGAATTCTGCATGAATTCAGTGCATCTTATACTCCACAACAAAACGGCGAAGCTGAGAGGAAGAATAGAACTCTAATCGAAACAGCACGAACAATGCTTGCAGACTCTAAACTTCCTGTGAGCTTCTGGAGTGAGGCGGTTGCAGCGGCATGCTACACTTTAAATAGGGTCTTAACTGTCAAGCTGACTAAAAAGACATGTTTCGAAATGATCAATCGAAGGAAACCAAATTCGAAATATCTAGAACGATTTGGTGCCCCGTGTATAGTGATTGATCAAGATGGAAAATTCGGTGCTAAAACACTTGAAGGTTTCTTTGTCGGGTATGGTAGTCCACTAAGAAGAGTTTATGTTCCAAATTTAAGAAGAGTAGTCGAAGCACAACATGTTGATTGCTTTTGGTACACAACTCCTATTCAGAGGAATGACGACGCGTGGTTGTTCAATCACCAAGATTTGTGGAAGTCATCCGACTTGCCAGAAGAACCGTCTGATGAAGAACTTGCAGCTCTTTATTATCTACAACAATCGGCAAACGGGTACAGATTATAAGGCCAATTGTGGTTAGTCAACCCACTGTTGGTACATCATCTTCTGGTGCAGTTCCGAGTAATAGTGGTATTCCGGTTGAACAATTTCTGAAGCAGAAGCAACACCTACTACAACTCCAGCAAATGTTTCCACTAAACCAGTAAATGCAACTACAGAGTCCAATGTTTATCAGAATCAGAATTCCGGCTCTGATGAAGCTTCGACTTTCGATGATGATGGAGAATCCTCTTCCAATGAAGAATCCGAGCAGATAACAAGCATGTTGAATCCATCTGCTGGCCCGAGCAATCAAAATGAATCAACATCGAGTACTCCTTCAGTTGATTTGATCTGAATATCACAAATTAGAATAGTACGGTTGATGTTCCTAGTGAGGAGATGCCACGATCTTATTCATATCATCCTTCAACAAACATTATTGGAGAATTACAGACTTGTGTGCGAACAAGAAGCCAAATCAACAAATCATTAAGTTGTTTCTATACTCGAGTGGCTCCAACTCAAGACTATTTTTATTATTCATGTTTCATATCTCAAATTGAGACGAAGATTATGAGTGAAGCTTTGGGTGATGAGAACTGGGTGATAGCGATGAAGGAAGAGTTGTTACAGTTCGAGAAACTGGGAGTCTGGAGGCTTGTTGACTTACCACCAAAGCAAAAAGCAATAGATACGAAGTGGGTCTTCAAGTGCAAGACAGATGATCGAGGTGTGATCGTAAGAAACAAAGCTCGTTGGTTGTCAAAGGTTTTCACCAGCAAGAAGGAATTGACTATACGGAAGTCTATGCATCGGTTGCACGATTAGAGTCAATCCGCATTTTCCTTGCATTCGCAGCTTGCAAAGTTTTAATAGTGTACCAGTTAGACGTGAAATCCGCATTTCTCTATGGTAAACTACGCGAACAAGTGTACATCGGCCAACCACCGGGGTTCATCGATCCGCTGAACAAGAACAAAGCTTATCTCCTAGACAAAGCCTTATACGGATTACATCAAGCCCCGAGAGCTTGGTACGAGACATAATGGATGGTACATTGTTTACCAAAGAAGTCGGAAGTCATCTAATCATCGTACAAATCTATGTGGATGATACCATCTTTGGTTCAATGAATGATAGTCTTTGCAAAGAATTCGAAAAGATCATGAAGAAGAAGTTCGAAATGTCTTCTATGGGCGAAATGAAATTCTTCCTCGGGTTACAAGTTGATCAGTTACCAGACGGCATATTCATTCATCAAACCAAATATGTTCATGATATTCTAAAGAAGTTTGAAATGGATAGCTCGAAGCCGCTTTCGACTCCTCTGGATGTTCGTACGTGTTCCGGATAGCGACTTACCCAAAAAGGCATAGTTTCGCAAAATTTGCAAAATAGTCCCTGAAGTTACAAAAGTGTGTTTTTGCCATACCTAACCCTTCAAAACTTATTTCTAAGTTATGCAAAGGTTATTTAAGGTATGTTAAGCTTATGACCATGTTCAGGAAGGTACGTCGCTACGAGAATCAGCAGTCTTTCGTAGTTTGTCGTAAATAGTCCATGTGATCAAATAAGCTTGTTTTTGACATACCAAACCCTTCAAAACTTATTTCTAAGTTATGTAAAGGATATTTAGGGTATGTTTAGCTTATGTCACTATTCTGAGACATACGTTACGTTTAACTGATTAAATTTACATATCAGTTTGCGATTTCACTTCCAGAAAATGTTTAAAAGATCGGACAAGGATTAAAATACACAATTGTCATAAGTAAATATACAAATCTCATAAATGTAATACCAAATTTCATTAAATATAATATTATGCGATAAAATACAAAGATCAGAAAGCACAAATGTCACAGTCTCCCCTACTTCAGGAAATTTCGTCCCGAAATTTAACTTGAGGAAATTAGTGAGAAAAGATGTGGATATTTCGCCTTCATTTGATCTTTTCGTTCCCAAATAAACTCTGGGCCACGTTTGGATTCCCAGCGAACTTTGACTATCGGTATACGTCTGCGCTTTAGCTTTTTGACTTCACGTTCCAATATTTCCACAGGCTTCTCAACAAAGTGTAACGTGTCATCAACACGAATTTCATCAAGAGGAATGTGGAGGTTTTCATCAGCCAAACATCTCTTTAAATTGGACACGTGGAATGTTGGATGGACGTTACCAAGCTATGGAGGTAGCTCAAGTTTGTAGGCCACTTTTCCGAGTCTCTCAACGATCTTAAACGGTCCAACATAACGTGGCGCAAGTTTTCCTTTCTTCCCGAATCTAATCACTCCATTCGAAGGGGATACCTTGAGTAGGACGTGATCACCGACTTGGAATTCCAAAGGCTTGCGTCTTTTATCCGCGTAACTCTTTTGACGGCTTCTAGCTATAACAAGGTTTTCGCGAATCTTCTTGACTTTGTTCTTCGTGTCGTGAATAAGTTCAGGTCCATTGAATCGAGATTCACCAATCTCATTCCAGCAGACAGGTGAACGACATTGTTGACCATAAAGAGCTTCAAAGGTGCCATATCAATGCTGGAGTGATAACTGTTGTTGTAGGAAAACTCAATCAACGGTAGATGCGAATCCCAACTACCACCAAAGTCAATCACACAGGCTCTTAGCATATCCTCCAATGTTTGGATCGTCCTTTCAAATTGTCCATCCGTTTGAGGATGATAAGCAGTGCTCAAGTTAAGCCTGGATCCCATGGCAGACTGCATGGTTCTCCAAAAATGAGGTGTGAATCGAGCATCATGATCAGATATGACATCCAAAGGGACACCATGACGAGATACTATTTCATCCACATAAATCTTAGCAAGTTTGTCAGCAGAGAAATCTTCATGAATGGCTATAAAATGTGCTAACTTTGTTAGACGATCAACGACTACCCAAATGGCATCGTGACCTCTAGAGGTGCACGGCAATTTGGTAATGAGATCCATGGCAATGCTTTCCCATTTCCAAACTGGAATCTCTGGTTGTTCAAGCAAACCAGAAGGACACTGATGTTCCGCCTTAACTTTGAGACAAGTAAGGCATTTGGAGACGTACAAAGCTATGTCTTTCTTCATACCCGGCCACCAATACTGGGTTCGAAGATCCTTGTACATTTTGTCTGCACCTGGATGAATTGAATAACGAGACTTGTGAGCTTCATCCATTATTAAGGTGCGAAGATTGTCTAGACTTGGAACCCTCAAACGGTTCGGATAATAAGATAACCCATTGCCTTTTGTTTCAAGTTGAAGTTTGAGATGATGTGGTAATTCAATACCCCTTTTGTGTTGTGCAACACAAGTATGTTGAGCTTCAAGAATACGTGTCGGGATATCAGATCGAACCTTTACACAATGCAGCTTGACACGTTCTTTACGACTTAGTGTATCGGCTACGACATTCGCCTTACCAGGATGGTGGCGAATTTCGCAGTCGTAGTCGTTCAGAAGTTCAACCCATCGTCGTTGCCTCATGTTTAGTTCTTTCTGATTGAAGATGTGTTGAAGACTTTTGTGATCCGTGAAAACCACACATTTTGTACCATAGAGATAATGTCTACAAATTTTGAGGGCAAAAATAACAACACCCAACTCAAGATCATGAGTGGTGTAGTTCTTTTCCTGATTTTTTAACTGTCTCGATGCATAGGCTATGACTTTGTCTCTTTGCATGAGAACACAGCGAAGGCCTAAGTTTGATGCGTCACAATATACCACTAAATCATCATTGCCTTCGGGTAGAGATAAGATAGGAGCATTACAAAGCTTCTGCTTCAAAGTCTGGAAAGCTTCTTCCTGTTTAGGTCCCCACTCAAAAGGTTTATTCTTTTGAGTTAAAGCAATGAGGGGAACCACAATCTTGGAGAAATTAGCAATGAAACGGCGGTAATAACCCGCAAGACCCAAGAACGAATGAACTTCAGTAGGGTTGTAGGTGTACTCCAATCCCTGATTGCACTGATCTTGGCGGGATCTACGTGTATACCTTGTTCGTTGACAATGTGACCCAAAAACTGAACTTCCTTAAGACAAAATTCACACTTGGAGAATTTGGCATAAAGTTTCTCCTCCTTTAGGAGTTCCATTGTTAGACGAAGATGTTGCTCGTGATCGGCTCGTGTCTTGGAATAAATCAAGATGTCATCGATAAAAACAATGATGAACTTGTCCAAACAAGGCTTACAAACCCTATTCATAAAGTCCATGAAGACTGTAGGAGCATTCTTTAAACCGAAGGGCATAATAGTGAACTCATAATGACCGTAACGAGTGCAGAAGGCTGTCTTGGGAATATCTTCCTCGAGTACACGAAGCTGATGATACCTGGAACGTAGATCAATCTTCGAAAAACAAGTTGCACCCTGTAGTTGGTCAAAAAGATCATCAATGTGAGGTAGGGGATATCGATTCTTGATCGTGAGTTTATTTAGCTCACGATAATTGATACACATGCGAAAAGACCCATCCTTCTTTTTCACAAATAACACAGGAGCACCCCAAGGTGAAAAGCTCGGTCGAATGAATCCTTTGTTAGACAGTTCCTGAAGCTGCTTTGACAACTCTTGCATCTCAGACGGTGCAAGATGGTATGGAGATTTAGCAATAGGGTTGGCACCAGGTACAAGATCTATACGAAACTCAACTTGTCATGATGGGGGTAGACCAGGTAGTTCCTCGGGAAACACCTCAGGATAATCCAGAACAACATGGATATCTTGAATAGTTCTACCTTTGCCTTTCTCCTCCACGATATGTGCCAAGAAAGCCACATAATTCTTGCGTAGGTATTTTTGGGCTTGAGTACAAGTCATGAGTTTGAGGCTACTAACCGGTTTTTCTCCACAAACCTCCAAAATTTCACCAGATGAAAGGGGTATACGAACAATCTTATCAAAACAGATCACCTAAGCATGATGTTTAGTTAACCAATCCATTCCCACTATAACATCAAAGCTTTCTAATTGCATTGGTGTGAGGTTAATAGGAAAAAAGATGGTTATTAAGGTTCAATAGACAACCAGTAATAACATAATCAAATACAAGAGGTTCACCACTGGCTATTTCCATTGTCAAGGGCTTTCCTAGTTTGGTTCTTGGTTTTGCAAGTAAAGGCTCAAATGTTAATGACACAAAACTCCTATCAGCAGCCGAATCAAATAGTATAGAAGCAGGATGGTTGTTAACAAAGAACGTACCATTTACCACCTCGTTGTCTGCCCGTGCCTCATTCGCATTAATATTGAAAGCTCGTCCACGAGCCTGGTTCGCATTTGCCAACCTCGGGCAATTGTTACGGTAGTGGGTGAGATCCCCATAGTTGTAGCAAGATCCTGGTGGGTAATGAGGTCATGCAGGATTGCCTGGCTGCTGAACAGGGTTACGAGCCACATTATTCGGGTTAGGAGGAGAACAACAAACATTGGCCAAATGGCCAGATCGCCCACAGTTTGTGCAAATACGACATGGAATATGAGGCTGGTGATGACTATTGCACCTGTTGCACAAAGGTGCAGTGCCGGTATACTGTTTCTTGGCAGGAGGCTGAGCAGGCTAGTTGGGAGCAGCTTGATTAGGTGTGGCTTGGTTGGGTTGTGTGGTGACAGCGAAATTCTTGGAAGCCTTGCGCTTCCTAGACTTCTTCGAACTTTCAGATTTCTTACCCTTTTGTTTCTCAGACTTGTCAGACGATTTCTTGTCACCCTTACGATGGAGCTTACCCTTTTTGATCTGCGATTGAGTCAGAGTTGCAGATAGCTCAATAGCTTGTCTAATAGTAGTAGGGTTGCTGCCGTGACAATATCCTGAACCGGGTCAGGAAGACCATCTATGTATTTCTCGATTGCCTTATCCAAAGGCGTTACCATCTCAGGACATAACAAACTCAACGCCTAATACCTGTCAGTATACGCACGGTGCTCACCACTGTCTTGCTTCAGATCATGAAACTCATTTTCAAGTGCCCGCTTTTCATGACGGGGCCAGAACTCTTCATCATCAAAGCCCTGAGTTCCTCCCAAGTCTGACCCATAGCAACGTCAGCACCCCTATCTCTCATCACTTCGTTCCACCACGTGAGCTCTCTCTTTTCAAACACGCTAGAAGCAAACTCAACTTTGCGCTCATTTGGACACTGCACATGGAGAAATGTATTCTCAAGACTCTCAAACGACTGTAGGAGCCTAGTTGCTCCCTCAGAACCACTACACTTGAGCGGTTTAGCCGAATTGAACTGATTAAAATTGCACGCAGCAGGTGCATTGTTGTTATTGTTAGCTTGGTTTATCTGTATGAGATTTGGAAGCACAACAACAAATTACTGAGCGATTAGAGCCGCCATGTCGGCGTCCGTATTTACGTTTCGTCGAGGAGGCATTCTATAAGAGAGAAAAACATGAGAGAAAACGAGTGAGATGAATGTTGAATAATCAAAATGAGATGACAAAATATCGACAAATGTAAGGATGGTGGTCATTCGTTCGTTTACTCAAAACAAACAAAGGACACACAATGACTAATCAAAGTAAATGGTGTTTATAATATATCGCGAAGACATGCTTTAGCCTAGAAGTGGACACTCACCCCAAAGAGTGACTGGTCCGATTAAGTGGATTTGTACGAACATTCTAGCCTTAGACAAAAAAAAATCAGGGTATAGGCACCCAACCTTCCAGATTGCACGTGTTCACATTAATAAGACCTAAACTTTAACGAGATTTTGAAAACATAGAAGGCATTAAGCCAAAAACAAATAATCTAAGGATAGATGATTGATTTCAAAATCGTTTTGAAATTGTGTTTATGTTTTGGTAATCACCTAAGGATAGGTGATTGTATCGTGTTTTAATTCTAAACGCAAGAAAACTCATGTTAGGGTCCTAGGAAGATTATAGTCTAGGTCAAAGCATTACTAATAACCTAATTCCCTATAACCATTGGCTCTGATACCAATCTTTCTGTCACACCCCGACCACGTAAAACAAAAAACCGTGGTAGAAACGTCGGGGACTGTTGTAACAGAATTATTGTTTCAATAACCATGGCACATAAGTTAAGTTTCATTAGGTAATATTGTTTACATTGTCTTGGATACAAACAGAAATACAACAAAAGTTAAGCTATTATTTTGATTTTATAGTCATTAAGGCCTAGTCCACCCTAAGTGTAGCTAGCTTGACATCAAACATTTGTACCTGAAACATATGTGAAAATAAAGTCAGCAAAGAAATGTCGGCGAGTACATAGGATTTTGTGTTGATGCTTCATGGCTTTGATTATTTTAAGAAAAGTTTAAAGTAATATAAAAGTCGCCATGAACCATAAAAAGTTTCTTTTATAAAAACCATATGAAAAATCATTATGATATAAAAAAATAATATATGGTTAAATAGATAACCAAAAGTAAGTTTTGTCTTATGTAAAACTGTTATATCTTGTATTTTGTTTAAAATGATTTAGATAATGCCACGATATGTAAGATAATAAAAGCACTTATATATAGGAAGTACCATCGGCGTATCCACCATGCTCTTATCACATTACATACGTCACGTTATTTAAATCACTCACCATAAATCCATAATCAAATGTCGAGTAAATAAATGTCATGTAAACAATGTCGAGTAAACAATATCATGTAAATAAATGTCATGTAAACCAATGTCGAGTAAACCAATGTCGAGTAAACAAATGTCATGTAAACCAATGTCGAGTAAACAAATGTCATGTAAACCAATGTTGAGTAATCAATGTCGAGTAAACAAATGTTATGTAAACCAATGTCGAGTAAACCAATGTCGAGTAAACAAATGTCATGTAAACCAATGTCGAGTAAACAATGTCGAGTAAACGAATGTCATGTAAACCAATGTCGAGTAAACAAATGTCATGTTTTACAAATCATTTACCTTTATTGTTAAAACATATATTATGGATTGTTGGCGAACACATTCAAGCCTTGTTGACTGTCGGATAAACCCATATCCGGTCAAGGGTTTATTAATGTTCATCGGATTCTGTCATTCCCTAAGGTCGCTTCCAAACATACCTAGGAAGTGGGAACGGGATTGTCAATCCTATGGCACCATTACATACTACCGGTCAGCGTGATCAATGTTAATGAATGTATCATTATTGAGTCCAACGCACCAAAATGTCAATAACAATGTAAGGATGTCTTGAAAATGTCTTGGATATGTCTTGTAAATGTTTTGAAAACCATATACTAGTATGCTCGGTCAACATGCATAGCAAAAATGTCTTTGAAAACCAATATGCTAATTATGCAAATCAAATGCAATCAAAGTCATGTAGTATATATACTAGTATTCAAAGCATGTAGTATGTCATGAAAACACGAAAGTAATCATAGGCACAATATTTTTCACTCCAAAACATTTGAAAACGTAAAAGAGGGGACAATGTACTCACTTTGGTTGCAAAAGTATCCTTGTTCAAGAAGATAAACCAAGATCAAGAGTCTGTGAAATCAAGTGTGTCCTAAAAACGGATAACTATGTAAATATCGGAACTTGAAATCCGAGGATTCGGATAGAATGAGACTTTATTAACCAAATGAGTGTTGGACTCATATGTTATGGTTAAATAAGTTTACATTCTGAGTTGGAGAGATTTTTAAGTGCTTTTAACCCGTTATGATCCGTTAAGGTAGTTTAAGCTACTTTAACGCGTCATTTGCGTAACTACGCATTCGGATAGTTAGATATGTGTTATGATAAGTTTTAAATGCTTAAACATGGTTAAAATGTTATTTGATCAGATTATATGTCAAAATTTGCGTTACATACGTTTTTAATTGATTTTCTTGCGAAAAGGGCATTTCAGTCATTTTTAAGGGATATTACCTTTGATTAACATAATACTATCCGAAAGACATGACCATAAAGTATAACCTCAAAGGGTTATTCCCTATATATTTATTGTCATAGATATGTATTTGGTCGGGTCTAAAAATCAACCAAATGGGCCAGATTCAAAAGTCAAAGTGGTGGTCAAACCGCTAGACTTTTGATTCTAAACAAGCACTATAACAAGAGTGACGAATTTGACATATCATGACATGTCTTAATAAGTTTATAAAGAGTTTTGGCATCAAAACAACCTGTTTTGATACCCGAAAATAGATCCGTTGCAAAATACGCAAAAATCGCATTTTGACCGAAACTTTGACTTGCCAAAATAACTAGAAATGGTGGGAATCAGTAGGCATGATTTTTTAGAGATCATAACCACCTTGATTACCATCGCATTGCAAGATTCAATTGAGCTTTATCTTGATCAATTCATGATCAAAACTAAAAGTCAAACTATTTGATTTTTAGTCAAATGAAGCTATAATAATTGAACATAGCAAGAGTGGAAAACTTACAAATACCAAGGAGTGATTCAAGAACCAGAGAATAGCTCCAAGGAGGTTGCAAATTCGGATTTATGGCAGGTTATAACATGAACATGGGTAAAGAATTCAAAAATGGCATGATCCTTGGTATTTATAAAGATCATAAGTTCAGCAAATCATGACATGTGTTATGCCAGGTGTTAGTGGCTTGATCAGTGTCCCAATAGGTGTCAAATGCAGAAGAGAAGTGGCCAAAATCGAATGCTAAGTGTCCTCAAACAAACAGGCTGTTGCCAGCTGGCTACTAATAATCTGGGCATCCCATGTGGACCACATGGGTCCCTGTATGGGGTCCTCATGGACCCCTGCTGGTCCGCAAGTTTCAAATTTGGTAGAACAGGCCCCTGCACTTGTTTTTGACGCGTTTTGGCACTTTTAACACCCGTTAACGTGATTTTTAAGCTCCATACGGACAAAAAAGTATAGGGAACTTGAAATATGTCCAAAAATGTTCCAGAGGTCGGTTCGTTTGGTCGTACGGTCACGGTTTTCGGTTAATTACGATGAAAATCGTAACGAACGCGTGTATGACCGTAAATGCGTAACGAACGATGTTTTTGCATTCCAATCACTAAAATATGATATTTTAATGTTTATAAAAATATTTGGATGTTCGTACGTGTTCCGGATAGCGATTTACGTAAAAAGGCATAGTTTCGCAAAATTTGCAAAATAGCCCTTAAAGTTACAAAAGTGTGTTTTTGCCATACCGAACCCTTCAAAACTTATTTCTAAGTTACGTAAAGGTTATTTAAGGTATGTTAAGCTTATGACCATGTTCCAGAAGGTACGTCGCTACGAGAATCAGCAGACTTTCGTAGTTTGTCGTAAATAGTCTTTTGATCGAATAAGCTTGTTTTTGACATACCAAACCCTTCAAAACTTATATCTAAGTTATGTGAAGGATATTTAGGGTATGTTTAGCTTATGTCACTATTCCGAGACATACGTTACGTTTAACTGATTAAATTTATGTATCAGTTTGTGATTTCACTTCCAGAAAATGTTTAAAAGATCGGATTTGAACAAGGATTAAAATACACAATTGTCATAAGTAAATATACAAATCTCATAAATGTAATACCAAATTTCATTAAATATAACATTTTAGGATAAAATACAAAGATCGGAAAGCACATATGTCACAAGAAATTCAACATTGGACCGTGGATTAATGGATTTTAATCAATATAGATATGAACTTGTTGATTGGACAAGAATTAGGGTGTTATAAGTTGAATTGGATCTTAAAATGTGTTAAATAATCATAGTCGACCTTAAATGTATCATCAATTTGAATCAAAATTTCATAAACATGATGTTGCAGATGTTTCATGAAAACGATGACAAGTTCGCCCGAACTTGTCAAATGGTTCTCTGAACCAAGTTCGGCCGAACTTGTCCTCAAGTGTTAAAAATGTTATAAATTCCACAAGTTCGCCCGAACTTTCCTGATAAAATTCAAGTTCATGAATCTTTGACAAGTTCGCCCGGACTTGTCTAAACCTGTTTAGGATAAGGAGACTTAACAAGTTCACCCGAACTTGTTTAAGAATTGGTCAAATGGTTTGACAAGGTCGCTCGGACTTGATGATTTGTAATGTTTAAATACTTAATCAAGTTCGCCGAACTTGATATTAGGTTTGTGTAAATTGTTAAACTTTGCTAATTTCGTCTCGATTTTCGTGTTTGCAGAATATTCAGCTCTCGTTTAATAAGTTTCATAATACGTGCATTACGCTCGACAAGACTGTCTGTCCTTCATGCGCAGCTTACGACAGTATTATCGATTTTATGGAGCGTATTCCAATTCACAGAGCTATTACGGAAAAGATGATGGTTTACAGGTCGCACGTTTATAGATTTTGGAATTCCGCATCACTGAATAAAGATAGCACAGTGATCAAATCAGTGGTTCGCGAAGTAAATGAAGATAAGGAGATTATAGTATCTGAAGCAGACATCAGAAAAGTTCTGAATTTCAATGATAGTGCTGAAGATCCAATGATGCTTGACGAGAGAATGGTACGAGGTTGCTTTTGCAGAATGGGGTACAATGGGCACGTAAACGAATCGACATTGAAGAAAGGGGAGTTCAGAATCCCTACAAGTTTCTAATGCACGCAATTATACATGCTTTCAGTCATCGAAAGGCTGGTTTAGATGACGTACAAGATTACATGGCGTGTATGGCCAAATCACTCATTCTAAACAAGAAGTTCAACTTTTCAAGCTTGTATTCATGCACATGAAGAACAATATGGGATCGAATAGGCTCGTGATGTATCCGAGATTCATACAGATGTTGATCGACGACAAATTCAAGAGAATAGCGAAAGATCCAAATGATATTGTGTATCTCAGTCACATGGATGAAGTTACTGTAAAGAAGTTGGTAACATTCTAGAAGCAGGCTTCAGCGCCGATCGCAAAGCCTTTATTTGGTGCCATAGCGTCTGCTAATTACATTGCGCCACCAGAATACAAATGGCGTAAAGATGACAGTGGCGATGAGAATGAAAGGAACGCTGAATTAGAATGGCTATCTACGTTTAAAGAAAAGCGCATCGACTGGTTCCTAAAGAAAGTCGGTAATAGAGGATGCTGTGGAGTTTGTTAGGAGATGCGATGCTTGCCAGCGTACCGGCAATATTTCATCCAAGAACGAGATGCCCCAAAACCCTATTCAAGTTCTTGAAATCTTTGATGTGTGGGGCATTGACTTCATGGGGCCTTTTCCCCCATCCGGTGGGAATCGGTACATACTCATGGCTATCGACTACGTTTCTAACTGGGTGGAAGCTCAAGCTTCGCCTACTAATGATGCCCGAGTAGTGGTGAAATTTCTTAAAAAGTTGTTCACTAGGTTCAGTACACCCAAATCTCTTATTAGTGACCGAGGTTCGCATTTTTGTAACGCCGTGACGGAGAAGGCGTTGGAGCGTTATGGAGTCAGCCACCATTTGTCCACCGCATACCACCCACAAACGAGTGGTAAAATAGAAAATGCGAATAGGGGAGTGAAGAGAATCTTAGAGAAGACAGTAGGGAAGTCTAGGAAAGATTGGTCGGATAAGCTTGGTGAAGCTTTGTGGGCGTTTCGTACCGCCTATAAAACACCCTCAGGGACTACACCATTCATGATCGTATATGGCAAAGCTTGCCATCTTCCAGTAGAGTTAGAGCACCGAGCGCTTTGGGCTCTTCAAACAATTAATCTAGACATGACCGAAGCGGCTAGGCGAAGGTACTTTCAAATCCATGAGTTAGAAGCGCTTCAGGATGCGGTATATGAGAGGTCGTGGAGTATAAAAGAAAATAAGAAAGCTTTGCATGACCAAAGGTTAAAGGGGTTGAAGGAGTTTAAGACCGGTGATAAGGTACTTCTTTACAATTCATGGTTTAAGTTGTTTCCCGGTAAGTTGAAATCGAAGTGGACGGGACCGTATAATGTGAAGAAAGTGTTTCCGTATGGTGCGATAGAGGTGTACAACGAGGCTAGTCAACGTTAATGGAAGGTAAATGGCCATAGGTTAAAGCATTACATAGGAGGCCCGATCGATAACACTGAGAGGGAGGTAACTCCTCTCGAAGACATGCCCAACACCACCATTTAGTGCCTTGAGTGAAAGCTTAAGTGTAAAGTTTGTACCGTTTGTAATTTCGTTAATTTTCGATTAATTTTCATAGCTAACGATTGTTCTTGGTAGTTTTTCGGTCTTTGTTTTTTGTTTTTGAGTCAATTGCAGGGATTCATAGCCGAGGATGCATGAGATTTGACGAGAAAACAAGGTTCCAGGTAAGTTAAAGTGTTAGAAAAATTTTGGGTTTGGTTTTGGGAGGTTTGGTAATATGTGAAAAATTTTCTAAGGCATGAAACACCAAAAAACGGAGAAACTCTCTATTGAAATTGCCTTCTCGCGGGTAGCGACTAGTAATACCCTAGCCACTCGCCGCCCGCGAGTGTACCCGGCCAAGTGACTTCAGCAAAGCGCTGGCAGGGCGCGACTCCCACTGATCATCTTCTCGCGGCCCGCCAGTCCACCTCTCTACAGCCCCAATTGGTTTAATCCCCAAACAGGTCAGTTGTAACCCTAATTCTTCACCTCCACTTCGTCACAAACCCCCACTAACACCCATAAAACTCTCATCTACTACCAAATCCACCCAAATTCACTACCATCAATCACCAACAAACATTACCCCATCAATTCCATCCGCAAATCTTTCACCTTTCACCGCGAATTGGGGGTTTTTGCAAGGGTTTCAAGCTTTAACCAAATACACCTTAGTTCTTCTTGTTTAATCTAACTCCAAGGTATGTGTTCTTGTAATTTTTGTACTTTGAGTCCGTTATTTTAATTTCTAGTTAGATTCATGCTAGTTCTTTGGTCGGGTCTAGGTCTAGGTTTGTGTTTTGATCATGTTAGTGCCACTATGAAGTTGCGGATGGTTTGGGTTGGTTAGTTTAGCATAATGCAGGTTGCAGAAGTTTAGGTTGAAAAACTTGTGTTTTGTGACAACCATAGCTTTGGGGTGTAGTAACATTGAGTGTGGGGATTCGGGTTGGAAATGTTCATGCTAAAGATGCGATTTTTAATCATATTCGTGACCCGTTTGATTGTTTACACTATAAATTTGAAACTTTACTTGGTTTAGCGCTCAATATTGGTTTGTTTTGGCACTCAGGATATAATTGTGGACAATTATAGTGCCGGTAGGGGGTAGTGTACATTGAGTCATGCAGTTTGAGTCAGGTTAGTCATAGTTTTAGTTTGGTCTTGGGTTTACTTATGTGCACGTACAAGTACAACACACTTCGCCCGTACTCAATCTCCATTCGGGCGAGGGCGTTTAGAACTTATGCTTTTTGTAAACGGTAACCCGGTTTTTGGTTTTAACCGCGAATGGAATGCCATACGGTTATTACCACTTTTTCTTGAATTTTTTTTTCAAAGATACAAAAAAATTAAAAATACCAAAAATAGTTTGTGAATTCTAATCATTGCTAATTATTCTGCATACATTGTTTCTTATACATGGTTGTTTTGCAGATGTCAAGTGAAGGATCTTCGAGTAAAAGAGGGAGAAAGAGAGGACCACCGCAGCATCCTCGAGGACCTCCAAATGAGCCAATCTTTCAGGAGGATATTGTCTACTATAGGGAGGTGGATTATGTGGGACCAGAGATCCCACATGGTCAGAGTACAAGGATTGGGGACAACCCACTATTGCAATTTGAGTTAAACTCGGGGGAATATCAAAGGCTGAATACTCTGATTGCAGTTGACTTGCTTAAGTTTAGAAGGATCGATTGGGAGTTGTTGGATCGTTTGGGGGTAAGGGGCCAGGTTGAACAGTTGTTGGGACAAAAGTTTAGGAGGGTCCTGGATTGTGATGCTAGAAAGTATAAGGAAATTACCCTAGAGTTTCACTCCACTTTCGAGTATAAACAAGGGAATTTCAATGAAAAAGATGCAGTGTTCTTTGCTTTAGGAAGGAAATCTTATGAGATGACGATCCCACAATTTGTTGTGGCATTGCAGTTCTATACGGAAGAGGAGGTTCAGACGGTTGATTTTATTACGAGTCTTCAGGGGGTCTTCAAGAAGGACCATGATTATAGTGTTCGGTCGAACGAGTTGGCTAGGTTTTGGGGTACTATCTCGAGGGTTCCTTACTCAAACAACATGGTCGCGAGTGACATCACTGATCCGATTTTGAGGTGTATACATAAGATTCTAGCGGCTACTCTAGTTGGCAGGGGGCAGGGTGATAACAAGGTCAACCAGGTCAGTTTATTCTGTTTGATGCGTATGGTTGAGGGAGGCCCGCCAATCTGGCGACTATTTTTGCATGGTCGATGAGGAGACTGTGGAGGGGTGGTTCTGGTGCAAGGATATATTGTGGTCCTTACACTACTTGGTTAGCGGAGAATTTAGGTGTGTTTGAGAGGTATCCGGCCGATAAGGTGAGAGATGGGCCGAAACCGGGGTTTATGAAGGTTAAAGATCTTCAGTCTGCGGGTATTCTGACTTATTCCAACCCGCCAGAGTGGGACTACATGAGTCAAGGACCACAGGTCCCACCTCCTCCAGAGTCAGATGCAGCTGCATCGATGCAGGGAGCCATACCGACACGCTATCAGCAGAGGACTCGCCAGTAGATACCAGCTCCTCAGTACCCCAGGAGACAGCCACCACCAAACCCACTTACTTTGGCATCGCTTTATGAGAGGATGGATTTGGGTTTTGCTATGATCAACTACCGACAGGATAGGAAGGATGGAGCTATTCGATATATGATGGGACAGATGAGTATACGGGTCCCAGATTTCTTTCAGCCTATTGTTGATCCAGCGCAGTTTCCGATGCCCGGGTATTACGATCCGGGTCAGGCAGGTAGTTCCGATCAGGGTGGTTCAGGTTCTGGACAGGGTGGATATGTGGACCCGTCGCCGACTTTTCAGGTGTATGAAGAGCCAAGTGAAGAGGAGGAGGAGTGAGACAGATGGCGAGTGATGGAAGCAGCAACATGAGTTTTATCTAGTATCTTTTATTTTTCTTTTATTGCTGTTTTTATCTTAATCTGGTCTGTACTTTAACTTTGCATATTTTGGATATTTGGTAGGTTGGGAAGGGTTGGTTGAAAGTTTGTTTGGTTGGTTGAACTGGATGGTTTGTTTTGAACACTTTTATCTATGTCATGTTATGTTTGGTATGTATGGATATTTGCTAGGTTTGGTGTTTGTTTTGCCGCTTCCGTTCGCGTGTCCGAGAGTGCGGAATTGTTTGCTGAGCGTGTTCGGATTGGAGGGCGTCTGTGAAATAGACTGGCACTTTGACAATCTTGCATATATTCAGCTAAGTCGTTTCCACTTGTAAATATTTATTTGCTTTGTTTATTTAGTTTTGTTTGTTTTGTTAGGTATTTTGAGTCGTGTCTCGTCCTTGCATTAGGGACAATGCAATATTTAAGTGTGGGGATGTCATACATAGTTTTTAGTTTAGTTTGAGTCATAATTTTTTTTAAAAAATAGAAAATGCGAAAAATCCAAAAAAAATTGAAAAAAAATGAGAAAATGTCTTTTGAATGAAGAAGTTTGCAAAATAAGACGGAAAATGATAGAAAAGATGGGTTGCTATTCGGGTTCAAATAATGATAATATGTTAGGATATGTGAATAGGCCCGGTTTGTTCTAGGTTCCTTTGATCTTAATATACCTTAATTGTCGGTTTGCTAGTGGGTACTCATCTAGGAAAAATGGAAAATTGAAACCGCCAATAATAGCATAAGGAATGCCGTTATAAGCCAAAATTGTTAGAATTTTTAATCATGAGCAAGTAATAAGAAAAAAAAGAAAAAAAATATAAGAATAATTGAGCTAGAAACTAAGAAAAGTAGCGCAGGCCTACGTAATCTTCGTTGGGGATGGTGACTCTGACTTAGAATGCCTCTAGGATGTGTCGAAATCAAAATTGCAAAAAAAAATACTGACGCTCATGTTGTCGCTCTCGGGGATGGTGACTCTGGTTGAGACAGCCTCTGGGTTAGGTAAAGCAACGTCCACACTCAAGAAAAGGAAAAAAAGGAAGAGAAAGAAAGAAAAATGTGGTTTTAAATTCTCTTAATTTTGGTATAAAACGGTTAGCAATTGGTCCAGTGATCGTACCTTTTTGTTCTATAAGCTTGAGGCGGGATTAGATAGACTGTGGCTTCTAGTGTGAGACCCTAGGTAGATTGACCGCACTTGAACTAAATTTGCATGATAAGGGCTTGGAACCGGGTTCCGGTTTAAGAGGACAAATGTATTTGCAATCGCGGCTAACACAACTGTTGACTTTAACAAGTATGAATAGCTTTTGACCCAAGTAGTTAACTATTTCTGATTCTGTTTTGCATGGATTCTTTTTCGAGGACGAAAAAAGAGTACGTGTGGGGATATTTGATGTATTGCAAAATACATCGGTTATTCGTGTATAGTTTGTATGGTTTTCCGTTAGTTTTAGTGTCGTTTTCAAGAGAATAGGCATACTATTAATCCAATTGCGTTTTGCAGGTCTTGTGAGCTTTAAACAACAGAAAAGTGAAGAAATTGAGTTAAAACACGAAGTGGTTAAGTCCTGGAAGGAATTGGAGTGCTCGGAAGCTGAAACAGAGCGAAAACGCCAGTTTAAACACCTCTGGCGGGCCGCGACTGGGATGAGTAGTGTCTCTCGCGGCCGGCGAGAGACATGTGAAAATGCTGATGTCAGCAAAGCACTGACGGGCCGCGAGTAGCAAGGCCAAACCCTCTCGCGCCCAGCGAGAGGGTGATATCTGCTGACAATTTCGAGTGGGGTCAAGATTTTTGTGCAGAATCATATATAAACTTAAATTCAATCATTAAAAACCCTAAGTTACGAATTGGTGCAAGTCTGGGCGATTTTGAGAGAGCAAAGCAGAGGTTTTCAAGCATTCGGAGCTACGGGATCGAAGACTGAAGTCGGAGAAGCATTCGGTTCGCATTCGTGACGATTCGGGTGTCTTTACTTTCGCTTCTTTCTTGTTCACTATGTTTAGATTGTTTGATTATTCTTTGTTATTAATGACTTTCATGACTATAGTCAGCTAAACCTTTTAACTACCTAGATTAGATGATAGTTTGATAAAGTTTTGATTTTTACCGTGGATTTATGATTTATGAGGATTTGTTTATAAGTTGTAAACGTTTCGTTCTATCAATTGGGTTTGTTTGCGTACTTGATAGTGTTTGATCATGGTTTATTGCTTTGCATGAATCTTGGTGACGGTCTTTATCACATAATAGAGTAATGTTAGGTTCTAGGTTTTGGTGACTGTCGATATCACGGAATAAATCTAGCATCTTTAGGCTTGAATACGTAATAGACCTTAAACGTGATAATTAGTGATCTTATAAAATCGAGTGCTCTACTATCGTCAATAGCTGCAAGGTGCGAGATTATTGCTAGGTCTAAGTCATTAAGCCGCAAGGTAGGAGCTTCGTCAGGAGTAAACTCATTGGCTATTGTCTAGCAAGTCCAATTGAGAAACCGAATCTATCCTTGGTTTAGGTCTCGTAAGAGAGTGAACCTTGTAAGATACTTTTATAACCCCATTAGGTGTCTTGCAAGAGAGTATAATAACCGGTAAACTCAACAACCTTGAGGGGGCTATAGCGTGCTCTTGAGAAGGGTTAGGGGTCCTATTAGATATTCCGAGAGGTGAGAACATTAAGATCCCGGTTCCTCATTAATCAACTTCCAGGTAAAAGTCATTACTAAAGTCAATCAGGATTCTAATCTAGATAGTCTTTCCACTGTCTGAGTAAAACCCAGTTCAATTCATATTCTTTAGTTAACTCAGTTAATCTTAGTTAGTTTTAATTGCTTTCTTAGGAATTGCTAGAAACCCCCCCCCCCCCCCCCCTCAATCAAATAAACAAATATTCTAGTCCGTGTCAGTCAGAGTCTAAATAGAGTAGTTAACATAATCAGTACAGTCTCGTGGGTTCGATTTCCGGACTTACTTTAGCTATACTAGAGTCGATCGGTACACTTGCTGGTTAGTAGTTTAGTCGAGTTAGAGAGTCTAGAATATTACTTTGAGCCTAGATTTAGGTTAATTTAGTTGTTTTTAATTGAACTACTTTTAGCACATCACTCGACTCTCATTTGTTTACAATACCGAAAAATTAAGCAAACTACGTATTCGTTTTTTTTAAGATAGCTAACAAACGTATTAAAAAAACTAAATCAGTAAAATCATTAAAAACTTGTATCACACATATAGTGTGGGGTATAAAAATGAAAAGTAAAAGAAAACAATTATTTATTTATTTTTCTTCACACCAAAACCAACCATATCAAACTAACCTACATTTTACTTCACCATACACAATAATGACTAATTAAAAGTTGCAACTTAACAAAATTTGCTCTGGAAAAAGAAAGTCAAATTGACCAATCAGAAAGAAGACCGACATTGCATATTAATATTATGTATAATAGATTTTTTTACCAAAAAACAAATTTCTTTTAGATTTTAAGAGAGAAAGTAGATATGACATTTTGATGGATGGAAAAATCTGAAAAGACATTAAAGAGAGAGAGAGAGAGAGAGAGAGAGAGAGAAGACATGGTATTTTGAGTAAATTACCAAAATAACTTTAAGATTTAAAATAATAGTGTATAGGTGGCATGATCTGATTGGTGGAGAGTGGTTCTCGCAACTGAGAATGGTTTTCATTTGAACCGATTATATATATATATATATATATATAGAGAGAGAGAGAGAGAGAAGACATGGTATTTTGAGTAAATTACCAAAATAACTTTAAGATTTAAAATAATAGTGTATAGGTGGCATGATCTGATTGGTGGAGAGTGGTTCTCGCAACTGAGAATGGTTTTCATTTGAACCGATTATATATATATATATATATATATATATATATATATATATGGGAATGTTCATTTGAGAAGAAATTTAATTTGAGAAGAAAAGAGAGAAAGGGTATAATGGTAAAACATTAAGTAATTTATAACTCCTCTCATTAACTATGTTATCTCTCATTAATAAATCAAAAAACATTTTATCCTATACATGTCTTACATTTACCGGAATTTACCCTATCCATATCAAAATTTATCTTATACATTTTAAAATATATCCTACACGTACTGAGATTTATCCTACACATTTCGAAAATTGTCTTTCACCATAAATTATTTTGTTTTGAAAGAGTATATTTAAAAGTGAGTTACAAGTTTAATTAGTTGACTAATTAATTACCATTATAAATTTACCTATATGCCTTTTTCAATAACATTAAATACACATATTAAATGAAGTAAAATGGAGCATTTATATTGGTTTAGAACTTATTCTTTTTATTCTTACAAAATTTTTCTCCTCATTTGGATATATATATATATATATATATATATATATATATATATATATATATATATATATATATATATATATATATATAGGGTTATATAGAAAACCCTAAAAATTTGAGAAAACCCTAGAAACCCCAACATCCCGACATTTTTTTTTGAAAAAATAACACATGTAATATACATGTCTTTGAGAGTTTTGGGCAAAAAAAAAAACAAAAAAACGCCGAAGGAATATTTAAAAAATAAACAAGTTTCAGCATTTTTTGTCACATGTTAGTCACAAAAGTTGATGAAATTTGTTTATTTTTTTTAAAATAATCCTTTGGCGCTTTTTTTTTTTACCAAAAACTCTTAAAAACATGTATATTACATGTGTTATTTTAAAAAAAATTGTCCGGAGGCTAGGTTTTCTAGGGTTTTCTCAAATTTTTAGGGTTTTCTATCTAAACTTATCCTATATATATATACTAGTAGGGAACCTGCGCGATGTTGCGTCGACGACAAATTACTACGCAATACTCGTTTATGTTAGTTTATCAAACCTCTTGTGATATACTCTACTTCAACTCATGTAACAAAGTTTCATCTTACAATAAAATTAAAAAGTATACTAAACAAAATAATTAATACATGAATTTAGTTATATTTGACTATCTTTTCGCCTTCTAATTATATCTAGCTAAATTCGGGTATTATTGTTTATATATGTTTTATGCTTAAATATTTTTTCACATTCAACATAATTATAATACCATAAAAAGAAAAAAAGCCTAACACCATCAAATTTGAGTGTTTCTTTTTCTGTGGGGAAAATTTTATAAATAAAAGAAGAGGTTACAAATTTAAAGGGGTATACCCCCATAAACTTAACAAAGAGTCACCACCCAAACAGGTTTTGAGGACTCCTAAGGAAAAAACGAAGTAAAACCCCTTAGAGTAAACTGTCATTTTGGGTTTGGACAGTTTTGCCATTTTAGTCTAAATCTTAAACTTTTTGCATCCGGATTCTTGTGGTTTCAGTTTTATTGTCATTTTTGGTCTAAAAGTGATTTTTGTCTTCTAAAATTCTGTTATTTTGTCCTTTTCCTCATGGGAAAAAATGATCATTTTAAGCAGAGTTTGAGGTTTATTTTTATATATAATATATATTAATGCTTAAAATGATCATTTTGCCCCTGAGAAAAAGGACAAAATAGTAGGATTTTAGAAGACAAATATCACTTTTGGACCAAAATGACAATAAAACTGAAACCACAGGGACCCAAATGCAAAAAGTTTGAGATTTGAACTAAAGTGGCAAAACTGCCCAAACCTCACGGACCAAAATGGCAGTTTACTCAACCCCTTATAGGGCCTTCAGATCCACAACAACAAAAGTCCAGCATGATACTTGTAAATAGAAACCATAGAGAAGGCCCAAGAAGCCTCCTCACTTTAAACCCATCAAAGACCTTTAACCAGCTAACTGAATTGGGCCAACAAGTTCTGGATTAGGCCCCAAATAAAAAATAATTATTAGTGTGCGCCAGCACAGAATTGAGCTCCCTCCAAAACTATTAATTACACCCAACTTGAGCTCCCTCCAAATTTTTTATTTGAGGAATTCAATTGACAATTTCCATGTAAGAAAAAAAATATTGAGAACTGGAAAAAAATATGTCAAAAAAATAAAATAAAAATACAAAAAAAAGCCAAACAAAAGAGAGTTGTGCCTTAAGGTTCTCTTTAGATGCCGGCTCTCCTTTGCCATTGTAATTATCACATGTCCCTTTAAACTGTAAGGCGTTTAACTAAATAAGCAGTTGCATAAGGTTAGCTTTATTTGTCGGCTCTTGCTTGAACATACCCCTTTGTAGACTGAGTTGACCTGCTTTGATTGAGTTTTCTCCGGCATTGAAACCAAATAGTCAACAGTCGTGTTTGGATTCATCAGATCTCACCAAACATGAATTGCGCGCCTTCGGAAAGGGTTTAGGATTGTCGGATAACACGTCATAGTCTCATGTTGCATGTTGCACTTGAAAACTATAGTAAAACTCATAAAAAAGGGAAAATGAGAAAGAATGATAGAGTTGGTAATTGTTGATAAAAAAGGTAAGTTCTTACCTTCCATGAGTTGTTTTTCATGAGAGCATAACCACATTAGCACCCTAATGATCTCTTCCTGGTTAAACCAATTACGTTTAGGATGGTTTGTAAGATTAAATATATTATGTTTATAATATATAATCATGTGGTCATCATAATCATTTGTATTATATAAGATCAAATATATATTAATCCTATTATATATTAGTTGGTAATTGTTGATAGACCATATTATCCTTATTAACTAATTAGGGTTTCCTCTTGGGTATATATATAAAGAGGTAACTAATATATACGATGATGTATTTTTGATAGACCATATTACCCTAATGTATAACCAATACAAACCTTAAATAGAAGAAGTCTAGCTCCTTGTAACACATTGTTTAAACTTTGTACATGAATATACGATGATTTATTTTTTAATATTTTTTAACATAAAAGGAGACCTGTTAACTTTAACAAAACGAAGAAAAGCTATTGAACCCTTTTAATCTTCTAGATAATTAATTGTGTGCAGTATTGTTTTACACCCAATTTTCTAGTATTCTAATTTGCAACAAAACCACCTTACATGGGCGGAGCTTTATTGGGACCGAGGTATCCAGCCCCTGATTTTTTACTTGAAGTATTAATTTTACCTTCGAATTTCTTTTAGTGTAAAATATTGAATTTTTAATAGTCCGGCTCCATCGATTTGGAAATCTTTGCATTTACCACCTACCATGCAACTTCATGTGCATTTATATTTAATATAATCAACGTTATAACTATTTTTATACGTTTCATTTGTTTGTAACATTGATACAACTTTGTACTGTTGAAATTGAACTCGGTTACGACATTTTTGCGTATGGTTGTCACCAAAATCAAATAGACGCCACATAAAAGGGGATAAAGCCGTAAAGGTGTGTTATTGCTCTTTGCAACCTCACTTTCTAAAGTGTTGCACAATTTTAACACATGTATAGTTAATATCATTACAAATCCTAAATGGTAGAAGTCTAGCTCCTAGTAACACGTTGTTTAAATTCTACACATGAATATACGATGATTTATTTTCCTAAAGTGGTATGTATAATCAATACAAACCTTAAATAGAAGAAGTCTAGCTCCTTGTAACACATTGTTTAAATTCTTTACATGAATATGTGATGATTTATTTTTTAATATTTTTTATCATAAAAGGAGACCGGTTAACTTTAGCAAAATGAAGAAAAGCTATTGAATCCTTTTAATCTTCTAGATAACTAATTGCATCCAGTATTTTCTTTACACCCAATTTTCTATTATTCTAATTTGCGTCATACCACCTTACATGGGCGGATCTTTATTGAGACTAAGGTATCTAGTCCCTGACGATTTTTTACTTGAAGTGTTAATTTTACCTTCGAATTTCTTTTAGTGTAAAATATTGAATTTTTAATAGTGCGGCTCCTATGGATTTAGATTTTGAAGATCTGACCCCTGGATACTAAATTTTTATTCAAGTTTCACCACACCTGAAGTACTAAAACTGGATACAAGGGCGGAACAAGAGGAGGGTCAAGAGGGTCCGTTGACCCTCCGGTTACCGGAACTTTTTGAATTTTTATTTATAAATTTTGAGTTTTTGAAGAACAAACTTAGAGATGGACCCCTAATTTTAACCAATATAGAATATAAGCTTATGATGACCCCTAACTAAATCGTTCTGGTTCCACCACTAAGTCTGGATACTGAATTTTTATTCAAGTTTCACCACACGTGAAGTACTAAAAGATCCAAAAGCAATTCTCCACTATCTCCTAATTAACAAATGCACAATCCACAAACAATTTGTAACTCTTTGCATTTTTGTAGTTGCGGCTAGCAATTTAACATAATTCAAATGAATGTTAGCTGGAAAAGTTGAAATTGCTTCACTAGTTGGTTTGACTACCCAAAACATGTATTAAAATGTAAGTAGTTGTATTGGATGACGCATTCGGATGATGTAATCACAACACAATAACAAACTCATGATTAAATATACTCTCCAACTATGGGTTTGGTTATTCCATGTTTGAATTCATGGTTATAACCTAGACACAACCCCATCTATAATACCTTTGATTAAAACAACAAACATAATATAATTTCCATAATCATTGTTAAAAACACGGTACTTTAAAACAAATTCAACACGATGCTTTTAAACAAATTCAACGTAGAATACAAACACAAAGTTTAGAATGTTAACCATAAAGAGATCAAGGTCTTAAAATTTTACATATAGAGGCTTGGATCTGGCAACCTTTGATATGGGATAGCAATGAGTGGTTTTCTTTTCTTTAATGCGATACCAAAACTTTCAGTAAGGTCATGCTCTTCACCCTTTGGCAAGGTCCAGTCGAAAGAGTGCAAGAGAGAAGCCAAGATAAACACTGGCAATTTCTCAACCAATGGAATGGCTGGACACAATCTTCTTCCTGATCCAAACGGGAAGAACTCCAAATTGTTCCCACGATAATCCCATGTGTTTGTCCCTTCATTCGCGAAGAACCTATCGGGATTAAACTCCGAAGGATTGTCTCAATATTGAGGATTCCGTTGGATTGAAAAATTATTTAAAAAGATGGCAGACTCCTTTGGAATAGTATATCCACCTATCACACAATCCTTTCTTGCTACCCGTGGGACTAGAGCTACAGAATGCAACCGGAATGTTTCCTTAATTGTTGCGTCTAAGTATTGTAGTTTTGGAAGATGTGATTCTTCGACCATGTTGTTTGGTCCAACAGTTTTTACTAATTCTTCTTGAACCCTTTTAATTACTTCATGATTTCTCAGAAGAGTCGCCATTGTCCATTCTATGAGCGAGGCCATTCCGGTTGTTCCTCGAACACTTGCGTTCTGAATTGGTTCTGATGCAACAAATTAAAGTTAACATCAACTGGACTAAACTCAACACTAATTACACCATTTGAAATGTCGAATGTAGAGTAAATCTTACCATGAGAAGTGCTTTTACTTGGGTGTTATTAAGATCTTGTTGGTCCTTGAGATCTAATAAGATCTGTAAAAAGTCTTTCTTTCCTTCATCTCGAATTCCATCATCTGACATTTTGGAGTTAGACTTGATACTATCTTCAATGATACTTGCGAAGATTTGTTCCAACTTCTCAAGTTGCTTCTTCATGTTCCTCTCAATACCTTGTAGATCAAATCGAGCAAGACTAGGGAAGAAATCTGATAAATTTGGATCTCCCATAAACTTAACAATATCAGACGTAACCATCTGTAACTCGGCTCCAAGATGGGCACTCCCTTCGCCAATACGATGGGTCATCCCAAATCATTCTTCTTATGACATTGGCGTCAGTCAAGAAAGCAATATCATGGATGTTAACATTGGTCCTAATCTTACTAAAAACATCTTTGATTGTTTTTCAAACCTCATATGTACGGGAAGAACTACATGCTTTAAGATTCTTGTTACTTAAGAACTCATGGACCAAGATCTTGCGAAGTTTACGCCAGTTCACGTTGTTCTCGGAAAATACCACATCTTGGCCTCCGTGGGATAAATTCGAGGTTGCCACTGAAATTTCACGGTTATCAAAAGTCTCATCTTGGTCACGGACCACCTCCTTTGCTAGCTCCGGGGTGTTTATGAGCACGACAAGCTTGCTTTCCAAATAGATCTTGTAGATGGGTCCGTAGGTGTGAGCCATTTTATTGAGCTTTACGTGCGGATCACGACAGTGGAAGGAACCCCACAACCGGCAATGAACAGGGGCCGGGTGGTAACGGTGGCAATCGCGATGAGTTCGAATGTGTCAACTTGTACCATAAAACACCCAACATCACTACTGTGATGGTGATCACAAGTGGTGCAATCATATTAAGTTCATATTTGTTGCTGCTCATTACTACCCATTGCCACCACCATGATCCATGGCTGTTTTGTGTCATTTTGGGAGATGAGAATTTGAGTACATCAATACTGCAAGTCGAGAGCTCTATTTATAGATCAAGGCTGGATGCTCTATAGTTTTTAAATTTTATATTTTCAAACCACTGATTTTAAATAATAAATACTTTATTAAAATAAAAGATTTGGATACTAGAATTAAGGGATAACTTTGTTAAATTGTATGTAGTTTCAACATCACTCATAAAATTTTTATTCCAATCAATTCACTAAAATTTAGTTTAAGATATAATTCTAGGTATTTTACCTACACATAAGGTTATCTATCCTAGATATCATTTGTTTAGCTTTTTTAATATATATATATATATATATATATATATATATATATATATATATATATATATATATATATATATATACTGTGAGGTTTATTGAGAAAGACTAAAAAAGTTGAGGAACCGGGTAACATTCTTAAAAATTTAACTTAACATGTTAAAAATTATTTTTTTTTTACATTTTTTTCGGCGCTTCTCCTTATAAATACTTGTATAAGCATTTTTAATAAAAAAATCAAAAATTAAAAAAATCAAAAACAATTAACAAAAGGTTAACTTTTTTTTACCAAAAATATTTTTTATTTCGAATAGTTTCTACCCATTTTTATAAGGAAAAAGGTTGAAACTTTTTTTTAAATAATTGATTTTTAACATGTTACATTAATTTTATAAGATATATATATTTAACTGTTTTTTAACATTTTTTCAATATTTTTAGATTTTGATTATTTTTAATAAAAGTTTTTCTACATGTATTTATAAGAAAAAACGCTGAAAAAATTAGAAAAAAATAGTTTTTAAATTGTTAAGTATAATTTTTAAGAGTATTCACCGGTTTCTCACTTTTTTAGCGTACCCTAATTAACCTTATATATAGGGCATGGTTCATGCGAGAACCACCCTTTATTGCGAGAACCGCGAGAACCAATGTGAACACAAAAAAAATACCTAAAATATATGAAAAACACATAATTTTTTTTAATATTTTTTTAACAAAAATCGCTATATTTTGTATGTAAAAAAACAACTTTTTTTGAGTAACAATTATAGATGCACATGTGCATATGCATCATTTCTTTAACGAAATTCACAATATATTATGAGTAGTAGACAATTGCACTTTCATTTACACTATCGTCCGTAATAAACTACGTTTTACTTCACCAATATTAGAAATGCACATATGCATCATCATGTATAACCATGTTATAAAGTATTTTGGTAATGTAAAAGGTAGCGTATTATGGATGGTAGTGTAAAAGAAAGATCAATTTAATAATATTGGTAATGTGATACGGAATTTGTTAAAGAAATGATACATATGCACATGTGCATGGATAATTGATACTAAAAGATTTTTTATTTTTTTTTGGTTTTTTTTAGCAACAAAATATATCGTCTTTTAAAAAAAATATTAAAAAATTGTGTGTTTTTTAGATTTTTTTAGGTAGTACTGGTTGTGTTCACACTGGTTCACGCGGTTCTCGCAATAAAGGGTGGTTCCTAACGAATCATTCTCCTATATATATGGTAGGGTTCATGCGAGAACTAACTTTAAGGTGAGAAACAATATGAACACAACCAAAATAAACTCAAAACAAACAATAAACCCTCCCCCACCCCCACCCCCCACCATCACCTAAAACCAAAACACCCACCCCACCCCATCCCAAAAAAACAATTAAATAAATAAATACTATACCCCACCAAAAACCTAACCTCCCCCTCCTCTCAAAATCTAAACCCTCAGCCATTCCACCCATCACCCAAACTAATTACCAAAAACTATATCCTAAAGCTAAACCCAAAATCTAAATGCTAAATTCACCCTATATATGTATATGTGTGTGTATATAGGTAGGATTGTAATTAGCCATTTAACCTTAATTTTTTAGTTAATTATAATCTAAATTCGATTTTGATCTATCAAGATAGTTTTCATATTTTCTGTAATTGTTCCTTACAATTTTGCGAGTTGATTTCCAAAAATTCAATAGTCCCCTTCTTCTAAGATAAAAGTTATTAATCATATTATCAAATAAACAATATATAAATTTTGAATATTACGAAGCAAAACTATTTTTATTCTCATAAACACTTGAAAGTGCAGTACACCATAAACATAGACAATTTTGAATATTAGGAAGTAAAGTTATTTTTATTATCATGGTATATCGAAAAATGATATACTAAATTCAAACATTGACTATATTTGTCCACAAAGAAATAACTCCACTTTTAATGGTTATTATTAACAAAGAAAAATTGTTCATACCTCTAAATATGTGTGAATGAGAGTGAAATACATGGAAAATCAAATGTAACAAGAAAGATAGAAAATAGTTAAGCCATGTAATTAAGCACTCAATGATTTAGGTTAGACTTTTTTACCACTATTCAGTTATGTAATTCTATTTTTCGTATAAACACTTTCATTTTTATTAGCAGTACATAAATTTATAATTGCATAATATATAACACAAATTCTAATACATATGTGTATACGTATTTTACATGTGTCATGTTCTACACCTCGCATAAACATTGTGATTTTTAGCAATACACAAATGTATAATTGAATGATACACATATGTATAATACACATTCTAATATATGGTGTTATATATAGAGAGAGAGAACGAGATGAGATTTTAATTTGATGTGATTTAATCTATTAATAACTGATGTTTGCAATGAATAAGAGAGGATCAGAAATACTAATTAGCCCTTATATCATTTTATTAAATACCATATAACATATATTAATTATAAAATTGTCATTCATATTAAATCTTAAGATCTTCTAAATCAATGTACAATATGTATTTATTTTGTTCACAAAAACACCATGGTTCATTTACCCTATATGTATATACACACGATTTTAGGCGCCATCAATTCCAGCACATCCCAAGCTAATTGGTTTCTATCTATTCTTTATCTCTTATGTATAAATAATTCGAAAAGCCAAAATCATTATACTTCTATCATTTTCCATTTAAGTGCAAATTTTTTCTTAAAATTTTTTAAAATTTTTATGAATTTTTATTTTTCTTCTGTTTTTTTTTCTTTTTACACCACTGCCATATATTCATGGTTCAGTTTCTACAACCATTAAATGACAATTAAATTCACTTGACAAGCCATATGGATTCACTTTTGCCATATATTCGTTGGTTCAATTTCTACATGCATTAAATGACAGTTAAATTCAGTGAGAAGCCATATCAATTCAACTAAAGTTAAATAAACCAACTAATCTCACTTTATTTCATTTTTTTTGAATGGCAACGGGAACCTCCTCTCAAGAATTGAACCCCTACACGAGTTCGAATCCCAAGCCCCCCTAAGGTCCAGCCGCACTGGAATTACCCAATATTGATACCAGAGTGGACTCGAACCCGCGACCCCCGGGCAGGAACCCACACAAGTGTGTTAAACCCTCCCACCTCCACCAGTGGGCTGTGGCTTCATTGGCACTTTGTTTCATTTGATACAAAGAAAATTTACGAACTAAAATTATCTTCATAATTTATTTTTGTATTTTAATAATTATCATTTATTGCATCTCATATTTAGGTTAATAGGATCGTTTAGCCCGTTTCACAGCTCATTTAGCACATAATGACCTGCAAAACTCTATTACACTAAGTACAACTGAACATACTAAAAAACACTACATAACTAACTAAAAAAAACTAAACTAACACATAAACATGGTGTGCTTACCAACACATCAAGCACTAGTGCGTGCGTGCGAGTCGTACGTGAGGATGAGTCCTCTGCTAGGTCTATATACTGGGGTAGTGGTGCGGATGAATGAGAGAGTGTCATTTGTAGCTTTTGAAAAGGAGATCGAGTTGTAACATAGTGTTGCCAAAGTTTATAAAGAACGTTTATTTAGTAATTGTGAGCATACACAACACATTTGAATGGATTCCTCACTTGCATGTGTGTAAGTACATCCATTTACGTCATTCTTAACATCTAATCATGTCATACGTAATGATTCCCGGAAGTCTTAAGTGGTAGGAAATGGTATCTACTTGTGTTATGGCTTAGAAGTGTAGTTTATTCGAGTTTTAGAGCATTTTCACGGTTGAAAATTGTCAAATTTCTTCTCAGAAGCATTCTTTTTCATCTTTTTTCATTATCTTAGAAGATTACACTCAAAAACCTTCAAAAACACATAAAATTGCAAAAATTTAGCTTGGTACGCACCAAAGGATTTTCTGGACTAGAGCTACAGAATGCAACCTGAATGTTTCCTTAATCGTTGCGTCTAAGTATTGTAGTTTTGGAAGATGTGATTCTTCGACTATGTTGTTTGGTCCAACAATTTTTACTAATTCTTCTTGAACCCTTTTAGTTACTTCATGATTTCTCAGAAGAGTCGCCATTGTCCATTCTATGAGCGAGGCCATTCCGGTTGTTCCTCCAACACTTGCGTTCTGATGCAACAAATTAAAGTTAGCATCAACTGGACTAAACTCAACACTAATTACACCATTTGAAATGACGAATGTAAGAGTAAATCTTACCATGAGAAGTGCTTTTACATGGGTGTTGTTAAGATCTTGTTGGTCCTTGAGATCTAATAAGATCTGCAAAAAGTCTTTCTTTCCTTCATCTCCAATTCCATCATCTGACATTTTGGAGTTGACTTGATATGGTCTTCAATGATACGTGCAAAAATTTGTTCCAACTTCTCAAGTTGCTTCTTCATGCTCCTCTCAACACCTTGTAGATCAAACCGGGCAAGACAAGGGAAGAAATCCGACAAATTTGGATGTTCCAAAATCTTAACAATATTGGACATAACCATTTGTAACTCGGCTATTGGACAGAACCATTTGTAACTCGGCTCCAAGATGGTACCCTTTTTGACTTTACATGATGTGTCATCCCAAACCATCCTTCTTAAGACATTGGATGATGCATTAGAATAATGTATTGGATGATGCATTAGAATAATGTAATCACAACGCAACACTTGTAGTTTTTGAAGCTAGCTATACTGCCACGACCCACTTGGACTATTCATAGATTTACTCTCCATCTACGTAAAAACGTTTTATCGATTTTTCCTTCATGTCGAAACCGTTTGGTGAGAGATATTACCTATCGTTCAATCTTATTTTAGATCAATTTGAATTTTTTTTTACTAGATAATCAATGGTCAGCTAGTTTTTTTTTTTTTTTTGAAAAAGCAATTTTATAGAAAAGCTAATGAAGGTGGTCAGGAAAAAAAGTAGAGGTACAAGATAATAGAGAAAAACAAGACAACCTTCCATACAGAAGGCTATCGTCGCCTTAGCTCTCGCCTTTATCCAAACAAACGACATCTCATTTCACTACTACAAAACAAAGCATTAGAAGGGTGATATGGGTTTTAAGACGGTGTTTTTCAACACCGTCTTAAAATACCGATCAAGTGTTATCAGACGGTGTTAAATTTTCCGTCTTAAACTCGATGAACACCGTGTTTTCATATAAAAATATTTTCAAATATTTATTAAAACATATTTTTTTTAACACCGTCTAACAATAAGCATTTGCTAAAAAAATTACAGTGAAAAGGTTTTTCACAAATAAACATCAAGCTTATATAGACCAAACCTGTACAAATCAAGCTTATATACACCAATCGAACATTTTCAAATCAACCCAATACACATTCAATTCCGAAATAAACGCGTCAAATTACAATCCTTTGTTGAATGCATAACAAACTACATTAAACTAGTTTAATACCCGCCCAGGGCCGGGTACTTGAATGTAATAATATGGCAAGATCCAAGACACCTTTGATTTCATCTTTAATTTGATCCTCCTAACAAATATATATATATATATATATATATATATATATATATATATATGTGCATCATCCTTTTGGTAGATGGAAAGAATAATAAGAACCCTCATAATCCTCAACATCTTCTTCGATTCTTTGGTTGATTAAACATATAATAGCAATCAAGAAAGCAGATTTTGGTAAATTATATGATAACAATAAACATATTTGTAGAACCCTAAACCAAACTTGTTTCTGATGGGACCTTTAGTCGTGGTGGTAGAATCTGACTAAGCACATCGTCTGTATCCAAAACCAGTCAACATGTAGAATCCACTTATCAACCTACTAAATCCAGTCATGAACAAGTCACATTTCGATTTCTTAACATAATGAATGCTTTTAGATTTTTGTTTTGCATGTGTTTTCTTAGTATGGGTTGTTGTGCTATTTATTTTTCTGAATGAATGAGAATAGATAGGTCTCATACCTCTAGCCAAGCAGAGATGGTTTCACTTCCTGTTGACAGATTTTGACCAACAAAATTGGTGTTGCCCTTCTTCACAGCCTGTAAAAACAACATAAACAGTCTCATAAGTATGCGGGGGCCTTCAAAAATGGTTTAGAACTATAACTAAAACCACCCACATGCACATATGTGGATCATATAGGTGTACCAGAATGCAAAACTTCAACAAATGTTAAGGGTTTTATGGTATACCAGGTTTTATGGTATACCATCACATTAACAAACAACAATACATGCACAGACTTAAAATTACCAAGATGAGGGCATAAATTCATAGATTTGAGCAACGAAACAACAAGGGTGATTAGCAACAACCTAGTTATAAAATGTAAAAGCTAAGTTATATCATAATCATAATCGTGGGGTGTAGAGTGTATAGATAATATATACAAAACTCATTAACCAAGACTATTAGCATACCTTGGAGGCATCTTTTCCTAAGTAATCTGAGCCTCTATCTCTTAGTTCAAGAGCTTCAAAAACACCTACAAGATAATAATCGTATGCATGTCTTATAACACTTTGTCCAATATTCTAGTCAGATAGTATACCTTCTTACAAATTACAAATTAAAAGAATGAATGCCTTTGATGAATATACAATATCAAAAGGTTATACCAAAGAATGCTACAGGGACATCGAAAACAGATCTTACCTATTGGTGCTTCCCAAGGAACAGCTGCTTAGGCTCATTTACCATCTGAGTAATATCCACTTACAACAAGGCACTGGTTCCTACCTTAACTACAGATTCAAAGGTTAAAAGTACAAGAATATGTGAGCCAAGGGTTGGAGTTATAATTCTAGCTCCTTCCCAGGCCTTAGATCCAATACTTCTATACGTTTCTGTTCACTTCAAATCATTTACATACAACAATACATATACAAACCGCGTCGAAGAGGTAATAAAAAAATTAACCAGTCTCGAAGGGGGAATCGAAGAGGAATGCTTCTGTCGTCGAGCATATCGAAGGGAAATCCTGCCGCGTCGTCGAGCAAATCGAAGGGGATGGGGCTGCGTCGAACAAATCGTTGGGGAGGGGTGCGGTTGTAGGGTTTTGCTCTGTTGCTGCGTCTAACTGGAGAGGGCTACGTCCAAGGGGGGGGAGGGTTTTGGTCGATGGTTTCTCTAGTAAGTATGCTAGGGTTTCTATGATACGTATTTCTTGAGTTCCTTTTTTTATGTTAATTGTTTTCTAAATTTCTTAAGTTCCTATTTTTATGTTAATTGTTTTCTTTAATATTTTAATCAAAGTGTATGATGTTTATAAGACAGTGTTCAAGACAATACCATCTAAAGGTTGTATAAATTAGTATAAGACGGTTTTTAAGCATTATTGATTTTAAGATGGTGTTATTGCTTTAACCCCGTCTAAAATAAATCTACAACGCCGTCTAATACTCTATTTTTGTAGTAGTGTTATTTCGCTAATGCATCTCCATACAACTGCTACATTATTGTTGAAGATGCGATCGTTTCTTGTCTTTCAGATTACCCTACACGATGTAGCAATAATTACTTGAATCACCTTATTAGCTTTTGATACTTTGTATTGCTTGATATACTCCAGCAGCTCCACGACATATAGGAGATAAGACGTATATTGATTCATTGGGAAACCACCTCTATATAAGATTTGTGAATTCGCAAGAAATCATCAAGTGGTCTTTTGACTCCCTCTCTTTTTAAACAAAGCACACATACCTCCGAAGGTAGTTGTACTCTTCTAGCACTCAGGGCCTCCATAGTCGGAATTCGGTTTAACACTACCCTCAAAAGAAAACAGTTCACTTTCTTTAGGATCCACCCAAGCCAAGATAATACTTTTGTTTCTGGATTAATTGCCATCGAGTAACCAAGTGTTTACGAAAGTCGCCAACTTTAAATTCTGAGCATGTGTCGTTCGTTTGCCACATCCATGAAGGTCAGCTAGTAAATTTAAGTGGATCATGTCATGTGTGCTTTAATATGGCAAAATCTTTAGAATTCAGGCTTCTGTGGTTTGTTGTCAGTGAACCATATTAGTTGTGCGAAAATTATTAAAATATAATTCAAAGTATTGGATTTCTCTTTATGCACGTGTCTTTGGTCCATTTGAATAAAGAGTTGTACTCTCCTGGATTGTAGGGGTGTACCGAGTCTAGTGGCTAGTTGGTTAGGTTGTTTACCCAGTTCTTGTTTACGTTGTAAGTTCTGCTATATATAGCAGCCTTTTGTTGATGAATAAAGTATCCAACAACTTTGTGCTTTTCTTGATACTGCAAATAACATTGTGGTATCAGAGCCACTTCTTAGATCTGAGTGATTATAAATCGTGAGAAAAGAGTCATGGCGTATGCAAGCAACAACAGTAACCAGCCGCTCCTTCCTGTGTTCAAAGGAGAGGGCTACGAGTTCTGGAGTATAAGAGTGAAGACGGTGTTGCGGTCACAGGAGCTTTGGGATCTGGTCTCAAAAGGGTTCTCCAGTGATGATGATGATGCTGCTCGTCTGCGAGAAAACACCAAGAAGGATGCACGGGCTTTAGCACTGATTCAACAAGCCGTGCATGATAGTATTTTCTCTCGCATAGCCGCTGCAACAACTGCAAAGAATACTTGGGATGTGCTGCAGACTGAATATCAGGGAGATTCTAAAGTGAAGACAGTGAAGTTACAGGGATTACGAAGGGAGTTTGAGACTCTCCAAATGAAGGATGATGAGGCCATTGCAGACTTTCTGTCAAAAGTGATGCGTATCGTAAATCAGAAGCGTGCTTATGGCGAAGAAGTGTGTGATCAACAAGTGGTAGAGAAGGTGTTGCGAAGTCTTCCCACAAAGTGGGATCACGTGGTCACAGCAATAGAGGAGTCCAAGGATTTGACAGTCCTTACGTTTGACCAGTTGATGGGATATCTTCAGTCTCATGAAACACGAGTTAATAGAAGTATAGAGCATGTTGAAGAAGAGCGTGCATTCCAGGCCAGAGAAGGAGATAGTTTCAGAGGAAGAGGTCGGTCTTTCAACCATGGCGGTAGAGGCAGAGGCCGAGGTAGATCAGGTGGACGAGGAAGAAATGGGGTACAATGTTTTAATCGTAACAGGTTTGGTCACATCAGATCTGAATGTTGGTTTGAACCCCAAGCTAATGCTGCAGTAGATCAAGAGGAAGATGATGATGAATGTAAGCTTTTTATGGCTCATGCAGTTTAGGATGATGATGAGATGGTGCATGGCAACAGGCAATGGGGATGGAAAATCTGAGGTACGGTTTATTGATAGTGGGTGCTCGAATCATATGACCGGGCTCAAAACCATTTTTAAGAATCTGAATGATAAACAGAAGGTTGATGTAAGAATGGGAAATGACAAGGGTATAAGAGTTGAAGGTAAAGGAGTTGTGAAGTTGTCCATGGGTAATGGACAAACTAAAATTTTGCATGATACGCAATATGCACCTGAGTTGGGGTATAATAGTGTGGGGCAGTTAATGAAGACAGGGTATAGGGTATTGTTTGACGATGATGCATGTACTATAACTAACAAGTCAACAAGAAAGGTTGTTTGCATGATTCCTATGGCTTCTAATAACACCTTTCCTTTTGATCTTGATAGCAAAGTTGATACTGCCCTAGTAGTTGATAATAACGACTCGAACCTATGGCATAATAGGTATGGTCACTTGCATGAGCAAGCCTTGCAACAACTAAGCAAGGATAATATGGTGACTGGTCTCCCACCGATTGGTAATCTTAGTCAATGTGAAGGGTGTATTTATGGAAAGCAGACAAGAAGGCCTTTTCCCACCAGAACTTCGCGTACCAGTTGTCCACTCCAACTTGTTCACGCTGATCTTGTTGGACCCATGCAAACTCGTTCAATGGGAGGTAATTTCTATTTTTTCTTGTTAACTGATGATTACACTCGAATGTGTTGGGTGTACTTCTTAAACAAGAAATCTGAGGCTTTTGAGATGTTCCAAAAGTTCAAGAGAAAGGTTGAAAAAGAAAGTGGGTACTCAATTACGGCTTTACGAACTGACCAAGGTGGTGAGTTTATTGGAAGAAGGTTTAACGAGTTTTGCGAAGAAATGGGATACACCGAGACTTGACTGCCCCTTACACACCCGAGCAGAATGGAATAGCGGAAAGAAAGAATCGAACAGTTGTCGAAATGGCGAGGTGTATGCTGCAAGCTAAAGGTTTGTCGAACAAGTTTTGGGGTGAAGCTATTTCTACAGCCGTATACCTGATTTCTCTTTCTCCTACAACGACATTAACCGGTAAAACTCCGTATGAAATGTGGTATGGCTCTAAACCATCTGTAAGTCATTTAAAGGTTTTTGGGTGCATTGCATATGCACTTGTTCCTTCACAAGTTAGGAAAAAATTAGATGCAAAGTCTAAAAAGTGTATTTTTGTTGGATATTCACCGAACTCTAAGGCTTATCGGTTGTTTGATCCTGTTAAGAAGACAATTATAACAAGCAGGGATGTGGTGTTCTGTGAACAAGGATTGTGGAATGAAGAAATAAAAGATGATGGTGTAGATGATGGTACTACGTTTGTAAAGGGCATGGTTTTTAACAATGAAGAAGGTGGTGAAAGTACAAACAATAGTGAAGTTCCAGGCAATAATGAGGCAAATCAAGTTCAGTCTCCTATCACTCCATCAACCAGTAGTGGACCCACTTCAGCTGGTCAAAATGAAGGTGAAAACAGTCAAGGGACCAGTGAAGAAAACACTTATGATGGCACAAATTCTAGTGGAAGTGATTCCACTCATCGGGTAGGAGATCTTGATCATATTTATAATGGGACCTCACCCATCCTTGATTATGAAGCATGTCAGTTTGCTCTATCTGCGGTTGAACCAAGTTCACGCGAAGATGCAATGAAGAAGATCGAGTGGAAGAGTGCTATGGAAGAGGAGATTGCGGCACTTGAGCATCATAAAACATGGAGCTTGACTCAACTTCCATACGGTAAGAAAGCTATTGGCCTCAAATGGGTGTTTAAGTTGAAGTTTAGTGCAGATGGGAGTGTTCAAAGGCACAAGGCCCGGCTTGTCGCCAAAGGTTATTCACAACAAAGTGGGATAGATTACGAAGAAACTTTCTCTCCGGTGGCCAGATTCGAGACGATTCGAATTGTTCTTGCTGTTGCAGCTCAAAATGGTTGGATGGCTTATCAGTTTGACGTAAAATCTGTGTTTCTAAATGGAGTGTTAAGTGAAGAAGTGTATGTGGTTCAGCCTCGTGGGTTTGAAAAGAAAAGTGATGAAAGAATGGTGTACAAGTTACATAAAGCACTCTACGGACTAAAGCAGGCTCCCCGAGCCTGGTATAGTCACATAGATGGCTATCTTGTCTAACATGGTTATAAGCGGAGTCAAAGTGAGCCTACTCTATATGTCAAAAGAACAAGTCCAGAGGATGTTATTATAGTGTGTCTCTATGTTGATGACATAGTGTACACCAGCTCTTCAAAGAAGTTGTTGGCTGAGTTTAAACAAAAGATGATAAGTGAGTTCGAAATGACAGATATTGGTGTACTAAATTAATTTCTTGGACTTGGAGTAAACCAGCAGCCGAAAGGTATTTTCTTGTCTCAGCAGAGATATGCACGAGAGCTCTTAAGGAAGTTTGGAATGGAACAATGCAAGATAGTGAACACGCCAATGAATAGTAACCAGAAGTTAAAAACCAGAGACGGTGGAGCTCCTGCAGATGGTTTTCAGTTTAGAAGTCTTGTTGGTGGGTTAATATATTTGACACATTCTAGGCTTGACATTGCTTTAGCTGTAAGTGTTGTGTCAAGATATATGCATAACTCATCAGTAAATCACATGGGGGCCGCTAAGCAAATTCTGATATACATTGCTGGAACCATTAAGTTTGGGCTATGGAACAGGAAGAATGAGAATGTAAGGCTGGTTGGATACTCAGACAGTGATTGGGCAAGCTTAGAGGACGACAGAAAGAGTTTATCAACATATGTTTTTTCTATTGGAACTGTTGCGATCGCATGGAGTTCTAAGAAGCAAGATATAGTAGCTTTGTCAACAACATAGGCCGAGTATGTCTCAGCAACAGCAGCAGCTTGTCAAGCCGCATGGATGAGGAAAATCTTGTTTGAGCTGGGTCATGAGCAAGAGGGGGCTACTAACATTTTTTTGTGATAATACTTCAGCAATTTTGCTGTCCAAGAATCAAGCCAATCATGGAAGAAGTAAACATATTGATACTAGGTTTCACTTCATTAGGAACTTAGTTGAAGGAAGGCAAATCGAGTTGCATGCATGTTCATCAGAGGAACAGGTGGCAGATGTTCTTACTAAAGCTCTTGGAGCTGAGCAGTTTGCTTATTTGAGAAGGAAGCTGGGAATGGTGACACTTTGAATTAAGAGGGGGTATTAAAATATAATTCAAAGTATTGGATTTCACTTTATGCACGTGTCTTTGGTCAGTTTGAATAAAGAATTGTACTCTCCTGGATTGTAGGGGTGTACCGAGTCTAGTGGCTAGTTGGTTAGGTCGTTTACCCAGTTCTTGTTTACGGTGTAAGTTTTGCTATATATAGCAGCCTTTTGTTGATGAATAAAGTATCCAAAAACTTTGTGCTTTTCTTGATACTCCAAAATGGCTGTCATGAAACTCACTACACATGTTAATTTTTCTTCTTGGATTTACCAACAAACATTCACAAGGAGGTATGTTGGAAAAATGTGTTAAATGTTTATTTATCCACACTTTTCTTAACAGTTATCATATTATGTTGAACTGGAATATTATACACATTATCACCATATTTATAAGCTTGTGTTCAATATATTCGATTGTTGTAGATCGATGGACGCCGTATCATATTCATGGGATTATGTCAAAGTTGTGCTTATTTGAGTGGCATCATTGGCTTCAATATAGTCAAAGGGTGAAGGAGATTCACAAAATTAGGTTGTTGAAACGACAATAGTGCCTCCAATTTAATATGAACATATCTGAACTCTCGCAACTAAATTAATACAATGTTTCTAAACTATCTTATATACATCAGTTTTGTAAAAATTGCTAGACGCTAGTTGGTCGATCAGGTACCGACTAGCTATTTATAAGGATAATACGAATTATGTAATTTTCAGTTTTATATGTATACACACACATTTTTAGATGTAATCTTTTAAAGTATGCATGTTTTAACACCTTCTTCACCCATATTTTGAAATAGATAGAATCCAGAATCTGGCCGAAATCGCTAGATTGTCACTGAATTTTAGCCGATTAGGACCGGATTTGACCACTGTTGACCGCCTAGCAATTAATTGGCTGATTAAATGAAAATTACTTGGTAAACCTCTGACTTGCAATTAATTGACGACTAATCGGGGGCTAGGTGCAATTTTTACAACCATGAATTATACAAACACATTATATCCAACTTCTAAACTAATAGCAAATTCATACTAAATCTCGAGTCTCTAAAATTGGTTTGGTTACTAGAGGTTTTGATGCGGGCCCAAGTGTAGAAGATCGGGCCATGATGTTTCTAGAACCCCATGATCGGGCTACCAATGGTGTTTTACGAAAATGGGCACTACTTTGGCTACGGGTCCCAAAAAACGCGTTCTAATGGGAGTTTTGGACACTTTTAAGTTTTTTCGGTCTTTTATGTATTTTATGTTTGGCTTGTGTATGGCCTTTTATCTTTTTAGGCCTATTTCGAATTTCGGTTGTTATTTATGTTCTTGAGATGTAATATGGATGGTCAATCAATCAGTTTATGCAATTATCACTTTTCACTACAAATTCTTGCCCTTTGTTATCTATCACTCGCTACCTCAGTTAGTATCAGAGTCGAATTCCTGGCTCAAGATGCCTCCAAGGAGAAACATGCCACTCGATGAGGTCTATGAATGGGTGTTTGATGTAGAGTAGTAACAGATAAATAAGATCAATCACGTTGATTCTGCGAATACCCGTTATGAACTTGTCCCAACCCCAAAATTCAACCCAAAGCGCACGGAATTTGAAGTGAAAAGTTGTTTTCTCAAACTGAAATCTGATCATTTCCTTGTCATTACCAACATACTAATAGAGACAGAAATTCAAATCGGCCCTGAAATACACTTGGTCCAAAAACTAGAACAAAATAAAAGTTGGCAAAAAGCCCAAAAAAACATAAAAATGATAAAACTCATAGAATAAGCCTTTTTTGGGCCCAACGTTGACCCAAACCGCCAAAGGCGTTTGCAGCAACATGGGATTTTTCTTCACGATCGTTTTGACTGGTCGCACGCCCAAAACGGACTCCCGTAGCCCAAGTTACAGCCATTTTAGTGAAGCCCCATTTGTCACGCGATCTTGGGCCTCCAAATATAACATGGCCCACTCCTCCACACTTGGGCCCGCATCAGAGTTGGAGCAGCGACTTATGGCACGAATGGATCAACGTTTGGATCAAGTGGTCGATCAGTTGACTGACCAGATGACTGGCTTGTTCAATCGTAGGAGGCAGGGACCCAATGATGGGTATGGTTCTGATTTTAGTAACTCATTTGGCGATGGTTCGAATTCTGAAGACGATCAGGAAGGGCGACCCAGGAGAGAACGTGGAGATGGCAATGGGCATTGGGATTCTGGGATAAGGGTTGATATTCCAGAATTTGATGGGACTAGTTTGAATCCGAAGGGGTTCATCGATTGGTTGGCTACCGTAGATGAGGTATTCGAGTACAAGGAGGTGCCTGAAAATAAGCGGGTGGCTCTGATTGCTACCAGGTTACGTGGTAGGGCTTCGGCTTGGTGGCAACAATTGAAGCTTACACGAAATAGGCTCGGGAATTCGAGAATTGTGACATGGACCAAGATGAGAAAGTGCTTGCGGTCCAACTTTCTGCCTCATAACTTTCAACGGTCGATGTACCAACGCCTGCAGAATTTAAAACAAGGGGCTAACTCGGTTGATGGTTATACAACCGAGTTTGACAATTTGATTGCTAGGAACGATATTCAAAAACCGGAAGAACAACTTGTTTCTCGGTATATTGGGGGTCTAAGGGTTCAAATCATGGATTCTATGAATTTTTTGATATGTTAACCATTGCAGAGGCGCACCAACGGGCGTTGGCTTTTGAGATACAAAACCGTCGGGTGAGTGTTTCATATTCTCATACCCTTACTAGAGGAAATGTTGGGTCAGGTAGTGGGGCACCTCGTGGCGGGCCTAACCGGCAAAGGCCGGGGGTTAACATTACTAGGCCAACTTTTAAGGGGGCTAGTAGTAGTGGTCCGAAGTGTTTCAATTGTGGTGAAACGGGCCATCGACAAGTTGAGTGTAAAAAGGCTGGTAAACTACACTTGTTTGCTGAGTCTAAAGATGAACACCATGAAGAGTATGAAAATAACCCAGTGTATGATGAAGAAACTGAATACGAGGAAGAGTTTGTGTCCGGTGATGTTGGGGTGAATCTGGTGGTCAGAGGCTCTTGCTATACACCAAAGGCAGATGGGGATGACTTGCTTAAGCATAACATCTTCCACTAAACATGTACCATTTTGGGGAAGGTTTGCACGTTTGTTATTGATTCTGGAAGTTGTGATAATTTGATTTCTGAAGAGGCGGTCCAGAAGTTATCTTTGAAGACAGAGAGTCACCCCAAGCCTTATAAGCTTCAGTGGCTTAAAAGGGAGGTGAAGTAACGGTATCTAAGAGAGCCCTTGTTTCTATTTGTGTTGGGTCCACATATAAAGATGATGTTATGTGTGATGTGGTCCCAATGGACGCGTATCACTTGTTGTTGGGTAGACGTGACCTTTAATGTAATGTAATGATGCAAAGGGGATCAGTTAGGTGATATATTGCAATTTTAGTTGGAGTACGAGCGTAATATTGAACACCATGGGCGGTCTAATACTTATAGCTTTCTGTTTGGTGGTGTGAAGATAACTCTTGTTCCTAGCAAGCCTAAACAGTTAGCCACAAAACATTTGGGCACTCTGTTGACCATTAGTTAGTTTCAAGATGAGCTGGAAGAAGCAGACAATGTTTTTATTTTGATAAGGAAGCCTATGCACGAGGAAGTTGAAATTCCTGATTGTATGGTTCCGTTATTTGAGGAGTTTGTTGGTGTTTTCCCTGATGATTTACCTGCCGGGTTATCGCCCTTACGAGACATCCAACACCACATTGATTTGGAACCAGGGGCCCAGTTACCCAATAAGCCCCATTACAGAATGAGCCCAAAAGAGCATGAGGAATTACGTCGGGAGGTCGAAGACTTAATTTCTAAAGGGTATGTTCGGGAAAGCAAGAGTCCTTGTGTTGTTCCTGCTCTGTGGACTCCAAAGAAGGATGGAACATGGCGTATGTGTGTTGACAGTCGTGCAGTCAACAAGATCACTGTGAGGTACAGATTTCTAATTCCACGACTTGATGATTTACTTGATCAGATTAGTAGTGCCACTATTTTCACAAAACTAGACTTGAAGAGTGGGTACTATCAAATCCAACTGAGGCCGGTGATGAATGGAAAACCGCCTTCAAGACTCGTGAGGGGTTGTATGAATGGTTAGTGATGCCTTTTGGTTTATCTAATGCCCCTAGTACATTTATGCGCGTCATGAACCAGTTGTTTAGGCCCTTTATTGGTAAATTTGTGGTAGTTTATTTTGATGACGTCCTTATTTATAGCCATGATTTTGATGAGCATGTGAAGCATGTACGGCAGGTTTTAACCTTGCTCCGTAACGATAACTTGTATGCAGTGAAGAAGAAATGTGTCTTCATGGTCCCTAAGGTCTTGTTTTTGGGGTATGTTGTTACTGGTGAAGGTATATAGGTGGATGAATCAAAAGTGGCGGCTGTTAAGCATTGGCCAACTCCAACTACAATAACTGAAATACGCAGTTTCCATGGTCTTGCTTCATTTTATAGATGGTTCATTCGAAATTTCCGTTCCCTTATGGCGCTAGTGACTGACTGCATGAAGGGGAAGACCTTTATATGTACTGAGGAGGCCGAATCGGCTTTTCAGTTAATCAAAGCTTACAACAACGCCAATTCTAATATTTCCAGATTTTTCTCAAGTTTTTGAGTTGCACACAGATGCCTCACAGGGTGGAATTGGGGCAGCCATAAGTCAGGGGGGCGTCCAGTTTCCTATTTCAGTTAGAAGTTGACAAGGCCAAAGTTGCGCTATAGCATTTGTGATATTGGTTCTATGCGTAGTCTAAGCTGTGAAGCATTGGCGTCGTTACTTGTTTCATAAGGATTTTGTTCTATTTACAAACCATGATTCATTGAGGCATATCCAAAGTCAAGATAAAGTATCACATAAGCATGCTCGATGGATGGCTTTCTTGGAAAAGTTTACTTTTGTTGTGAAGCATAACTCTGGGATTTCGAATCGGGTGGCGGATGCCTTGAGTAGAAGGAGCAACCTGCTTGTTTCTATAAGGGTTGTTGTACCCGGGCTAGACAGCCTCATGGAGCAGCTCATAACATATCCTTATTTTTCTTTTATTTTGTAGGACGTGCAATTTGGGAGGAGGTCAGATTTTCTGTGCATGATGGTTTCCTTTTTAAGGAAAATCAATTATGTATCCCAAATTCCAGCCTCCGCCTTAAAATAATTAAGAAGTTGCATGGCGAAGGGTACGTTGGAAAAGACTATACCTTATGATTGGTGCAGTCTTCTTATTTTTGGCCTACTATGCGTAGGGATGTTGATCGGTTTGTTAGACGTTGCAGGATCTATCAAGTTTCAAAAGGCACGGCTACCAATGCAGGGCTTTATGTTAGTACATAATGTCTACGTCTTATTCTTGGATCGAGTTTGTTTAGATTGGGCTAGATTATGTCAGAAATGAGGGGTATATATGTAAGTAGACAACAAGTTCGCCCGGAATCATAATGTGAGAACAAGTTCGGCCGAACTTGTTCAAGACAAGTTCGCCCGAACTTGTAGTCATCCCAGCAAACTTGTTGGTCTATAAATAGTGTGCCTTAGGATTTCATTTGTAACTTTTGCAACTTTGACACAACAGAGGCGAAGCTCTACCCGATCGGATCTTACATGTAATTTGACTTATTGATCAATAAACAACAGTTTAACGAGTAATCTTTGCATATTTGATTAACATGTCACTTAGATTCCGCATAATTGGACATTAGATACCAAATTAGGTTTCTTTGCTAATCAAGGAGCAATCTAACAAGTGGTATCAGAGCCACGGATGCCTGATTTCATGGAAAACAATGAACCTACGGACAAAAGTTGCTAAATTTTGAATATGGCAAGTAAAATACACTAATGATAAACCCCTGAGAGTTTCAAGATCAAATTCAAACGAATTAATGTCAAAAAGTTGAAAAAACCATGTTTTGTAAACACACTTTGACCAAACTTGACATCAAGTTCGCCCGAACTTGATTGTTTTTCATTGATTTTTACACAAGTCCGCTCGAACTTGCTATATTTTCATTAAAATTTCATCAAGTTCGGCGAACTTGATCAAAGTTTATTGAAAGTTAATACAAGTTCGCTCGAACTTGATAAATCTCTTGAATTTTCTATAACAAGTCCGACCGAACTTCATCAGGGTGAAATTTTTCCAAAAACTTTCAACAAGTTCGACCAAACTTGTTTAAAAAAAATCTGATTTTATCAACTGCACAAGTTCGTCTGAACTTGTCAGTGGGCTAATCAATTTTCAAGGTTTGTGAACGTGTCAGCTATTCTCGTCAGTTTTTCCACGATGGAAGATATTCACAGTGCGTTTATGACAGCTTCAGCATCAAATGGTAAATCAAGTTAACATTGATAACGAGATGGGTACGTCTGTGAAGCCACTGAAACTCATGTGTATAGATGAATACGCGGGTGTAAAGAAAAGTTTATGAACTGGGTTCAGTCTACATTCTTTCACAGCTGGGTTGCAGTTGAGACTGGCTACACATGGCCAAGAGATGAAAATGGTAATGTTATCGATATAAGCAAATTTTATACTGCACAGAAAGATGCGTACGTTGCGGAGAAGAAAATGATAAGTCTGATCCAGCAGTCTGTGAAAGAAGATATCTTAGTGATGCTACCAGAAAACAAAACTGCACAAGATATTTGGAAATCCTTAAAGAACAAATATCAGGGAAGTGCAGAAATGGTCAAAAGCAAAAATGCTTTAATCATGAAAGAATTCAACATATTCACAATGATAAAAGGAGAAACGATGAAACAAATGATTGAATGTTTTTGTCATCTGAAAGTTATTATGAAGAAGAATACATTGACAAATTGCCTGACGTATTACCTGAAGGATAGTGGACGACATATCTCATGGTGCTAAAAGAAAGTCCAAGCTGGGAATTCTCCAAATTATCCACCTTTGTTGATAAGTTGGAGGGGCACGAGATGGAGTTGTTAAAAATCGCCAAGTCAAAGAATTCAAACATTGCTCAGGATGTAGGGCTTTACTACAAGACTAGAGCTCAAGAAAATATCTCAAGCCCGGAGATCCAAATCGCTTTTAGCGTGAATCTGAATTCCTCGAATCATTCGCCACAAAGTCAAACTCAATCATATCCGAACTATGATCAGAGTCCTCAGAATTCATCATATTCGAGCACGGGTTCTAATTCTTCGTTTCAGAATCAGACAAATCAGAATAATCAATCGAATTCTGATCCGAATGTGTATAGGTGCAACAATGAAGTCAACCTAAACAATGTTGTTTCTGAACAAGTGGCCAAACAACATATGGCACTATTTGCCATAGTGTTGGAATCTTACGAGAGTTTAGTGGCAGGGAAGATTGGTAATCCCGAAATGGCTGCAGAGGGTTATGATCAAGTGGATGAAGAAGAGCTTGAGTTGATGGATATCAAATGGTCCTTAGCCTCGATTATTCGAAGGGTTACTAAATTTGTTGCTCTAACCGGCAGAGACATCGGGAATTCAAGCAACAATTAGGATTCGACAAAACGAAAGTTACTTGCTTCAGATGCCGACAAAAGGGGCACTTCAAAAGAGAATGCAAGAATCCAGATGCGAGTGGCAATCAAAGTCCATTTGGAGGTGACAGTGATTATTACAAGAAGTCATTACAATACAAGCCTTTCCCAAAGAAGACTCAAGTCGAAATCCAAGAGAAACCATCCAATACCACAGAGAAAGTGATGGTTGCTGCGAATGAAGATGATGGTTTTGACTGGAATTCATATAGTGCCAAAAAGACCGGAGTTGCTCTAATGGCTGAGATCATGGAAGATACATCTGCTGAGGATGCAGCTATGGAAAGCACAATGCTAGAAGAATACTTACAACAAGCAGATGAAGAGGAGATCTATCATCACACAAAGATGCAGGATATCCTTTATCCTAACGTGACTTCTAGTTTTGCAGGATGTTTTGGTGATACAACATCTTTGGAGCATGTTGCTGAGGAAAAACCTGTGGTTGAGGAAGTTATCAATGTGACCAAAGAGATGAATGAGGAAAATCTCACAGAGATCGCCAACAAAACTATGATGGCAAATCTAACGAAGGTAGGTCCGGAGATAAAAGTTGTAGAAAAGGAAGTTGTTAAAGTGCAAATCGTTTAGGTTGAGAAACCTTGTACGAAATGTACTGAGCCTTGTCTGCAATGTGCTGAAAAGACTCAAATCGTAAGTGAACTCAATGTGCATAACAACAATTTCATATATGATTATCGCACAATGAAGGAAGCTTATGATAAAATGAAAGATGATTACAGCAGCTTGATAAAAACAATGTTGAACAAGTTGACACTGTAAGAATGTTAAAAGTAACACTAATGGAAAAACAAAAAGCTATTAATGTTTATATCAATACCATTGCTGAAGTAAAACAAGAGCTTAGATATGAAAATCGAAACCGAAAGGGTGAGATAGCTTTTGAAAAGCTATACCACGAATGCTTATGTCATCGATCATATTCTTCCAACGATTCCGTCGGAAGGAGATGATAAGAAATCAAAAGTTAAGAAACGTGGAGATTATAGTAATGTTCCACCACCCTTGCGAAAATTATCGTAGAAGCAAAGGATGGAAAAGGCGCTTAACATTGAACTTTTAACTGAAAAGAAAAATGAGCTGCCTGAGAACATTGATATAACCTACACAAGTGATGATGGCGAAGCAGTGGTAAAAGATGTTGTTGATATTGTTCTGAATGAATCTGATGATGGCAGCTATGAGAGCGCCAACTCGAGTTTGAAAAATTAAATTTACAATCTGAAGATGACGATACATCATCAGAAGATAGCCTAAGTGATGATCCTAACGTTGTCATGTACAAAGTTATGGAATCTGATAGACTATATTTGACGATAGCTTTCCGATTCGGAATGTGAAAGAAGATCAGCTTGATAAATTCTTCAAACTCGTTGAAGTATCATCAGAAGATTTGGAAAGAAATGAAAAGAAATTTTATTCTAAACCCAAAAAGATTTTTAACAACTACCGAAGGAATGGTGGTGATTTTCCTGAACGTAAGAGAGCAGGGTTGGGTTTGGAGGTAGAAGAAGAACCGAAAAAGAAACAGTCACCATTTCGTGAATATAAAGATAAAAACATGGCATTCGTTTATGGGACTAGTACGGTTCAAGAAGAAAGTTTGATTCGGAAAACAATCAAATGATGAGTTTAAAAAGGAAAAAGAACTTCGAGATAAGGCTAAATCCGCAAGTGGAGTAAAACCCACTAGTGGACATTCTCATGATAATCGGACTTGCTTCAAATGCAATGAAGTTGGTCACATTGCACGCAAGTGTCCGAAATCTAAGCTTGTCTATCATCGAAGAAAGCCAAATTCAGATGTTGAAAAGCCTAAACAACCAGAGATTGTAAAACCAATCACAATTTTGAAAAGAAACAATGAATCTAAAAATGAATTAAACCTAAAATTGAATCGAAGTTTGAAAATTCAACTTTTGAGAAAGGTGAAACTTCCAAAACGAATGAAAACAAAGATTCAAGGTTTTACATTAAGAAAGCAAGAGTTAAATCACAATCCTAGATTGCAAAGAAGAAATCAACAACATCTGAAGTTGTAAAGTCTGTGTCTGATGAAATCAAAGTCGACAAGGTGTCTAAATCTGAGGATAAAATTGAAACTGTCAAACTTTCAAAAGATAAGAAAAAAGTTAAGTTTGAAAATGTTAATGTCGATGAAGTCTTAGATGGTGAATTTGAGGATGATGATGAAGTTTATTATCCCAAACCTAAGAACAAAAGGCTTGGGTTGCACTTTTTCACTGAATGTTAATGTGTGTAGGGGCTCCAGAGATCCATATTATCCAAGTGGATTCTGGATAGCGGAGCGTCAAGGCACATGACCGGGATGAAAGCACTACTCTTTGATATCAAAGCGATTAATGGAGGGTATGTAGGCTTTGCTGGAAATCAAGGAGGCCGGATTGTAGCTGAAGGAAAGCTTTCAAATGGCGTGGTATCTTTTGATCGTGTTAACTATATCGCCGAGCTAGAGAACAATCTTCTAAGTATCTCGCAGATTTGCGATAAGCAGTTCACAGTTCATTTCAGTGATAAGGAGTGCATTATTCTTAAGCCGGGCTTCAAAATTCCTGAGGAATGGATTCTAATGCGTGCTCCACGCGGAAACGATCTCTACGTTCTAGACATGGGTGTTGCTAACTACATCGTCAAAGATGGCTCAGTGTTTTGTCACAAAAGCCACGGAGAAGGATTCGATTCTATGGCACAGAAAGATGGGGCATATACATCTGAGGAAAATGAATTTTTTGGTTCAAAATGACTTGGTCGAAGGAGTTAATCTTCCAAGCTTCCATATGACGGATCATTGCCTTGAATGTAAGAAACGGAAGCAGATCAAAAGTCACATCCTAAGAAGATTCTAAACTCCATAAAGTTGCCGCTTGAATGTCTACATATGGATCTTTCCGGTCCGGTGAATGTTCGAATTATATCCGGAGATCTATATTGTTTGGTTGTCACAGATGATTATTCTCGATATTCTTGGGTTTTCTTTCAAGAGTCAAAGGATGAAACATTTGATAATCTAGTGATTCTCTTCAAGAAGCGCGAAAATCTATATAATCTCCCTGTTAGACGTATTCGAAGTGATAATGGCACGGAGTTCAAGAACAACAAGATGAAAGAGTTTTGCAACACTAAAGGAATTTTGCACGAATTCAGTGCACCTTACACTCCACAACAAAATGTCGTAGCTGAGAGGAAGAATAGAACGTTGATCGAAACAGCAAGAACAATGCTTGCAGACTCAAAACTTCCTGTTAGCTTCTGGAGTGAGGCGGTTGCAGCGGCATGCTACACATTGAATAGGGTCTTAACTGTCAAACCGACTAAAAATACTTGCTTCGAAATGATCAACCGAAGAAAACTAAATCTGAAATATCTAGAACCGTTTGGTGCACCGTGTACAGTGATTGATCAAGATGGAAAGTTCGGTGCTAAAACGCTTGAAGGTTTCCTTGTTGGTTACACTAGTCCGCTAAGAAGAGTTTATATTCCTGCTTTGAGAAGAGTGGTCGAAGCACAACACGTTGATTGCTTTCGGTACACAACTCCTATTCAGAGGAAAGGCGATGCGTGGTTATTCAATTACCAAGATTTGTGGAAGTCATTCGACTTGCCAGAAGAACCGTCTGAAGAAGAACTTGCAGCTCTTTATTATCTTCAACAGTCGGCAAACCAAGAACAGATTAAAAGGCCAATTGTGGTTAATCAACCCAACTGTTGGTACATCATCTTCTGGTGCAGGTCCGAGTAATAGTGGTGTTCCAGTTGAACAAGTTTCTGAAGCAAAGTAACACCTACTACAACTCCAGCAAATGTTTCTACTGAACCAGGAAATACAACCTCAGAGCCCAATACTTCTCAGAATCAGAATTCCGACTCTGATGAAGCTCCAACTTTCAACGATGATGGAGAATCCTCCTCTGATGAAGAATCCGAGCAGATATCCAATATGTTGAATCAATCTGCTGGCCCAGCAATCAAAATGAAGCTACTTCAAGTGCTTCTGAAGTTGATTTGATCGTTGATCTGAATATTTCAAATCAGAATAGTACGGTTGATGTTCCTAGTGAGGAGATGCCACGATCATATTCATATCACCCTTCAACAAACATTATTGGAGATTACAAACTGTGTAGAACGAGAAACCAAATCAACAAAGCATTAAGTTGTGTACATACCCGAGTTGGCTCCGCTCAAGACTATTGCTATTCTTCATGTTTCATCTCAAATCGAGCCGAAGAATGTGAATGAAGCTCTAGGTGATGAGAACGGTGATAGCGATGCATGAAGAGTTGTTACACGTTCGATGAAAACTAGGAGTTTGGAGGCTTGTAGACTTACCACCTAAGCAAAAAGCGATAGACATGAAGTGGGTCTTCAAGTGTAAGAGGGATGATCGAGGTGTGATCGTTAGAAACAAAGCTCGGTTGGTTGTCAAAGGTTTCCACCAGGAAGAAGGAATTGACTATACGGAAGTCTATGCACCAGTTGCACGCTTAGAGTCAATCCGCATTTTCCTTGCATTCGCAGCTTGGAAAGGTTTTAAGGTGTACCAGTTAGATGTGAAATCCGCATTTCTCTATGGTAAGCTACGCGAACAGGTGCAGGTCGGCCAACCACCAGGGTTCGTCGATCCGCTGAACAGAACAAAGCTTATCTCCTAGACAAAGCCTTATACGGATTACATCAAGCCCCGAGAGCATGGTATGAGACGTTATCTCAACATATCGTTTACTAGAGGCACAGTGGATAGTACATTGTTTACCAGAGAGGTCGGAAGTTATCTAATCATCGTACAAATCTATGTGGATGATATCATCTTTGTTCAACAGATGATAGTCTTTGCAAAGAATTCGAGAAGATAATGAAGAAGAAGTTCGAAATATCTTCTATGGGCGAAATGAAATTCTTCCTCGGGTTAAATGTTGATCAGTTACCAGACGGCATATTCATTCATCAAACCAAATATGTTCATGATATTCTGAAGAAGTTTGAAATGGATAGCTCGAAGCCGCTTTCGACTCCTCTGGCGCTGGTCACGGGATTGGCATTGATAAAACAGGAACCAAAGTGGATGATACGCTCTATCGGTCGATGATGGATCACTTATGTATCTGAAGGCATCTCGCCCATATATCATGTCTCCTACCTGTCTTTCGCTAGATATCAGTCCAGTCCCCGAGTGTCTCACATGCAGATAGTCAAGAGAATATTCTGTTACCTGAAGGGATGTCCAAGCACCAGCTTGTGGTATCCAAATAACGATAACTTTGATCTGACGGGATACGCGATTCTGACTTTGGGGTGGACAAGCTGAATTCAAAATCTACGACGGCTGGTTGCCAGTTCTTCGGAACTCTATTAGTAACGTGGCAATGCAAGAAACAAACCACGGTCTTCTCTCTCTACTTGTGAGGCAGAATACATTTCTGCTTCCAGCTGTTGTTCTCAAATCCTTTGGATTCAACAACAGATGAGGGACTATGGATTGCAATTTCTTGATACGCCTTTATATGTAGATAATAAGGCAGCAATCGACATCACTAAAAATCATGTTCATCATTCTCGAACTAAACACATAGAAATTCGTTATCACTTCATTCGTGACTGCTACGAAAAGAAGTTGGTGCGAATAGAAAAATCCACACCGATTTTTATACCAAAGCTTTTCCTTTAACAAGATTTAAATATCTAATGAGGCTTAACGGTATTAAAATTTTGTTGACAGGTGCGGAGGCCGAGGTTGAATATGGATCGAACGACAAGTTCACGTGATCCACATTGGTTTGTATATCTTTTAGATTAGTATTTCTTAAAAACTAAAATACAAAAACATGTTTTTGATTTTAGGGGGAGAAATATTTGAGAAAATACAAAAACATATGAAAAATTCAAAAAGTACAAAAATATTGAAAAAGACAAAAAGAATTTTGTGTCACAAAGGAAATGATAGTACATCAGTGGACTATCACAGTATTCTAAATAATTGTAAAGTTTATAAAGTGATAAACAAGTCTTACTGTGGATGTGTCGATAGGTTTTACACGTTCAGTAAATTGTTTCCGGATATAAACTAAATTTTACAGCTGCTTAAACTTGTGGATTAACATCTCTCGGATATATGGACTTAGTACTCCGAAATTTCGTTTGAGAGATTGCATGATTCTGAGATACGAGGTCTTTATAGATAGTTGATATCTGGTGTATTATACAAGTTCTTCTGATTTTGCAGAAGCAATAGCCTAGAACTTCTATAATGCTTTTGCTATAAACCCTAAAACTGCATGCAAAATTGAAAAGAATCGAAAGATCTAATCATTTGCAGTGCTTAAAAGATTCCTTAAGGGAACACACCTTTAAGTCGAGCCTTCATCTCTTTGTCGATACGGTGGTATTATCCTGAGATCTCAAGGCTTCGCATTAACCCAAATACAGATATCAATTACGCTATATTCACCTGTAAGATGAAATCTAGGGAATCTTGATACGGGAGTATATTCTGAGATGAGAACCATAGTTGAGTCAAGTTCCATAATTCTACCTAAGATATCTTGGAAAAATTGAGAAATGTGTCGAAGTTTAAATGGACAAATATATCGACAATCTAGGTAAACAAGTTTAAAACTTAAAGTCATCAAAAGGTCAACGGTACTGATGATATATCTCAATCAACTGATGTGATCCTTAGACACGAATTCACAAAAATATGTCTGTAAATATGTTTGGACATAGTTTACTTGTTATAAATTTATACATAGTTTATCTGCTTTACAGATTAAAACCAAAAAGATTTTCAGTGTGTTTTAGCATAAACTTTATAAAATTCAAAAAAGATTTTGTTTCTACATTAGTTTCAACAAGCCAATGTTGGAGAACGGATCTTCGAAGTATGGTAAGGTGCTAAACTGGTGGAAATCTAATTGACAACAGGCTGGGAGCTAATCTGTAAATCTGAAAAGCGAAAAAACGATTAAAAGTTCATTAATTTGAAACTTGATTTTGAGAAAAACCAACAGTTTGTTCATAACGGGTCGAACCGAGGTCATTAACTTAGACTCGGCAGATAAATCGGTTAACCAATGTCATTAGCTTAGACTTGGTCAACTGATTGGATTGTTAAAACTGGTAAAAATTGAAAAGTACATAGTCAAAATTGAAATATTTGAAAAAGTTTGATTTTAGGGTTGATCAAGTTCACCCGGACTTGTAATCAAGTTCGCCCGGACTTGTATATGCTTAAAAGATTTAATTAGATGGCAAGTTTGCCCAGACTTGTTGCTAATCTTAACTGATTAGGTTTTACAAGTTCGCCCGAACTTGTTAGTTATAAATAGATCACAAGTTCGCGCGGACTTCATTACTAGTTTCTTGAAATCAACTGAGCGAACTTGAGCGATTTTAAGCGAACTTCATTTTTGCACACAATACGTCGAATTGCTGCCCAAATTTCGAGTGATCTTTAGCGATTGGCACACTAAAGAACATGGCTATGGTAAGAGACTGAACTTTAGACCGTGAATTGATGGGTTTTGAACATTATAGATCTGAAATAAATGATTGGACTTGATTAAAGATGTTAAAGGACAAATTGGACCTTAAAATGTGATAAACAACCATAATCGAGCCTTAACAAACCTTTGATTTGAATCAGAATATGTTTAACAGGTTATTGCTGGTTTTGTCATGAAAGTGATGACAAGTTCGCCCGAACTTGTCAACTGGTTCATTGAACCAAGTTCGGCCGAACTTGTCCTAAATGTTAGACTGTTATAAATTCCACAAGTTCGCCCGAACTTGTCCTAAATGTTAGACTGTTATAAATTCCACAAGTTCGCCCAAACTTGTCCTAAATGTTAGACTGTTATAAATTCCACAAGTTCGCCCGAACTTGTCTAATAGAATTCAAATTTTCATAAGCTGTTGACAAGTTCGCCCGGACTTGCCTAAACATAATTCATAATGTTAAGTCTTAACAAGTTCGCCCGAACTTGATAAGAATGTGATGTTTAAATGCCAATCAAGTTCGCCCAAACTTGTTTAAGAATCAACCAAATTGTTTTGACAAGTTCGCCCAGACTTGATAGAAATGAGATGTTTATTTGCATATCAAGTTCGCCCAAACTTGATGTATGTTTTGGTGAAAATTGTAATTTTTGGCTAATTATGTCTCGATTTTCGTGCTTGCAGAATATTCAGCTCTCATTTAATAAATTTCATAATACGTGCATCACGCTCGATAAGACTGTCTGTCCATCTCTTGAAGCATATGACAGTATTCTCGCTTTCATGGAAAGTGTTCCGATACATAAGGCGATTACGGAAAAGACAGTGGTTTATAGGTCGCACGTTTACAGATTTTGGAGCGCAACATCACTTAACGAGGATGGCACAGTGATTAAATCAGTGGTTCATGAAGGGAATGAAGATAAGGAGATTACAGTGATTGAAGCTGACATCCGAAAAGTGTTGAATTTCAACAAAGATAAGAATGATCCAATGTTGCGTGATGAAAGAATGGTGCGAGGTTGTTTTTGTCGCATGGGCTATAAAGGGCATGTTAATGAATCTACCTTGAAGAAAGGGGGAATTCCGAATCCCTACAAGTTCTTAATGCATGCTATAATTCACGTGTTTAGCCATCGTAAAGCAGGATTGGATGATGTTCAAGATTACATGGCTTGTATGGCCACAGCGCTCGTTCTAAGCAAGAAGTTCAACTTTTCAAAGCTTGTATTCACGCACATGAAGAACAACATCGGATCTAACAGGCTGGTTATGTATCCAAGATTTATTCAGATGCTGATCGACGACAAGTTCAAGAAAATCATGAAAGATCCAAACGATATCGTATATCTTAGTCACATGGATGAAGTTACAGTCAAGAAGCTGATTACTTTCCAGAAACAAGCTTCAGCACCGGTCGTAAAGCCTTTATTTGGTGCTATAGCTTCTGCTGATTACATCGCACCATCAGATTACAAATGGCGTAAAGATGATAGTGGTGACGAGAAAGAAAAGAATGCTGAATTAGAATGGTTGTCGACATTCAAGGAAAAGCGCAGCGATTGGGTCTTAAAGAAAGTTGTCGTGAGGAAAAGAAGAAAACGTCATGAAAATCAAAGAAAGTTGAAACTATGTTGAAAGAAGAAGAGGAGCCTGAAAATGTACAACTTGAAGCTGGTTCTATTGTTGCATTTATTGTCGAAAGTCAAGAGAAGTCTACTCAAGAGGATGACGTTATTTCTGCGACGTCAGACAAAGATGAAGATAGCGATGATTCTCTAGAAAAAGCTACAAAGAAAGCTATCGCTGAGAAAGAGGCAGAGAAGGTTAAAGAAACTGATGTTGATTACGAACCAGAGTTAGAAAAGGGTTCAGATGAGGAGAGACCGAAGAAAAAGGCGAAAAGAGTTAAGTCTTCTGCAACAGATACATTATTGAAGACTATAGGGTCTCCGAACACTAAAGGCAAGAAAACACAGAAGCCAAAAAGCCGTCGTTATGTTGGACAAAAGAAGAAAGGCACAGAATTCACACAAGAACCTTCTGGTGCAAAAACAACAGGAGTTACACAAGAACCTCATGCGGCTGAAAAGATTCAAACTACTGAAGTTCAAGAGACGATCGTACAGACAGGAGTTACACAAGAATCTCCTGAGTCTGAGTTAGTTGAAATTCCAATCATACAGTCTCAAGATCCACCTACAGCTTCTCAACTTGAAAGTTCTATTCCTAAAGAAGTTTCTACACCGAAGAGTACGCCAAAGTCAACACCAAAGACGACTCCGAGGTCAAAGTTTTTTGGAAATATTCCTGATGATCCTGTTAATCTTCAACATCTGAATGATTTCTTCCCAGAGTCTGATGTTGATGAATTAGAGAAGAGAGTTAAAGTTCTGGAAGATAAAGTGTCGAAAAATGAAGCTGAAAAAGTTGCGTTAGAACAGTTGGTGAAAGAAAGCAAAGTGGAAAAGGAAATTCTGAATGATAAAGTCAAATTTCTGGAAGGTGATCGTGGATACTTAAAAGCCCTAATTGAAAGTCTGCAAGATGCAAATGAACGATTGCAGAAAGAGATTAATGAATTACGATCTGAACGTGATTTGAATGATAGAAGATTCAAGAGATTGCAGAAAGTATTATCCAATAGTCTGGGAATTGATTTTGCTGCAGAATATGCAAGATTAGATCTGCAAGAGGCAAAGGAAAAAGCAGAAAAAAAAATTGCTGAATAGGGGAAAGGCAAACATGTGATAGAAAGTATGCCTGAGATAACTGAGCCTGTGATCGAATCTACTAAAGCTTCAGAGTCTGTTATTATTCCTGAGAAATAAACTGAGCAAAAGGACGATGACGAAGCTGAAGATGATAATAATGATGATGAACCTGTTGATGATACTAAAGATAACTCCGATAACGATGACGGAAATGATGATGATCAGGGAGGAGTTGGTCTGAAAGTTGTGGATGCTAAAGTGTCTGATGAATTTGATTTTTCTTCTTTACTAAGTGGTGATACAAACAGGATGGAAGATCAAAGTCAGGGGAGCAGACAGGTCAAACAGGGCAAACAGACGTTGATATGACAGATGCAATTACTGCAATGCCTTTTGCTGTTATACCGACAAAGCCTGTGATTCTTATGTTAGAGCATAATGTTGAGGAAGGTGAACTTGTTCACAATTATTCAAATGAAGATTTGGCTAAGCTGCTGAATGTTGATGCTAAAACATTTGATTTTGATTTCGAAGAAGATGTGGTAAACGTTAATACATTTGAGCCAAACGAGTACTGCTACAAACGAAGATCTGATGCAGATGATTATAATAAAGTGATTATTGAAGATTGGTCGTCGGATGAAGAAAAAGATGAAGCAGAAAATTACATTGGTCAGAACATAGATAGTTTTCCGACATTTGAAGAAATGTACGAGCAGCTTAGTGAAGATTTATTGAAAGAGAAAGTAGCCGAATCTGTATGAGAAGGAAAATTGCCAAAGCCAATGACAAAGGAAGAGATTGCTAAAGCAAAGAAGTCTTGGTTCAAAAAAGATGCCGAGAGAAAGAAAATTCAGATGTCCATTAGCATTCTTTACCAGAGATGCAGACATATCATTGGGTGACATTCTTAGCTGGGGTTGGTTGAAAGAATTGAATGTCTATGCCATCAAAAGAGAATATGGGGTACAATACTTCCGACACATGGCAGATTTTAGTACACTTCCGTATTGGGATGTAGAGGAATTGGTGCAGACGAGGAACGTTACTTATCACATGAAGTTTATTGATCAGTTGCTATGGAAGATGATTAAGTTCGAAGCGACGCAAGGGTTTAAGTACTGGAAACCGTTCATTCCAGAGCCTCGAATCAAAACGAACAAGAAGACTGGTGAAAAGGATATAACATTGGTTATGAAGCGTCCGCGAGCAATGAGAAACATGCCCCTGATGCCTATTGAACATGATTTCTATCCATTGTTTTAGTGGTGGCAAGTTGATCCTACGACATGCGAAGCAGTGATAGTGCTGAGGTTTGAAGAACACTTGGATATAACGAAAGAAAGATCAATTGAAGTGTTTCAGAATGAAGGATTGAAAGGGTTATGGAGGACGATTCGTATACTAGACCCGATGTGGCTAGTGAATTGCTCGAAGGAGGATATTAAATGTTTATTCTTCAGCAAGATATGTTACGAGAAGCGCGAAGAGACTCAAGCGATGCAGTATCAAAGAATAGTGAATGTTATTTTATGAGCATGGTGTGAATTCTGGAAGAATGTGAGAACCAGTTGGAGAGAACTTGAGTATAAAGAGTTTTTGAAGGAAGAAAGGCGATTAGAACGTATACACGAAAGGGGTAGAGAGGCAAGATTGAGACGTTTTCAGTTTATGACGAAAGTGCCGCCTACTGACCAAACGCCAATTCCAGAGCAAGAACGTAGAAAGAAGCCTTACAAAAACTTCTTTGGACGCTGCAGATAAAAGACAGAGCTTTGAAGACTGGTCAAGACGAAGACGATATCCAAGGGGGAGTCTGTTAGTATATAATGTCTATGTCTTAGTCTTGAATCGAGTCTGTTTAGATTGGACTAGATTATGTAAAAAATGAGGGGTATTTATGTAATTAGACAACAAGTTTGCCCGGAATCATAATGTGAGAACAAGTTCGGCCGAATTTGTTCAAGACAAGTTCGCCCGAACTTGTAGTCATCCCAGCGAACTTGTTGGTCTATAAATAGTGTGCCTTAGGATTTCATTTGTAACTTTTGCAACTTTGCCACAACAGAGGCGAAGCTCTGCCCGATCCGGATCTTACATGTAATTTGACTTAGTGATCAATAAACAACAGTTTAACGAGTAATCTTTGCATATTTGATTAACATGTCACTTAGATTCCGCATAATTGGGCATTAGATACCAAATTAGGTTCTTGTGCCAATCAAGGAGCGATCTAACACTTTATATGCCTTTGCTCGTCCCTCTGCAGCCTTAGGTGGATATTAGCATGGATTTTGTGTTGGGGTTACCGCGTACTCAGCGTGGTACTGATTCAATCTTTGTAGTAGTGGACCGGTTTTCGAAAATGGTGCACTTTATTCCTTGCAAGAAGACAACCGATGCAGTTAATGTGGCTCAGTTATTCTTTCGGGATAACTATCGTTTACATGGTTTGCCGTCCTCTATTGTTTCTGATCGGGACACTCGTTTTTTGAGTCATTTTTGGCGCAACCTATGGAAAATGGTGAAAACTCAGCTTAATTTCAGTAGCGCGTACCATCCACAAACGGATGGGCAGACGAAACTTGTTAACCGGTCACTTGGTAATCTTTTGCGGTGTCTTGTGGGTGATCATGTGAAATCTTAGGATCAAAAGCTGTGTCAGGCTGAGTTTGCTCATAATCATGATGTTAATCAGAGTACTGGGTTTAGCCCGTTTGAGGTGGTATATTCTGCTAAGCCCCGGAGGCCGCTTGATTGGATGTCACTTCCTGTCCCAGGTTCTGTTCCAAAAAAGGTGCAAGATTTTGTGATGGGTTACATGAAGTTCATAAAGTTGTGCAGGACAACTTGGCCCACGCTAATTTGAAGTACAAGCAAGCTGCAGACCAAAAGCGTAGGCAAGTTGACTTTGAAGACGGTGACTTTCTTTGGGCCATTTTGCCTAAGGATCGTTTTTCAGTTGGGGAGTATAATAAGATGCCAACCAAGAAGATTGGACCTGTGGAAATTGTGCAGGAAATAATCTCTAGTGCTTATCGTCTGAAGTTACCGAGCCACATTAATTGTTCTGATGTTTTCAATGTAAAGCATTTGTTGCCTTTTCATGGGGATTCGTCTGATGATGAGTTCACTGCTGATGCGAGGTCGAATTTTGTCTACCTAGGAGGGAATGATGTGGGCCCAAGTGTAGAAGATCGGGCCATGACGTTTCTGGAGGCCCATGATCGGGCTACCAAGGATATTTTACGAAAATGGGCATAACTTTGGCTACGGGTCCCAAAAAAAACGCGTTCTAATGGGACTTTTGGACACTTGTAAGTTTTTTCGGTCTTTTATGTATTTTGTGTTTGGACTTGTGTATGGTCTTTTGTCTTTTTGAGGCCCATTTCGAATTTCGGTTGTTATTTATTTCTTGAGATGTAATTTGGATGGTCAATCATTCAGTTTATGCAATTATCACTTTTCACTTCAAATTCTTGCCCTTTAGGTTGAATTTTGGGGGTTTGGGGAAGAACATCACGGGTATTCGTAGAATCAACGTGATTTGCTCTTCGTTATCTATCACTCGCTACATCAGGTTTGAATTCATGGTTATTACTTATACGCTACCCCATCTATAGTAGTTTTCATAAAAAAAAATACGCAAAATAGTTTCAGTAATTATTCTTAAAAGCACAATACTTAAAAAAATTATAATGAAGAATAGAAACACTCTTTAGAAGATCTTAAAAAATCTGTCAACCTTTAATATGGATAGCAACTAGTGTTTTCGTTTCTTTAACACAAGACCAAAACTTTCAGTATGGTGTATTATCGTATAAGAGTTTTATAAACTAAGACTAGACACCAGAATTTCATTCATGGAATCAAGTATTGATGGCGTCTTTTGGAAGTCCTAAGTGATTTGGTTTAACCATTAAGTATCAGATGAGGCTCCAAAGATTTTTACAATGAAACAGATAGAACGGGTCATTGAGCGAGCTGGCCGAGCAAGCCTTACAATGAATCAAATATTGTTGTTTGTTTTGTAGTTTGATCATTTTTATTGTTGTGGTTGGTGCTTGTGGGTTCCTTATTTATCCCAATGCACACCTTTTGTTCTTTCAAGGATTTGACTTTCTTGACGCAGTTTTTTTATTGGTCAAAGATGAGGGTCTTGAAGCTCACATGATCTATGGATGCTTAGGCCTTAGTATTTACAGTGCATCAATGGTTGTTTTGGCAAGTACCATATGTGCGTCCAATAGATGTGGTAAGTCGGGTTGTCACGAGGTGCGCAAGGCGGCTGAATTCTGACATCCAACTCATACCAACAACAGTTTGACCAATGCAACTTCTTCCAATGGTGGTAGTAATTTGGAGAAAATTAGGTTGAAAAAAAGGTTGTTTGAATTGCCAAGAAATTACCATAAAGAGTCGGAGGTTGAGCTCAAGAAGTTGGCTTTGATTAATGGAATGAGCGAGCGGTTCTTCTTTTTCGAGCCAGGTGTGGTTGTTATGTTGGTAAAAAGGAACCAAAATAACATGAGTAAAATAAGGTGTACGGATGTGAATGGCATGCATACAATCTTTAGACGCTAAATTGCCAAGTAATTTCACCTTCTATTACTTAACCATATCAATTTGCACCTCTCCCTTTCTTAATCCCATCATTTCCACACCCTCTCCTTACACGCTAAATTGCCATCATCTTGTAGAACCGCAGAATCAGCAGAAGAATTGATGGTCTTTGCTTTGCCCAAAACTAACTCCCCTTGTGGAGTCAAAAAGAACGAAATCTCCATCTTTTGTGAGCTCGAAATACGACTTATGCACATTCAAGCAGTCTGTATTTAGTTAAAAAAATCTTCTTTTATTAAATACAAAACTGAATTAGCATGTGACGAATGAAGAATAGATTATGCTCATTTAATGGTCCACCTTAACCAAAGCATGGACATAAGTAACAAATATTCATATGGGTATGATCTGATCAAATGTTATGAATTTAATGATTGGTGACATGAATCTTTGGTAAAAATGGGTCTCAGATTAGGCAGATAGGATGACCATTTGAGCATAAGCAAAGACTTTCTGCAGGTCAAACAAGAGTTATAAAGAAATTATGCTAAAAAATTCAAATATAAAGATTGACACGTTATCCCCCCACTTGTGGCCTAGTGGTAGGAGACTTGGGTCTTTCAATGGAGACTCAAGCTCAATTCCCACTTGTGTTATATTGAGGTGGATTTAACCCTAGGCTTATAGGTCAGTGGTTGGTTAATGATGGAGACAAACCCACCGAGGGAGGTTCAATCCTGAGCCGCACCCCGGTTTTCATCCGGCTGGTACTACAGTGAGGCAACTCATGTGGAGGCAGTACGGTTTCCGGGGAACGCTGTAACCAAGTCTGACCAACCCAGCACGGACCCGGTTAAAACAACGTAGTCTGGGCAGATCTTGGATAGGGCCGCCGTTTAGGCGGCGTGACATTAAGTCACCATTTAAAAAAACAGATTGACACGTTAAGTATCACAATCAATTAATCAGTTTATTCTTTGAAGTTTAAATATTAATAAAATATAATCTCAAATCAGGAAACCTCATATAAAGAAAAACCTTGAGAATCAAATGATTGGACCCACTCAAATTCAATCACTTTCATATATAAGAAGCTCAATGATAAAGTTGAGTAATTGCATGAACAAGAGGGGTGTCTAGATAAAAACAATAAAAAAAAGCCCAAGATTAAGCAAAAATCCAAGAATATGATGATGGGTATGGAAGATTATGAACTAAAATAAGAGAAAGTGGGGGTGTAATTTAATCAACCAAATGACGTTGCAGAGTCAAACTTAATATAATTCAAGGGTGTAATGGTGCATTTGACTTTGCAGGGTAAAACTTAATTTAGGTGATTTAAGAAAAAACATTTTGACGGCATCACTAAACTTATTCAAGGACTATTGTCAATTATTAGAAACCACATGGATGTTAACTGAAAGGGTATAACTGTAATTTCACATTCAACCTAACAGAAAGATGATGTCATTAGCCAACAACGGGGTACATTGATGGCTTTAGGAAACGTCGGAGGCTTAAAGTGATGATTTTTCGTAATAGGGTTGCAAAGTGTCAGTTGGAGTTAACCTAGGGACGCAAAGTGCAGTGTACTCTTATGTTTGTCATAACTATAAGTAGGGCTTCAAACAAACCAAAAGTTCAGTGAGTGAACAATTCGTGAACCGTACAGGAGAAATTCGTTTGTGTTCGTTAATTAAACAAAAGAACATCAACAATAAATTTTGTTCATTTAGTTAAATGAACGAATATAACAGAAGCCATATTCGTTCATTTATGTTCATAAACATTTAGTAACGTGTTCATTTATGTTCCATAATTCATCAGTGTTTTTTGCTTTTATATTTTATTTAAATACTTCAAACTTCTGACGAAAAAACATTTAATAAGTATCAGTGATTTTATATATTATGTTCATGAACGCTTGTTTGTGTTCATTTATCTCCACTTGTGTTACGGACGTTAGTTTGTGCTCATGAACGTTCGTTGTCTAAAGTTAATAAATGAACATGAACACGTTCATTTCCTTAACAAACGAACACGAACATAAAATCTCGTTTAATAAGTGTTCATGAGAAGTTCGTGAACACGTTCCTTTGTAATTATTATTATCGTAGTCTTCTAATATAAAGTATTTTGAAGTACTTCTGGCATTCTACACAGTATTAGAATTCTCATTCTATCTCCCTTTTCATGCCTCTCTGTCATCATCCCCGCCCAATCTTGATCGATTTGTTTTCAGTATTGTTCTACTCATGGGATGTATTGTGTATTACACACATATACATATTTGAAGGTCCGTGATCAGGCGGTTCTAGACGGAAGTTAGTGCGTAAAATAACCGATTCGGTAGAATGTTATTAAGAAATGAGTAGAAATAGAATGCAACCAAGTCATATGTTCATTCATACCGAAAGAGTATACATATTGTCCAGCTGCCAGAGTTCCTGGAGAGAATCCGGCAGCACCACCCCGTGGGGTTTGCAAAAATTAAACAACAAATGAAACACACACATTTATATAGACCAACAAGTTCGCTCGGAATGTGGATGGTCAAGTTCGGAGAACTTGTCCATCACATGACAAGTTCGGGGAACTTGTCCATCACATGAAAGTTCGGGCGAACTTGTTCCCATTTTCACTATACGCTACGTATTTTGGTCATCTGTTCGGTTCTAACCTATACAATATTCAACCACACGCTCAATCTAGCCTATTCGACAAGTGACGAACACAAAATGCATCAACAGATTCACCCTTGTTCGTTACTGTCGAAGCTTGATCTTGATCTTCAAATCTCTGAGCCGTGTTTGAATATTCTGCAACTTCAATCAAGGTGTCTGCCGATGTCGTCAAAACGCGTCAACAGATTCCCCCTTAATTGATGATCCGGGCTTGCATTATAAACATTCATTTCCCGCTGAAAACTCCAGTTCAGATGTTTTGGTTGCACGGTTTTCGACCTCCTCTGATTTACTTGACCGACAAATTTTCTCGAATAACCACCAACTCAAAGCTAATCAATGCAGCAGCTTCTCTATTTCGACATTAACCACAATCGAGTTCATTTTTGAATAAGCACCGAGCAACGAGAGTTTATTCCGCACACTCTTAAAGTATCAAAAACTCAACCAGCAATTGATAGAAACTTCAAGCACCGCACCGGAAAACTTCAAATCAACGAATACCCTCAAAAATCTGAAATCCCGATTTCCATAATCACAGTTAAGAACCCTTCAGAAAGATTTGATCAGCAAATCGGTAATCTGCTCAATCAGCAAATCTTCATCAGAAATAGATAATCTTGTAAAGCATCAAATCTGAGAAACACACGTCCGCTAATCAGAATCACATTCTTCTTATTTAGACATAATGCCAGATATATAGCTATCTCCGGTAGACCAGCGCAACTTAATCAACAAACATCGTCATCCAACGGCGGTTAGTCCAAATAGAAGAAAAATTCATCTGCTTGAAGACTAAAAATAATGGCCACCAAAGGCTATCATCAATTTATCTTGAATAACTTCAGATCTCCTTGGTAATTTTGAAACTATCGATCCACGGAGCTAGTCATTAAGTTCCTAAGATCATCACTGAACGTTTTGAAGGTCCTCGGTTCCTCACTGGTACTAATGACTACTAATCCTGCTAACTACCCTTCACCGGAGATCAGGACTATAACCCTTAAGCATCAATCTGTATCGTGATCTGAAAAATCGAACCTCCTACTATCACAGAATCCCAAATATATAGTTTTTTTCATCAACAACTGGTACACAGCTTTGTCTGAAAAACCCATTATATTATCTTCCTTAATCATGGTACCGTGTACAACCTGGGGCAACTAAAACTACAGAGCATCCTTACCTCCTGGCGGTTAGTCCAGTCAATAATTCATGTGCAAAGCAGAGTTAAAGATAGGCAGTCGTATGTGCTTCCAAACCATACGTGCGACTCAGGTGTCAATCCACAACCATGACCGTAGAATCTGATAAATAACTCCTCCAAACTCAGTTATGTAACCACCCGCTTTCAAACTAGACATCAATTTGAAATACCCAATGAATCTCAATCCTCTGCATTTCCCGATAATCTGCAATCGGTAACCACCCGGATACTGTTGTAGCAGTCACGAATTTCAAAAATTCAGAATCTTCATATATCGTAAATTTTTATTCCCCCTCATTTTTGCAAATTCTAACCATACTGAAATTTTCACTGAAATTCCCCATGAAATCGGGAATTTTCAGTACTCATCAAATGCGAATTTAACGTTTAGACCCATTACTAGTCACGACACCTAAAGATCATCGTTCTGCATCGTATCAATGACTCTCCTCTTATCTTCAAAATTATGTACCGTATCACCAAATTTGTACTCTGAAGCTCTAGACAGTGTCTCCGAACATGCCGGTTCGGTCATCGAAAACTCGAAAAAATTTCGATCGCCGAATTTTTTTCTGGACACTTATCCCATCAACACGATCAACAAATTAGTCACACCCCGACCCGCAGCGGAATAAGAGTCGGGGCATAATTGGGTTATCACCAAAGCTCATGACATTTACTAATATGTTTCATATTTATTAAAGTCAAAGTTACATTCCAAATAATCCAAACATGTCCATACAATGCAAAGAAATAACCAAACAAAATAGTTCCAAGCTCTAAATCATTTTATTCTTCTAGTCCAATCCTATGTGTTTCTGGCTGCAGCTGGTTCACCTGTATCATGTGTAAAAATGGGGGTTTTTGGGTCAACATAAGTTGGCGAGTTAACCTTGTTAGATAAACATTTATTATTGATTTACTTGTTAGTTTATCAATGAAAATTGTGCATAATCATAAATGAGCAAATGTAAATAATCAGGCAGTAGCAATTTGTAATCACAACTATAACATACAATAACATATGATAGCATATATTAACATACCAACATCATACAATAAATAACATAAATGAAACTGTGCGATCAAGGCTCAATCAAACGGAGCCGATCGTATTGCATGTACTGAAAATGAAAAATGTCTGTGCGATCAAGTCTCAATCAAACGGAGCCGATCGTATGTGGGCACGCCAGGTTCACGCTCATAATGTAATGGGGAACATGCTCAACGCTCATAATGTAATGGGGAGCGGCGGCCTATGAAATTGCATGTACTGAAAATGATAAATTGCATCTAACAATAACCACACAACAGTTGAAACAAACTGAATACACATGTTCATGATATGATGTATGCACAATGATTTAAATATAATATATAGCAAGACACATGATACACCCCAAAACGTGATTAAAACGGGGAATTTGTAAAGATTCACTCACATTGGGTGCGTTTGATTGGAGATGATCAGATGCGCACGAGTCGGGAGAAATGAACAACGAGAGTTACTAACCTAAATAATAACGGAAAAATATAGTAAATGAGTGGATTTTATTAAGGATTTTAATGGAATTTTTAGATATATTTTTGTGAGTTTAAGGCTATTTTCTATCTTTGAAAGTGTTATTTTTAAGTATTTTTAATTGATTTTTAAATTAAATTAAATAAATAAAAATATAAAAAAAATTGTTTATTTTGCGTTGACCGTTGACCGTTGACTTGTTGACCGGTTCGGTCAAAGTGCATGAATGCACTGGGCGAGACTCGAACCCGAGACCTCCCGTACGCGTGCACGCAGCTCTACCAACTGAGCTACGTGTCTAACCCGAAATAATCTTGTTTTTAATTACATTTATATACTAATTCGATTTAACCAAAATTCTTTTAATTTCAAAAACCTTTTAATTCAACAACCCGGTGCCAGTTAACAGGTTTCGAACGCGTGACGTGCGACTTAGTGTTGCACACAGTCCACCGCTGGACTGTGTGTCTAACCTGGTTAATATCTCGGTTTTTATTATACTTAACAACTAACGGGGTTAACCTGGTTCAGCTTTAATCAAAAAGGCATTTTATTACATAGAAAGTAAAGCTGGGACAGGATTCGAACTCGCGCCGTAAGTGTATATGTTTGACACAATCCACCGCTGGACTGTGTGTCTAACCCGTTCATTATATCGATTCTTATTATACTTATAGTATTATCAAAGTTCATCTTCTTCGTTGGATTTTACCGACAGCAGATTACACCATTAAATCTTGTTAATTCGATTGATAAGCATTACACAGACTGATAAGAGATAACAGGGATGATAATTAGAGGAAAAACATACTGGTGAACGATTGATTACAGAGTTCCGGCAAGGCGTCGGTCTCTGTTTTTAAGGACTTCAACTGAGCAATTCAATTAATCATTTTGATTAGCCAATCATGAAATTGAAGTGCTAAACAAACGTTATCAGTGTGTTTGAAGGTCCTTACCGTTTCACAGGCGAAGATACGGATTTCCAGAAATTTTCCGGCGAACTGGAATTATCTGATAACGGTGCCTGAATTCAATCTCAAGTGGAAGGTTTGAGTTAGAAACAGCTTAACAACTGTTAAACTACGATGGTATTGAAAGAATTACCGTTTTGAGGACAAATACGGTTTTCCGGCGAACTTGCAAAATTTTCCGGCGAGTTGATTTAAGCTTTCTGATGGACCGATTGGGTGACGAAAGTGAAATGGAATGTTGGAATGATGTTTCTGAGTCGCGAGAGGGGTCTTGATTGAAGTAATTTGGACTTTGATTATTTTCGGTTATAAAAACCGATGATGATAAAAATTGAAGTTCATTCAAATCCGAATTGATTAAAATCGTCGGTGCATCGATTATAAACCTGATTGTGCGATTAATCAAACGATTAGACGGTTGAATTGCCGATTTCGGTTTCTCAGTTGGCGCAACCGGTTTAACTAAGTTTGTGTATAAGAGTTATTTGATTCCTAGAGATGACAGAAGACAACAAGTGGCGGAGTGGTTATGTGGGTGTGTGTTAAGACTTTGAAGTTATAAACCGGCTGACCCGGGTTCGAGTCCCGGCAGCAACATTTCATTTTTATTTATTTTGTTTTTACTTTTTATCAAAAATAATTTTTATAGTTTAGTTTGTTTATTAATTATGTATCATTAAAAATCAAAATAACCATAAATACACAACGTGTCATTTATAACTTGATATTCGATTACAAAACGGAGCGGGTTTTGGAAACCCGTTTTTGACAAATGTTACAAAATTTTTTCCATGCTTTTTTAAAGGCTCCTGTACAAGTTCGGGCGAACTTGGACACTCAACATCAACTTCGTGCGAACTTGGTCACCCAACACAGCCAACACCAAGTTCGGGCGAAGTGAGCTTCCAAAACAAGCCTTTTTCACATTTTTCGATCCAGAATCTTTATTTCTTCGAATTTCGAGATGATTCCACCATAGATTCGGTCAAAAATGATTTTCTAACAATCCTATCCATTCAATTTTACTTTTTGTCCGTGGATTGTATGTTTATTTTGATGATTTACATCTAAAACCCCTCCTAATGTCCATAAATGTCCAAATTCATGAGCGTAGGTGATAACGATAGCTCTGATACCAATTGAAGGTCCGTGATCAGGCGGTTCTAGACGGAAGTTAGTGCGTAAACGTAACAAATTCGGTAGAATGTTATCACAAAAAAGGAGTAGAAGTAGAATGCAACGGAAGTCATATGTTCATTCATACCAAAAGAGTATACATATTGTCCAGTTGCCGGAGTTCCTGGAGAGAATCCGGCAGCACTTCCCCGTACACCTTTATATAGACCAACAAGTTCGCGCGGAATGTGGATGGTCAAGTTCAGGCGAACTTGTTCCCATTTTCACTATACGCTCCGTATTTTGGTCATGTGTTTGATTCTAACCTATGCAATATTCAACACACGCTCAATCTAGCCTATTCGACAAGTGACGAACACAAAATGCATCAACACAATTCACACGTGTATACATCTATACTGCTATATAAAAGATTTGAGGATGATACATTTGTAATTTAATCTCCATATTATATGACGCGTAATATTAAGTGCTCTATGTAATACTTTCTATTTTTTTCACTTCTCCTGATTAAGAAACCATTTGATAAATTTCTTCTAATTAGAACACCATTTAATCATAAAAATCCGTTCATTAATTTTCGTCACAAATTCAAATATAACATTTAGAATATTTTTTTTATATTTGTGAGGATAATCAGCATGTCTTTGTCCCCTTGGCGTTTGACACGTTCGCTTCTTGGCGCCGGAGGCGGTTCGGTTCTTGGCTAGAGTTTAGCGTGTGGTCCACAGCAACTTCACGACCCCTCAAGGGCGAGACTTTGTTTTTAGTAGATTAAGGTTCTCAATTCAGAAGGGGATGACGGCGCAGTTTGTTGCCCGTCTACCTGCTATCTTTATGTAATTTGTCTTGTTGATTAGAATGAAAAATATTAATAGAAAATTTGAATTCAAAAAAAATAAATAAATAAATTGTGATCATTTTCAATACATTGCGTAGTTATAGAAAACTTATAAAAGATTTTTTTATGGTTATAACCATGTTTAACACATTGCTAGAAAACTTATAAAAGATTTTTTTATGGTTATAACCATGTTTAACACATTGCTTAGTTATAGAAAAATTAAAAAGTCTTTGATCCATTACTTGACACACATGTTTTTAGCATCTTTAAGGTTTTCTTTTTTTATAACACAAATATTACCTTTCTAATACTACTACTACTATTATTATTATTATTATTATTATTATTGTTGTTGTTGTTATTGTTAATATTATTATTACCTTTATTATTATTATTATTATTATTATTATTATTATTATTATTATTATTATTATTATTATTATTGTTAATATTATTATTACCTTTCTACTATTGGTGGAAGTTGGTTGGTCATTCAAGGACTCACCTTTTATTTATCTTTTAAAAAAAATTCTCTTTCCTTTATAATTTTGTTAAGTTCGAAAACGTTAATATTTTATATTTTTTTCCTTGGTTTAATGCTACGCAAATTCATGTTACATTTTCGTTTTCTCATGTAAAGTTTTCGTTGATAGTACGTACTTTATTCTATCTACGTCTTTACATAGGTTTTCTTAAAAATCGTTATGTCATGCGTTACGAAGCGTCGATGCTATCGCTAATTCAAAACAAAGAGAGTTTGAAGTAACTAAAACATAACAAGTTAAAAGTTACCTCTTCAATTATATAATCTAATATTTTTTCTTTAATATTTAGTTTTATTTTATCTTGCATATATTGGTTGTATCATAGGCTCTTTTGCTTGGGTTGCTTCATGGGCTTTATGGACTGCATAATGGGCTTTTGTTTGGTCTCAAGTCTTGCCTTTGTTCCTACCTTGTTGCGTTAAATATCTAGTTCCAGGAAGTCAAAGTTACGTTGTGGTACCTTACTGTTTCGGTACTGGTAGTGAAAAAAGATACCAAAACCGACTTGCATTGAAGCCAAAAACCAAAAGTTGTCTCGTGTAACCCAAAAAATCATCTGTGATATAACCAATGGGATATCAACACATGTTTTACACCGATCGAAAACCATAAAAACAAAATTCGATAGCGGTGTTGAAAATACCTATACTGATACTGATGGTGTTTGACCGATATTAGTTTGATTCGTATGGTACCGGTTTTAACTCTTTGAGTTAAGACCATTCACATGGTTAAGGAAAAAAATTAATCAACTATTCTTACACACTAGCTAGTGGGATTACCCATGCTTTAGGATAGACTTTTGGTTGGTATCAATTCGGTTTGTTATGCTAGTGGTAAGATACCAACACTCAATAAAGCTACCAAACGAGATCAAAACATATAGTGGTATTGGTACCAATGTTATTCGAAACTATATCGCTATGTTTGTCATGGTACAGGTATGGTATCAACACTCATTATAGCTTACACTCTTACAGTATAAATATATACTCTATTATTAATACAACTCATTTTCAATGACATTTAGACCAAAAAGACATCAAAGTGAATAGTGGTACTAATGCGTATATTGTTTATATTTGACACATGTGGTTTTCTTGTTTGTATTTGACACGTGTGATTATAATGTAGATTAAAATAAGTAAGTCGTATAGAAATATCCAGAACTTAACACAAAATATTGTATTTTTTAATAACGAAAATGGTCAACAATGTTAATTTATATTAAAAAAACTAAATCGTGAGTTAGTTTTGATATATGTGATTCGATTACTAGTAATTTACTATTCATAACCTTAGCTTAGATATAAATAAACATGTAGCGACGACATACTTGAAATAAAACATATATTTTAAAGTTACGGTAGAAAACAAAATATAATAATAGCTTTAATTGTATTAAGAGTAGGAGTTAGCTACAAAGCTAATATATACTACAAAGTGTAGGAAGCCATGGGAGTGACATGTGGCAATTAGATTTTTTAATAAAAAGGGCATTAAGGTAATTTGATAATTATTTATTTATAGAAGTTATTTTATTATTAACTAACTCATGAGAATTTTAAGGAAACTTAATATCTCATTGATTTCGTATCATAGGTTATCAAAATTACTGGCGGTTATCATTCCATGCGATTTTCTCATTCTTCTTCGTAAATTAATTGTCTAGTAAAAAATAATGTCTTCAAATACAATTGTTGATTGTGGCGATGGTAAATACAATATGATTGGTTTTTTTATCATTTGTATTAGCAATGATCATGTTATGGGGTTTTAATTTTCAACAATTCTTGACGTTGTGTTTAATCAGTTTCTAGTTTCTTCACATTGTGTTTTATCATAGTGTTGTGTTTTACTACACTTGAAGTTGGACACTGGATGTGTTTAGTAGTAGTGTGTTTTAGTGATAAAACACAATGTGACGAACCAGATCAAATACACTATCTTGACGGTATGTTTTATCAGTTTCTAGTTTCTTCACATTGTGTTTTATCATAGTATTGTGTTTTACTACATATGAAGTTGGATACTAGATGTGTGTCATAGTAGTGTGTTTTAGTGATAAAACGCAATGTGACGAACCAGATAAAATACAAATTGAATGTGATTTAGAAGAAGATGATATATTACCAATGAAATGATAAATATGGTGTCAATCGTGCTTATATTTGATTCGAATTTGTTATCTTGACCCACGATTCTAGCTATTTTTTGTATGAAAGAGGATTTTCTATAATTGGTGTTAAGAGAGAGAGATGGGGGAGGGAAGTCACGAGATTGTAGGGTGTGTTATTTATGACAGTTATTTGATTGATTTAAAACACGTAAAATGACTAGACTACCCTTAACCTATTAATCTATTATGACAATTATTTAATGACACAATATATTACAAAAATGTCATTGACGTGATTTCAACCATTAAACACACCCATCCGATGGCTCAAATCGCTTCCAGCACTTTGTATTAGTAACTATAACGATATAATAATAATAACAATAATAATAATAAGATAAAAGAAATAAAAAAATTCTAACAATGTTTCTTAAAAGTGTTTTATGCTTGCTAAATGTATATGAAATTGAAGGGGTATAGTCCCAAAAACCTTACGCCAATCAAGAAAACCATACCCATTAATAACTTCTAAGGAAACTTCGCGCAGACTTCTTTGCCAAAATGAGATTTATTAGAACTCTGCGCCAAATATCCAAGAGATGAAAAGATCATATAACTACCTTGCGCGGGTTTGCGCAAGGTTCAAAGTTAAAAGCCCAAACATTCTCTTTGGATAAATGCTTCATTTAACTACCTTGCGCGGGCTCGCGCAAGGTTCAAAGTTAACCTTGAATAATCTCGTCTGACAATGCCTCATGCACAAACCTTGCACGGATATTTATATCAAAGCAAGTATCCACCAAACGTTGCACTAAGCAGCAAGGAGAAGAAAAAAGATCAGTTAACTAACTTGCGCTTCTCGCGCAAGAAAACAGTTAACCCTGAGAAACTTTCCCTTAGAAAAATCCTTAACTTGGTGCAGAAGCAAAGGGAATCTTTTCTGTTGTAATAGAATGTACACGTGGTGAACAACAGATGGGTAACAGCTGTGAAATCTTCTAGAAGCCATTAGTACCCAATCGTGCAAGCATCTTTTCGGCTATAACCAATTGCCACATGGCAACATCTGGATGACTGAGGAAGATCACGGTAATGGCATGCTCACATTTATAAAATGTAGTGATCTCATGTTGATACATGGCACCTCCCTAACCGCTGATGAGCTCACGATCCGTGTGCACTAACGGATTGCCAACAAAACATTAACGGAATAGCAGAAGATTCCGTTAAAGTTAGCAATCTCTCCTTTTGGCGCCAAACACCGGCTATAAATAATTGACTTGGAGTTCAAGGAAAGGTATTCACTCTCGACTACTCTCTCTCTCTTACAATACCTTACTTCCGACTACCTGTACGTATTCTCACAGCCGGAGGGTGGTCACGGAGAGAACCCCCTTCTCCCCGTGGCGAGCTAACGGTGTTCTGTTTTGTAGGATCAGCCGGAATACTGTTTTATTCGTCATTCATCGTGAAACCAAATGAAGGGTTAACCCTTTTATGCAGAGCCCATTCCATAGATCTACTTATGTTTCGGTCTAGTTGATCTAGGGTTTCTTCAAAAGTAGTACTAGTAGTTTTGAAGATAGATATGCAACTAACTAGAAGAGTTTGATTTTTAAACATATACAACTTTATTTTTATTGTATTTCTCCAAATGTATTTTATAAGAACTTTTTAATTTGGATTACGAAAAAAGTAAGATCATATACAAATTAACTTAAACTAGATTTACCACCCGTCGCAATGCGGCGGGGGCGTAAAATTGTGCCGAATAACACCAATGCTACACCACCGTCATTGACAACCTACACCAAAGTTATGGTGTGTTAATGCGAAGAAATTAGACTGCAATGTAAAACGTAAAAAATAATAATTAAGTCAATTTAGGACCCCGCGCGTTGTAACGAACCTGTCAAATGGGGAAAAGATAGATGACGTAAAAATGTTGAACTACACACTCACATTGAGCAGTGTTAACTCGAAAATCTAGTACGAAGCGCAAAAAGAAATGTTAAAACGTTGAACCACACACGCACGTTACGCTGTGTTAACTCGTAAAAATTAAAACGAAAAATAGGCGAAATATGAAAAGTGTGCGAACCAAAGTTGAAAATACAAAAGTCATAAGTTTAAATTGTAAGTGATGAAAACCTTTGGTGTTACAAGTAAAAAAACAAATAGCTATGGGTTAAATGTGAAACATCAAGTTTTCTTTTTGAAATTCTCCCAAAGCATGAAGTACATGTCTTTATGCGTAAAAAAATTAAAACAAAAAATATACGAAATATGAAAAGTGCGGGGATCAAAGTTGAAAATACAAAAGTTGTAAGTTTAAATTGTAAGAGATGAAAACCTTTGGTGTTACAAGTAAAAAAACAAATAGCTATGGGTTAAATGTGAAACATCAAGTTTTCTTTTTGAAATTCCCCTAAGCAGTACATGTCTTTATGTATAAAAAGGTTGCAAATTTATAGATTGGAAATAATTTAAAAAACTGTAAAAACCAATAAATTAGTGACACATGGCATAACTTACCGAGAACTACTAAGGGTATTTTTGTCTTTGACATTATACTAATATTATTGAAATTTCTATTTTCATGCCAATATTACTGAAATTTTTTTTTTCATGTTTTTCAAAGTTCCTATTTGATATGATAATTCTCATTCATGCTTTGAATTTTTTTCAAAGTTTTTCTTCCATTGTTTACAATCAGTTTTATATATATAGAAGAACAATTCAGTTTTATATATATAGAGTGAACACTAGTGTATTTGTAAACTTAGCGAACAAATCCTGGCCATTGATTTACATCATCAAATCGTAACTTCACTAGTGTATACACTAACACTAGTGTATATTTATCATCAAATCTTGACATTGATTTACACTTATGATTGATAATGAAGGGCTATGATTAGTTCACTAGTGTTCACCATCAACGGCCTTGTTCACAAATGAACCTAACCTCATATAGGATTAGGTTCAAGAGTGAACAACTTCCTGAAAGCGAACTAATTTTGGCCCTTGATCATTGTTTAGATTAAAAGGGTAAGACCGCATTATCTAAGTATTTTAATTAAAATCTCTTAATTTTCTTATTTCTTAACTCTCTCTCTCTCTCTCTCTCATTTTTATTTCTCCATTAGTTTAATTATAAGAGATTGAATGGCTTTAAATTTGGTAGGCCATCATGGATTACGACATTATTATTCAACATCTTCATCTCATATGTTGAAGTTGATTAATGAATATTACAGGTATTCTTATCACTCAAGA